>JALXJV020000009.1:31940779-32327002 GCA_024633595.2 Lepomis macrochirus | reverse complement strand
TGTTGATGCTGATGAAACCAGTTCTGGACCAGAGCAGATCGGTGGAAAGACACATTGTCCCGTATGATAATGTATCTCATCTGCTCTGCATCCATTTGGTTTTCAGCTGTGATGATGTTGTGTAGTCTGTCTAAGAATGTGAGCCGTGTTGTAAGGACCCAATGTGGCATGGCAGTGGAGGACTCCATTCTGGGAAATGGCAGCACGCGGTGATGTTACCTATCCCGCTGGCCCGGCACATTGAGGATAGCTCTATGTCCAATGATGTTTCTCCTCCTTCTTCTTACTTTAGTCAGGTCAAACCCAGCTTCATCTACGAAGATCAGGTTGGGGTGAACTCTGAATGTCAAGCCATGGTTTACAACATGGTCAATCAATGTTGCTCTAATATCATTTGATAAATTTGGTCTTCTTTGTCCATGTCCTCTAGGTCTCCCTCTTCCTCTCCCTACCACTGTTCCTCCAAGTGCCCAGCCCCTCATCCTCTTACTGGAACATTACCTTCCACTTTTGTTGATAACAGGTAAACTCACCTGTTGCCTTCTTATAGTGCTTGAGCATGATTGGTGAGTTTAGAGTTGTGCACCTAATTGTCTGCACACCTGATGGCAAGGTTTGATCAATTGGTTCCCAGGTGTGGCATTTTAGACAGCATTGTCTTGACAGCGCAAAGAGCGAGACATTGTGTTGGATTTTTGCGTCTAATGTAGCCTGTGTGTGTTTAGTATTCTGCAAATCACTGTCTAGTGTTTTGCAAAAGGTGTGAGGCTGAGAATGTGCTTACAGTTTTGCAGATCTGGGCTGTAGTTTTGCTCCCTGAGTGTAGTTTCACTGACTATGTGTTATATAACATTTTAGTGTGTAAGCAATTGTAATAAAAAACTTTAATAGAAAATAATGAGCTATTTTAAAATATTGATAAGGGTAAGCTTATCAACACTGGACCTTGACTAGCGCAGAAATATTCTGAGGTTAAAGCAGGTCTTCAGAGTGCCCTTTGAATGCAATTCAGAAAGAGTCAAAGAATTGCGTCATAACAACGTGCAAGTGAGTCCTATACAATTGATGCATGCTCTCAACACTGTATAAATTATACATATTTCAGTATTGCAATATTAATGCTTGAGCTTCACAATAGTGACCACTCCATGTCTGTTTCTGATATTGTCATGTGTGTTTCAGAGGTTGGAATCAGCCTCACAAAGACGAAAGAGGGGAAGGAATATTATTGGCCAGCGTGCCATTGTTGAAGTCCCTGGCCAGCGTGGAGGGAACATTACAATGTGTACAGCGATTACCCAGCACCAGTACCATGCTACCCTTGGCCCCTACAGCACTGCCCATCTGATCACACTCATTCCACCACATCAGATAGACGGCCCAGAGCAGCTCAGGTACATTGTCATTTGGGGAAAACGTAAGTTTCCACCGAGCTGCTCTGTTTCGTAACTGGTTCCCCCACCCACGCTTTATAGTTGTTTATCAACCTCCATATTCTCCATTCAATCCTGTTGAAGATTTTTTTCTGCCTGGAGATGGAAAGTGTATGACCGAAATCCACAAGCAGCGTATATCCCTTCTCCAAGCTATTGAAGACACATGTCGAGATATAGCAGTTGATGCCTTTCATGGCTGGATTTGCCTTGCTGGGCGATATTTCCCCTGCTGCTTGGCCAGGGAAAACATTGCTTGTGATGTCGATGAGGTTCTGTGGCCAGACCGAAACAGAAGAGAGGATGCAGCATGGTTTTTAATGTATTTGTGTGTTTTAAGTATTAACACTGAACACTGAACAGAAAAAAAGGCCTAAGTCATTGTGATGAATAGAGAAGTTATTTAGCTATTAAGCAGTGCAAACATTACTTCATATCATAACCTCAAGGTGACATTTGAAGGGCTCTATGAAAAAACATTATCAGTGTTTTCAAACTGAGATCAGCAAAGCTCACTTTGCTTCAGTATGTAAACATTGGCGACTGCAATAAAACACAGTGACTGTGGACGCTTGCGGTCGGCTAAGTCTTCCGATCCACCAGCCATGATGATGATGCCTGCGCTGTTCTCTGCAGCACTTCTGCTGTTGCTTCCTGGAACTCTGACTGACAGTAAGCTTCAGAATAATTTTAAAACTTTATTTCGAATGATCGTCATTATTGCTAAATATCAAAACCTTTCTACTCTGATGTTTTTGTCATCTATCATCCAGAAAATCAACTCTTTCCAATTGATGTGGTGGTGGAGAACAGCTTACTAGACACCAGTCCTGTGACCTTCAGCACTTCATTATGGTTTACAGGGGATCCTACTGGGTGCATTACAGAGACTCATGGACTCCAATGCAAACTTTAAGTAAGATCACAGAACCAATCCACAAATTTAAACTATTTTTTACACTATCTTAAATTACAAGTTGGTGCACTTACTCGTTGGTACTTTGCAATAGTGATTCATATACATTTCATAAAATAATTTTCAGTCTATGCTTTTATAAATGTGGAGTCCCTCTTTCTGTTTGTGCTCAGAGCAAATCCTCTAACTCACAGAAAGTGCTCTGTATAAGTGCTCTGACTTGTGTTTCAAATACTTTCACATGTTGCCTGTATTTCAAATTAGGAGCACACTGTTGTTTAAGATAACTTCGGCTTTCAACAGGCATTCAACCAACTCCAGTGTAACCCATCCGTCCGTGTAATGACAACTTTGACATGTTGGAAATTTGGTGAATCTCCCTCTGAAGCCTGGGGTGCTCTGCCCTGGGCTGCTAAGTGTCGAACAGGTGTCTTTAAAAAAAACAGTTGTGGCGAGTGACCGAGTCCGGTGAGGCTCGCTGTGTATTTGACACTCTGGGATGAGAAGGTGTTATGGCTAACTAGTTAAAAAATATAACAAAGAACCAGATGATTGTGTATTGAAATTTTGAAGTTTAAAGTTTGTGTCGACCTGCTGGAATTGTACAGTTTTTTTCATTAATAACGACTGAGATAAGACGCATGGTTGCAATCTTTTTTTCCTCCCACCACTTCCACTAACCTTGAATCCCATGCTGTTCTTTTTTTTTACTTGATGGACATCAATTGTTCTTCTGTTTTGTCCTGCAGGTTCACCTACACAGAGGATCCAAACTATGGCCCATACCTGGAGAGTGTGAGCGGTGTGGCTGGAAATGATAAAGACCATACTTACTGGGAGCTGCTGGTCAAAACTCCAGATGGTAAAATCATAAGACCTAATGTTGGTAAGTCCACTGTGAAGATATCTGTCAATCCAGTCTTTCTTGTAATTTTACTGTAAATCAGATTCTAACACACTGTATGGATCTTTGTTTGCAGGTATTGGATGTTACATTCCTGGTGAAAAGAGCAAATCATTCTGAAATTTACAAAGTGGGAAAGTATAACCAGTCACCCCACATCCACATGAGATGAGAGCCAGGTTTGGAATGAACTGTATGAGAATGTATTTCATACATCAATAATCAAACAAAATGCATCTGTTTAATGCTGAGGGATAAGAGCGTTATGAATAAAAGATCTCTTAGCGTGTTGATTTCATTGGTTTGCAAAATTCAATGTAACAAATAAACAGTTTCAACACTACTGGCAAGAAAACATTTGACATTACGGTGTTTTAAATGTACGTCTAATGCAGCAGTTTCCAAACTTTGTAGGCACGCACCTACATCTTGACTGGGTTGCCCCAAACTGCGCTTAGCATGCATCTGTGTTTTCTGTCTTTTCACTGATCACGATGTAACGTTTACATTTAGGCTACTACTTTAAAAAGTAACAGTGGCAGATGTGATGGCTAAACTTTGCAATCAATCCACAGTTCATCATGCGTGCCGCATCATGTGGAGGGAGGTAGGTGGTATTTTCATCACAAAAGAAATAACGTTTCAAAACATCCCGCCGCTGTTTTCTCACAAATCACACCCTGTTATAGCCTCATAAACATAGACTAAAAGAGGATCTATATGAGGATTTGTTAGTACAGCACGGGTGGCTCAGTCTGACAGAGAGGGGGGGAGAGAGAGGAAGAGGGAAAGATGTGTGTGAGTAGCCATTTCCTGTGAACTAACTGTTAATAACATTTTTATTTTTTTAATTAAACTTACAAAGTTAAGTTTTCAATTCAACTTTTTATTTCATGAAAAATTCCACAAAAATAATTGCTGTAGTTATTACACTACTGCACCACCATTACATTTTTCCATAGATGCAGCTCCCGTCCCCACAGGGGTGCACGCACCACACTTTGGGAATCGCTGACCTAGAGTAATGTGGGTTTTTTTTGTGGTTTTATGTTTTGTGGTGTAGCTAAAGTTAAAAGTGTATTAAAGTGCTGAAACAACACACTAAATATAAAACTTCAGTGTTGCAGATTGTGTTTCATTTTAAACCTGTATTTCAAGACTGAATAGCTCATACTTTAACAGTTTTCAGCCTTCTTTTGGAGGACACCTAATCCTCACTTCTCTAAAGGTCTTGCCTTCATGGGTACATTCTTTTAAGGAGGCAACCTCTGAAATGGAATTGAAGTGTTGAAGATTTTTAAATGGCCCTGATGTGTGAATATGCTAAATGCTTAAGTTTTATTCTGATATTTGAATATTACATGCTAAAGTTTAATAAATTCTAAATTCTAGGATAATATTTAAGATCTTTTTTGAGCAATAACATTAGCCACTGAACTGTAAAAATACACTGAACATTATGTCTTGTTGCTCTCAGGCTGTGGCCTTCACACACACCTGGCTTGTTGAACAGTTTTGTTTGCTTAAATACTTTGATAGAGGATGGGGTTAAAATAGATCTCAGTCAGGAGAGCAAACTCACAGAATCACTTCCTCTTAAGTTATTGTGCCAACAAAATAAAAGCATAAGAAAGTTTTTTCAGCAATGCTTTTATTGAGTTATATTTAGAGCTTTGAGAGCTTTTAGTTTAAAAGGTTCTGACAAGACATTCAAAAGAGACTTTGCTCTGCCTGGTGATGCTGGGAAATGAGAATCCCCATCCAAACGTCAGTGGATGGGGATCAATCACTGAGGACACACACACTCTTTCATTTCATGTTTTATTGTGAGCATGTGAAACAGTCTCTTCATAGTTAATTTGTTGAAAAGGGGAAAAAATACTGCACCAGGTAGAACAAAACACACAGCCTTCAGCTTGAAAGGCCTGTGCACTACTGACTGAGCAAGCCTGACAGCCAAACTTATTTGCTGACCCCTGACCTACAGCATTAATAACACTGAAACAACATGACAATGGCGGAAATACAGCTCGCTATTCAGTGCTTCCTAAGAACTTACTGCTGCTGGAGCTAATTGCGGCCATTATAGTCAATGCAAGTGTGCCCACCAGACGCAGCAGCAGAGCGTCGCAGAAGCGTTCCAGAAGCGGCTCTCTGTTCCGCTCCTTAGAGAATAGGTAGCAGGTCTATTTTTGCCCCCTTCCCTCCCCTAGAGCAGGTTGGCTGTTAGTCGGAAGGTCGGCGGTTCAATCCAGGTTCCCCCAGGCTGCATGTCGAAATGTCCTTGGGCGAGATACTGAACCCCGAATTGCTGTTCCACCAGTGTATGAATGTGTGGTGTGTGAATGTTGGTTTCTGTTTGAGCACTTAGGCTCAGTGTATGAATGTGTATGAATGGTGAATGGAGATGTAGTGTAAAAGTGCTTTGATTGGTCGAAAAGGATATATAAAAACGGAATATTTACATGTATATATCTATATATGTTGACTGTATGTTTGTCTACGTGTAGCACCTTATCACCACAGCAAATTCCTCGTATGTGTAAAACACAACTTGGCAATAAAGCTCCTTCTGATTCTGATTCTTCTGATTTTGATTATATGTGAGTGAAACACTGCTCAGAGAGCAGGTGAGTGTGCGCCCACAACAGCAGCCACCTGGCCAGGCCCAGCAGCTGCGCTGAGCGTGCCCCGCCCTGCAGCCTTGTTGTCTGTGTGGACCAGCACATGATAGTTCCGCGGCAGAGGGGCGAAGTTTCGGACCACTTTCCACACTGTGAGGAGCTCCAGCACATTTATTTGGAGAGGCATGTGAGCTGTGATTTTTCTTACAGTATACAGACACTATGCAGAGTCAGTACAATTTAATATCTATATACGCATTTTAGAGATCTATATATCTAGATATATGTATATATACACATAGACACACATACATAAAGTGGATATAAAAAAGTCTACACACCCTTGCTGAAATGCCAGGTTCTTGTGATGTAAAATAATGAGAGAAAAATCATGTCAGAACTTTTTTGAAAAATAAAAACCTTTCAATAACCTGGTTGCACAAGTGTGCACACCCTTAAACTAATACTTCACTGAAGTATATCTAATGCTTTGGAAATTCTTCTGTACCGTACCCTTCTCCTGACTGATATCTTTCAACAATGAGATGTCTCATGTAAGAAAAAAACTTTATTGTATCTCAAACATATTCAAATTTTAAATAGCACTATTGTGTATATTTTAAATAGTAATATTTTAAATATACTAAGAAAGAATTGAACTGTCTGTAAATATATAAAAAGTATACTAACTTTGAACACACTTTAAAATAACTGTACTATAGTACACATTCAAGAAATACATTATGTAAAAATATACTTTAAGTCAAATTTATATATAAATTCCAAAGTGTACTATTTCAACTTTTTTTAAACATATTTTTTGTATATTTGAAAATGTATGCTCAAAATTATTAGTGTAACAATACACTGAAACCCTATTTTAGAAATAACCATTTTAATATGCTAAAGTTTTAGTATATTTTAAATTACATTTGCGTGTAATTACTAAGTTAGCTTATTCATGCTTGTATTTCAGTGCAGTTTTCAACTACTCAAGTACACAAATAGCTACTCGTGAAAAGTAATGTTTAATAAGATTATATTGGCAAATAAGTGTCATGTTAAAATACATCTTACACACAAACATGTCAAACACAAAACTTCAAAAGTACAGGTGCACACAAGAAAATTAGAGTTTTCTGAACAGTAAGAGATTTAAAACTGGAGCATTATTACATTATCTTTTGCAGGTCACATCCCTCATGCCAGACAAGTAAATGGTGGCTACATGCAAAAAATGGGGGTTACGTACTGTAACCTGGATTCTATGAGTATAGGCGCAGCCCTCTAAGGCTATCGCTATTGGGTATACCCCTTCCGCGCCTGCACGGCACTGAGAATTTTAGTCTACGCCCACCCACAGCGTGGGCCTCTTCTACGTCCGCACCTTGTATATATACAACGGTGAGACCCTGCCTTCAGCTCCCAAATGCCTTTTCTTCAGCACTGAGAACCAAGGTCCAGTGAGGCCTTCAACTTAGAGGGCTGCGCCTACACTCATAGAATCCGGGTTACAGTACGTAACCCCATTCTATTTCGTGATAGGCTTCAGCCTCTAAGGCTATCGCTATTGGGTTAGAGGCTAAGCAGGATGAGTCAACGCCTCACTGGCCCATACGGTACCACCAAGGACAACCCACCTGCCCAGAGCCATAATGAACCACCCAGTCACCCGCCGACAGCGACATTGGAGTCGGCGTGCACACGAAAGCACCGATGGCGCGACATGGGAGGGCGAGGGCCGACCCATGTGTAACACGAAACCGAAGCGGGGACCTGCAGCTGTGCAGACGCAGGCGGGTCGCGACAGCAACCACAGCAGCTGCGCTCAAGGCCGAGTCGCATAAGCAGCGGCCACCCACCCCACACTGTCCGGTGGGAGAGGACGCACCGCACACTTAGAAGGAGAATCACTCAGCCTAAACACTCAGTACTGAGTGAGTCACAGAGAGACGGGAGACATCCCGCCGATAGAAACGGATGAAAGAGCACGGGGACGACCAGGAGGCCGCCGTGCAGATGTCGGCCACTGTCATCCCACCCTGCAACGCCACTGGGGCAGAAACACTCCTCGTGGAGTGCGCCCTGATGCTCTCCGGGGGAGACTCCCCGGCAGACATGTAAGCCTGGGAAATGGCATCACACAGAAAGTGAGACAAGCGCTACGCCGACAGGGGAAGCCCCTTGGACCGCCTCCCTGTAGTGCACAAACAGCTGTTGCGAAAGGTGCCAGGTGGCGTGTGTGCCACGTAGCAGGACAGGGCTCGCGACCGGGCAGAGGAGGTGGTGACCCGAGACCGAAAAGGGCTCTTAGTGGTTTTGCCGGGTTAGGGCTCAGGGTAGCCGAGCTGCCGTCGCTCTGAATCCTGAGGCACGACGGAGCCACAGAGAGGGCAGCCAGCCCTTAGCTGAAAGGAATCTCAGGTCCGCATCTCCAAAGACTCAAACGGGGCTTGGGTTAAGGTGCGTAAAACCAGCGCCAAATCCCACTGTGGGGCAACAGGCCACGCCACCGCCTGCGCCTCCAGCACTCCCTATGGGAACACTTCACCAGGGGGTGTGAGAACAAAGTCCTGCTTCCGAAGCCCTCTTGACCGGACTGAGTGTAGGCAACCCTCAACCCTTGGATGGTGCGAACCACCTCCCGGGAGAGACCTAAGCCCTCCAGGCATCGCCTCTCAGCGGCTAGACCCAGAGAGGCTCCCATGCCCGCCTGAGAGAGAGGCGCCACCCCCCAGGGGAGTTTCTACGGCTGCCCCGCCAGCAGCCGCTGAAGACAGGGAAAACCAGGACGCACTGGTGCACTCCGGGGCCACCAGAATCACCGCCAAGGATGAAAACTGCAGGCGATCCAGAAGGCGCGTGATCAGCGCACCGGCAGGAAGGCATACAGCAGCCTGGGGACCAGAGGGGGTGAGTGTGAGGGACCAAGCAGCCAAGCACGAGGAGACACAAGGGGAATTCAAAATTAAGGTAGTTTATTTACAAAAAAAAATAACATTACCAAAATAAAGATAAAGTTTTGGGCCCATAAAAGAGGTCAAATAAACAAACAGTAACTAAAGTTCTGAACATAATGAACTCAAAATACAACTGACCTAAAATACAACAAACAAAGGGGACTTATATATTGGCTGATCAGACTAATTTACACACAAGGGGAAGACTGAACACAACACTACTACATAAACTATAAATACAACAACAAAATCTACCTAAACATATATTCCCAAAAGAAATTAAATCTACCTAATCTTAATTCAACACAAATGAATACTCAATATAAATCTAAACCCCCAAAATATCAAAGAAGAAAATAAAACCACCCCCCAGACATATTAACAGTGGTAGCGTCCAATTAGGCCTCCTGCTCTATAAAATGGCTTCAGGTCCAACCGCCACCCCTTTAATCCAGCAGACCTCCTGGATCTCTCCCAGGTGTGGCAGCAAACTGGTAAGCTCAAACACAAAATATAATTAAACAGAATGACAACACAAAAATAACTAATTGTGCGTGCTACAAAAAGATACTTCTGTGCAGTCAAATAAAGAATGATGTATGTGAATTAAGTGTCCTGTGAGTTATTTAAAACTGAATAATTTGCAACAAATGTTTAATGTGTCTGAAACTATATAAACTAATGCTAAAGAAAACAGCATAAACTCAAAGTAATAAGTGCACGAGGTTACCACTTTTACACTGGTTGTGAGGCCATGGCTGTGGCCATCACACACCCTCCCCTTCGAGCTGCCGCTGAGCCAGCTAGAGAGATAGTCTGCAGTCGTGTTGAACTTGCCAGGGATGTACTGGACTGTAAACCTGAACGGCTGCATGGCAAGGTACCACCTGGTGATCCGCCCATTAGTACATTTCATCTTCTCCAGCCTTGCTTTTC
Organism: Lepomis macrochirus; assembly: GCA_024633595.2. Lineage (NCBI taxonomy): Eukaryota > Metazoa > Chordata > Actinopteri > Centrarchiformes > Centrarchidae > Lepomis > Lepomis macrochirus. The sequence continues at coordinate 32,317,229 of JALXJV020000009.1, read as the reverse complement.
TCCACCGGACCAACAAGGTCCATCCCAAGACGCTCAAAGGGGATACCTATAACTGGGAGAGGTTGAAGTGGAGCTTTGGAGGGAGTTTTCAGTGATGCTTTTTGGCACTGAGAGCAGCTTCTACAGAACCTGGCAACGTCAGATTGCAAACCTGGCCAGTAAAAATGGCGCTTAATTCGAGCTGTGGTCTTATATTTCCCTAAGTGGCCAGCCCAGGGAATGGAGTGACCCAAGGTAAGTACTATTTCTCGGGCTCCCCGTGGGACCACTAGCTGCTTCACCTGGCCATTCTGATGGTAAAGAACCCCGTTCTGTAGGACATACTCATTTGGCTCACCATTAGTCTCCTGCTTCCTTCCTCGTGCTCTCTGCAAAAGGGTAGACAAAGTTGGATCATTTTGCTGCATTTGCATTATATCTGTAGGTATTTGGAAACCCAGGGGCATGTCTGGAGTAGCTTCAGCTGGTGGTTGTATAGCCGTGCCTTTAAATTTGTCTTGCCTCCTCTGACTGCGAAGTCTTGTGAGCTTTCCAAGGGCATGTATCAAACTCTTCATTGTAGAAGGGCAGGGTACTGAGGGCTATGGAGTTCTAGCGTCCGCCTGCTTAGCTTGTGCTCTAGTGACCAAATTACAACTTTCCACCGGTGTTATCAAGTCATAGAGAACTGGCAGATCTTCACCCAAAACTACAGGGAAAGGTAAGTGATCTGCAACCCCACATTTAACAGATACTGCCTGTCCCTCTATCTCCAGATAAATGTCAGCAGTGGGGTAATGCTTCTCATCCCCATGTACACAGCAGATAGGGACAGTCTCAAGGGTACAGATAGCATTAGCTGGTACATATTTCCTTTGAACAAGAGTCTGAGTGCTGCCAGTGTCAATCAGGGCTCTGAGGTTTTCCCCATTGATTTTAACCCATGCCATTTTCATGTTGTGGTTACTTTTGGGTTCAGGGTTTGCACTCTGGCGTGGTACAAAACACATCTGGGTCAGCTTTGCTGGGTTCTTTGGGCACATTGGTTTGACATGACCTTCCTGTCCACACAAGTAGCAAATGGGCGTTCTGCTAGGGGCTCTAGGTGGTGCATATTTGTTCTCCCTCATGGGAGGCTTACCCACTCCTGGCGCTGACCTCTGTTGGTACTGAGGGGGTATGGGCCTGGGGCCGTCCTTACCAGCCTTTCCACCCATACTACTCCATGGCTGGCCTTTTTTCCGGGCAGCAACAAACACATCAGCAAGTGTGGCAGCTTCAGCAGCAGATTTCGGCCCATGCTCCTTTACCCAAACCTGAAGCTCAGGGGACAACATTCTCAAGTATTGTTCCATGATAAGGGTTTCACTGACTTCATGAAGTGTTTTACCTTGAGGTTGGATCCATTTGACATACAGCTCTTTAAGCCTCACATACAGCTCCTTGGGGCTTTCCGCAGGTTCCACCTTGAGGGATCTGAACCTCTGCCTGTAGGTCTCAGGGTTAATATCATATTTTTTCAGAATTGCAGTTTTGACTTTATCATATTCATGAGCATCATCTACATCCATATGTACATAAGCTCCTCTGGCCTTACCAGTCAACAGTGGGAGGAGACGAAAACCCAGTCCACTTTTGGCCACCGACATGCCACTGCAATTCTCTCAAAGGTTATTAGAAAATGTTCAACATCATAATTTTCTGTTAATTTTTTCCAGTCTAGGCTCATGAATAGATCGAGACTGACCTGCTGAAGACATGGTGGGGTGAATTGCCTCCATAGAGGGTGAGGCTTGGGCCTTTGGATGATTCACATCATAGCCTTCAGAGGGATCTGGCACTGTGGAAGCAGGCTCTGGAACTGGAGATGTGCGAACCTCTACCTCCTGCTGCAAAAGGCTGAAACTGATGCTGTAGTGCTTTGAACTGGTACTCCTGGCGGTTGGCTTCTTCTCTCATTTTTGCTTCCCGGTCTCCTGTTGATCCATAAATGACCGCGATGATCCCAGCCAGGTCACTCAGCGTTGGTTCTCTGCCATCTTCATCCTCCGCACTTGATGTCCCATGTAGTGCTTCACTTTCCATTGCGCCTTCACCTTCCACCCGGTGTCCTCTCTCTATATGGGCTGATTCAGTCTTCTTATTCTCTGTCTGGCCACCTCTTGTCACTCTCCCTCCTCGCATGCTTCACAAAAATGGAGGGGGAAAACAACAAAAAAATACTTGTGCTCCTCAACTGGCTAATCCCACCACTGCCACCAAATGTGAGGGACCAAGCAGCCAAGCACGAGGAGACACAAGGGGAATTCAAAATTAAGGTAGTTTATTTACAAAAAAAAATAACATTACCAAAATAAAGATAAAGTTTTGGGCCCATAAAAGAGGTCAAATAAACAAACAGTAACTAAAGTTCTGAACATAATGAACTCAAAATACAACTGACCTAAAATACAACAAACAAAGGGGACTTATATATTGGCTGATCAGACCAATTTACACACAAGGGGAAGACTGAACACAACACCAACAAAATCTACCTAAACATATATTCCCAAAAGAAATTAAATCTACCTAATCTTAATTCAACACAAATGAATACTCAATATAAATCTAAACCCCCAAAATATCAAAGAAGAAAATAAAACCACCCCCCAGACATATTAACAGTGGTAGCGTCCAATTAGGCCTCCTGCTCTATAAAATGGCTTCAGGTCCAACCGCCACCCCTTTAATCCAGCAGACCTCCTGGATCTCTCCCAGGTGTGGCAGCAAACTGGTAAGCTCAAACACAAAATATAATTAAACAGAATGACAACACAAAAATAACTAATTGTGCGCGCTACAAAAAGATACTTCTGTGCAGTCAAATAAAGAATGATGTATGTGAATTAAGTGTCCTGTGAGTTATTTAAAACTGAATAATTTGCAACAAATGTTTAATGTGTCTGAAACTATATAAACTAATGCTAAAGAAAACAGCATAAACTCAAAGTAATAAGTGCACGAGGTTACCACTTTTTTACACTGGTTGTGAGGCCATGGCTGTGGCCATCACAGTGAGCAAAGGCGTCCACTCCCAGCATGGTGATGTCCTGCGGGCTCAGTGGAAACCAGAGGGCGCACTGTGCTTCCTCCTTGTTGGCAAACAGATCCACCTCTGCCCTGGCGAGCCAGATCTGGGCCACGAGATCGGGATGGAGACGCCACTCATCTGGGCAAGGGACTCCCCTCAACATGATGTCCGCCCCCTCTGTTCAACATGCCAGGGATGTACTCTGCTCTGATTTAGAGCAGGTGAGTGCGGGCCCACAGGAGCGGCCGCCTAGCCAGACCCGGTAGCTGTGCCGAGCGCATCCCGCCCTGGTGGTTTATGTAGGCAGCCGCAACCCTGTTGTCTGTGCGGACCAGCACGTGCTGGTCCCACAGCAGAGGGGAGAAGTGTCGGATCAACTTCCACACCGTGAGAAGCTCCACCGGGTTTATGTGCAAAGGCCTGCGGCCCTGCCACAGCCCGCCCACCACCTGAGAAGGGCAGGTCACGCCCCAGCCCATCAGGGAGGCGTCAATGAAGACCGAGATGTGAGACTTGACCCTGCCCAGGGGGACCCCAACCGAAAGAGAGAGGGGGTCCTGCCAGTAGGCCAGATCCTGGGCCACAGACCGGGGGAACGGAGACGCGGCGCCGTCTCTGCATCACTGGGTTGACACGCAAGCGGATGAACCACCGCTGCAGCCTCCTCATGTGGAGAAGCCCCAGGGGAACCACCATCTGAGCTGCCGACATGAGGGCATGACATGAGGCCCAGGAGCCTCATGACCGACAGAGCCGCCACCGTTGCTCCTGGGACAACATGGTGGAGCAGCTCCATCAGAGCATCCACCTTCTCCTGAGAGAGCCGCGCTCTCTGGAGGGAGGAGTCCAGTACCACGCCAAGGTAGGGGAGCACTCTTCTCCCAGTTCACCGTGAAGCCCAGGTAAGACAGGTGTGTGAGCAGCTGGGCCGTTTGCACCACTGCCTCGTCCTGGTATGGCACCAGCAGCAGGTCGTCCAAGTAAAAAAGGACCCTGATGCCAGACCACCGCTCCAAGGCCGTCTCAACACACTTGGAAAAGGTGTGCGGGGCCAGGGAGTAACCGAAGGGCAGGCGGTTGTATTGGTACTGAGCGCCCTGGAATGAGAAGCGCAGAAACCTCCTGTGTCCGGGAATGACGGACACATGAAAGTACGCGTGCTTCAGGTCAATGGAGGAGAGCCAATCCCCCCTGGCGCTGACACTCCATCACCTGTTCTACTGTTAACATGCGAAAGGTCTCGCCTTGTTGAACAGTGACAGGTCCAGGATGGGCCTCACACCGCCCGTCTTCTTCCCGACCAGGAAGTAGTGGCAGTAGAACCACTTCTTCCTGAAGCTCCTCCCAGAGGCCGGCGTTCTGAGCCGAGAAGGAGAGCACAGTCTCCACAATCCCGGAGAAGGAGGAAGGGGGGGAAGGCGGACTGCAGCCTGTGATCTAGCGGATCAGGCTGTACGTCCATCTGTGCATTGAGCAGGAAGCGAGCCACTGTGAGTAGCGTCTCTGAAAGTAGTTGGACCTGCTGAAAAGGCGTCTTGATGGCCCTGAAGGGAAGCTACTCTGCTGCCCCCTAAAACAGCGGGGACGCCGGCCGTGGGGGTGGGGGGGGGGTGGGCTGACAGGCAGCAACCTCCGTGTTCCACTGAACAGGAGAGTTAGCACCTGGCGGGGGGAAGGGAGGGTCATGGGCGCCAACACACGCAGCCAGTCAGGAGGGAGTGCCTCCCTGCATGGCATGCATGTGCGAGTCAATGTGACGGCAAGGCACGGCCACCGGGGAGGCGAGCCAGTACTCGCTCCACCGGGGCCCTCCGTGCTCCACCGCCTGGGGGGCCGGGGTGCGGGCCACATCGTGATAGACTTTCACACACAGTCAGAGGGGTCTGTTGGACGTCCTCCCATGTGTGGCGGGAGGGACCACATGAGGCAGCGTAATTGCCTTCGTGGGTCCCCTGCCGCACCGCATCCTGGGTGGGGAGGGAGGCAGAGGCAGATACAGTCGCCGGGCACGCAGGTGGGGCAGCCACACCCAGAAGCCCAGTAACCACGCCGCCTCGCCAGGGGAGGGCAGGGACAGGCAACAGAGGAATGGTCTGCCTGCGACATCGGAGCCAAGCTGCATGAATGCCACACGGCCAGCTGCCGCCGGTCCACGCAGTGGCAGTCACTGACTTCGTAAAGACAGTGGCGGGCCAAGGAGGAAATATTCTGCTTGTGGCATTGGAGCCAGACTGCATGAAGCCACCCAGCCAGCTGCAGCCTGTCCTTGTTATGCCACTCCCCTGGTGAGGGGAGGGAGGCCGGGGCGTACATGTGGGCTCAGGCCAGCCTAGCGACATTGACACCTATTGGCTATTAACTGATACTACTGCCTAACCGGGACAGTGGCAATGAATAACACAGTCCTGTAATTCCTTACTAAAATAACACTTCCTTCACATTAACGCATATAAGACAAATATAAACGCTCTTTTAACTTGCAGAACATCACAGAAATTATCCTGTTTGATGCTCCTCGCGTGGGTCACTGCGCTGGTAAGTGGATATCTGAAAAAGTAACGTTAGCCTACATGTTACTCGTCATGCTAGCTCAAATATTGAGGTAAAGTTGCTAGCTTGCTAAACGTCTAGATGCTTTCTTGGGAGGTAGAGGACTTAACATTATGTATTATGCAGAGAGTGGTGGAAAAAGTATTCAGATCCTTTATGTGAGTAAATATACCAATACAGCAATGTAAAAATACTTTAAAAGTCCTGCTTGAAAAAAAACAGTATTAGCAGCAAATGTAGTTAAAAGTATCAAAGTAAAGTAAGTTTGTGGTTTGGATCCAGTTGTGATATTGTGCATTGTCTAAAATATTCATCTTAAAAGTAACTAGTAACTGTCAAAGCTGTCAAATAAATGTAATGTTAGTGGAGTAGAAAGTACAGTTTTCCCCTCTGAAATATAAGTTAGTGTCCTCTTTCATGAATGTTACTTATTTTTAATTGCTAAAATACTTGACACAAGTCAACCAATTATAATACCATAGTTAAGGTTATCTGGTGTGGAATTTAATTTATTATTATTAAATATTGTTGTGCCTAGTACAATTAAAATTTCACATTTTTAGGATAATGTGAGCTACTTTTCTACTTTCACATTATAAATGTTACTGTCCAGGCAAAGAACGCAAAGAACGCTGTTTTGTTACCCCAGACATGCAGTCCCGATCATCACACCAGTTCTGATGACGCCTTAACTTCCCTTCCTGATATTGTAAGTCGTACTTTTTTCTTAGCTGCTTGTTCTGTACTCTCTAAATTCTCTGACACAAATCCCTGTTTTAAAGTTTCAGGGCAACAACTTGGTTCAAGTTCAGTTTATCACCATTTATCTTCTGTCTTTGCCAGCATCCTCCGGTGTTCATGGTAAAATGGGTCTTATAAAGTGATGGTATTTAATATGTTACATGTGTCACACATCAGTCATGTGGATTATGTTGCAGTCTGTGGGAGCCTTCACACCTCTGGTCAAACCACACCATAGTCGGATATACAGACTACTACCAGTGTTTTCCAAAGTAAACGCTACAGACTCCTCTGTATTTATGTCAGTTTTTGGGATCATTGCAGTTACTATCACTGTCTTCTAAAGACTTATTTGTTTTCATGTAATTGTCCACGGGGTCATTGTATTACCTATTTAATATAAAATCTTGATAATGCACACTTAGATGATTTTCATATTGCAAATTGCTGCTTGACCAAAACTGTGGATATTCTGTAACGAGTAACGCAGCATTACATGCCTTATTAACTAGTAATAATATTGCTATTTTAAAAAAGTAATTAGTTATACAACTAGTTACTGGGAAAAGTAATTGTTACTGCCCAACACTGGTAATAATGCATCCTCATTTAATAAGTATGAGTAATAAGTAATAAGTATAAGTAATAAGTCTTTTTGGGGAACAAAATGTGTCAAGTAGCCCTACTTTAGTCCTCATGATTTAAACTTTGCTGTGCTTTTTAACAGATCTTTATAGAACATTTTAATTATTTTCAATCATAATGATCATAATGAAGCAAGGTGTATCAGAGTGTTTGCCCTCTTTTTTCAGTTTTGATCTCCACCTTCCAAAACTTCAGATGAATTGTTACTGTGGTTTCATCCTGCCTGTAAATAAAGACAGCACAGACAAGTGCATCAGTATTAACCATGAAGAGCAGTGCAGAGTGTACTGAGTGAGAGATGCAGCTCGTCATTACTGGACCAGGGCCACCTTGGGCTTTATGAATTTTTACAGGCATTTCCCCATTGTCTTATATCTATAGACCAAACTATAGTGGTTGATTAATCAAATAACTGGTAGATTAATCAATAATGAATATTATTATTAGCAGCAGCTGTAGACAGCACTAACTCCAGATCCAAGATCAGAGAGCAACAGAACAGAACTGCAACTCGGATCCCGGAGCTCTGACAAGATTCCTGCTCATGTTCCCTTCCTAAATACCTAAATAAAGACCATCAATGCCATTAAGTAGAACTTCCAGACTGAGGGCCCCACACAGTACCTGCATCAGCCTATATTCAGCAGCCTGGATCTAAATTAGCTGATGCTTGGGAAAACTCTTTTCTTTGGCAGCACTGGTCAGAATGCTCCTTGTCAGCCTTCAGAGTGTTGTTGTTGGTGTTCTTACAGTAAAACCTGAATGTTTGCTCAGAAACGTGCTTTCGGCGAATCTTGGACACCTGATAAGAAGGACAGCAGCATACATTTGAGAATCATGCCATAACGGAGGCGTCTGAAAAACACACAATGAACAAACATCTCATGCAAAGAAAGACCAAGATTACATTTTTTGTTGTCATTGCTTTAGTTCTGATTATCTTGAATGCCTCGGTAGATTCAAACTTGCTCTCTTTCTATAGTCTATCTGTCATCTATTGTAATTTGGGAAAAAGCCCAAAGTCCAGCCCAATGGGAGTTCCCATCTCCCACAGAAAGCTGTGCTCTGAACCGCTTGAAAACGGCTCGTTTGTAGTCCAACCCTTCACTTCCTTTACTTGTGACATCACAATGCAAACACGTCAAAAAGCTCGCCAAGCGGCTGGCGGGGGTGATTTGGATCACACTACCTTGTTTCTTACGACCTGTCCTTCTCTGCTTCTGATTAGCTAGTAGTCCTTACCAGGGAACTGCGTATGTGCAACTCCAACAAAGATTTTGTACAAGTAAGATGTATCACTCTGTAGCTCAAGAGCGGAGCGTACAACTCAGGGTGAAAAGAGGAGCTGCAACAATGTGCAGTATGAGAAAAATATGGTGTTTTTTGAAAATGAAACCATGTAAACCTGTTCTGGTACAACCCCTAATTAGGATTTTGAACCTGAAAATGAGCATAATACCACCTCTTTAATAAATTACCCAGGGTGCTGAAGAGTTTCTCTCTTCAGCAGATAAACAGCAAGGACCTGTGAAAATATGCCAGGGTCAGTGAGGGAAACACGGATGTTAAAAAGAAAAAAAAGACAAATCAAGGTTACAAGCCTGGAGGAAAGGGGAAGATTGTGTGAAGTGAGGATTAATCTTATGGGCCTTTCAGAGACCTCTTAGCAAAAGTGGAAGCTTTGCATTTGTGTTTCCAGTTTCATTCTGCACTTTACACTGGCTGGTTTGTTCTGAAATTGATTTTCAAATTTAAAGCATTCTTTGGCCAGGCACTTAGCTACATTACTGAACTGTAAGTCCATATGAGCCTTCACTTAGTTCCTCAAGCAGTGGGCCTGTAGCTTTGCAAGAGTCACTGCTAAAGACAAGAGGTGAGCGAACCTCTTCTGTCAGGGGCCAGAGACTGGAACTGCTTTTTACCTAGTCTTGTTTTATTTTGCATTCTGGATTAATTGTTATACACTGAACAAAATTATAAAGGCAGCACTTTTGTTGCATTAGGCCAGCCTGAGGCACACCTGTACAATACCCATGCTGTGCATGCTTTTACAGGGAGCTACTACAGAGAAGCTGGTGTGAGAAATATGTGATCTCTTTTAGCAAAACAACATCAAATTAGAACACCTTTAAACTACTAACTATTTATTAATAACCAGAAATAACCAAGATATTTAATTTATATGTTTATTTATCCACATGTTATATATGTTTTCTGGTGTGGGAGAAAACTGGAGCACCTGGAGTAAACCCATGGCAGAGGAGAAAATTAAACATCGCAGGGCACATAGAAACAAACAACCACTCATACACATTCACACTTAAGCTCAATTTAGAGTCACCAATTAACCTGCATGTCTTTGAATGGTGGGGGGAAAAAATAGAGAACCCATGCAGACACGAGGAGAACATGCAAACTCCACACAGAGACACTGACGACCAGGGTTCAAACTCTGGACCTGGGACAACCAAGCTTCAAACCCTGGACCTTCTTGCTCTGAGGGGACAGTGCTAACCACTGCTCCACCGTGCTGCCCTGCTTTCAGTTAGTGGTTTGTTGTTTTAGGTCAATTCAGAATCTACATACATAATAAATGTTTTGTGATGTGATAGAAGCCGGGGCACCCGGGGAGAACAAGCAAACTCCACACAGAGCACGCTGACGACCAAGGTTCAAACTCTGGACCTGGGACGACCAAGCTTCGAACCCTGGACCTTCTTGCTCTGAGGGGACAGTGCTAACCACTGCTCCACCGTGCTGCCCAGCTTTTAGTTAGTGGTTTACATAATAAATATTTTATGATGTGGAGGTAAATCCACATCAAAGTGGGGAGAAAATCCAACTCCACACAAAAAGAGTCAGGCCCAGGAATTAAACCAGCACCTTTTTGTGTGAGGCTGGAGTTAAATCGTTACCTTGTTATCCCCTGGAAAGCAAAAACAAGACAGCAAAGCTTTGTATGTCAGTATTCCAAAAAGCTCTTCAGGAGCTGTTAAGGTGGAATTTCTGCTGTTGTGCTGCGTGCTCTCGGTCGGTGTCCTGTTTCTCAGCCTTAATTGCATTGCATGCATTTTCTAAAGCTGTTTGGCTGTTCAACTTTTCGTTGAGCTCCTGGACCTCTCGCCGAAGTACATCATTTCTTCGACTCATGGCATCTTTTTCTATTGTCAGCGATTTGTTTGCGACCTCCAGTATTTTTTCACTTTGCAGTCTGTTGCAGAGCTCTTGAACCTCAATTTCTAATGCTTTGATTTCTTGGCTCAGGGCTTCATTTTCAGTTTTCATGACATTATTCCTTTCTACCAGAGGTTGTTTCCTTGCAAGCCTTTTCTCCAGCTCCTGAATTTCTTTTTTCAGGATTTTATTTCTGTTAGTTAGATTGTTTTTCTCTGCTTTCATTGACTCATAAACTGACTTTGTGGCAGTTTTATTTTTTATTTCCTCACTGCGCTGTTGTATTCCTTGATGAAGTTCATCGTTCCGCCGTCTTAAGGCTCCTATCTCCTCTCTCAGTGGATCACATTTCCTTTCACAATCTTTTATACTGTTAAGCTTTGAGTAGAGCGATGCAAGATTTTTAAGAAGCTCATTTTGTTTTGCAGAGACAACTTTTTCTTCTGATTTCAGGGCTTTATAATTGTCTTTCATTGCTTGTCTATTCTGTATCCTTGTGGTAAGGTGCTCGATGTCCCTTTGGATGTCTAAATTTTCTCTGCTCATAAATCGTATGTCTTGCAGCTTCTTCCTACACATGTCACCGAAAGTCTTTTGCTCTTCATATTCTTTCTTGAGCTTCTGCCGTTGTTTTTTCAGTTCTGCGTTCTGCTGGGTGAGGGTCACTTTTGACACTTCCATTTGCTCACTCATTGCTTGCAGAGCTTTTTCATTACGCAGATCTTTGGCTATCTCCTGAATCTCATGTCTCAGGTCGTCATTTTCCTTGCTGATTGCCTCTTTCTCTGCTCTGAGTGTGTCATACATTTCATCCAAAGCATTCAATTTTCTACGCTTTACTTTGAGCTCCTGGATTTCCTGTTGCATGGTGTAGTTTTGAAGCTTAAAGGCCTCCGTTTCCGTCTTCATGACATTACACATTTCCTCCAAAGATTGTTCATTTTGGGGTCTTCTCCTGAGCACCTGAATTTCTTGTTTCAACGCCACATTTTGCTGGCTTGCTGCTAAGTGCTCTGCTTTGATTTTATTGTAGTTCTCATCAGAGGCTTCATTTGCTTTCACTACCTTTTGAAGTTGGCTATTTTCATTGGGCTGTGCTAGTGTTTTTTTATCATATTGTCTAGCATACCTTAGCAGCTGGAGATCAATTCGCCTAAGTTGTTGAACGACTGCATCCAAGTCCACGTCCATTTCTTGTTCTTGGTCAGATATATGTGTTTGTTCTTGGCTGAGATCCATGCTCAGACTGTCAACGAACACCTCAGAAGTTTCTGTTTCCTCGATGCAAATCAGTTTTCTTCTCTGTTAGAGTCTTAACAACTGTGTTAACCACTGTGTGTTTTTCTGGGCTCTGTACACGAAGCACGGTTGTAAATGATTGAGATATCAGATTAAAGAGCTGAAGTTTTGGAATGTGTTCACCCCGTTGCTTTGATCTTCGGAATGTTGAAGGTGTCATAAAGTGCAGGCAGTGACATCACTTTCCCCTAAGAATGGTGTTTATGACATCATCAACATTATGACGTCATCAAAATTCTGATTGATAAAGTACAGGAAGTGACAGAACCTTTCACACAGCATGGTGTACATGAAATGGTAAAAAAAAAGAGGATCGTGGTAATCCTTTGATCAAATCTGAATCTACATATTTTTATACACAGAACATATCCTCCTCCTGTCTACGCCTTCTCGCATAAGAAGCAATCAGTCACTCCCAAAATCTGGCAGCAATACTTATTTTCCCACTGCTTGAATACAACCAAACATCCTCACGCATTAACCCTTTTTCATCTGCCCTGTCCAAACCTGGGCGAACGTCCCAGAGAAGTTCACACATCCAAGCAACTTTTCACAACATACCTCAACACAGAATTAATCATATTTCAAACATGCATTAGTGATCAATACCAATGATATGTCTATACACAGATTTAAAGGCTTATGTTTTAAAGTGAAAGTAGATAATATGATACACATAATTAAACATGCAAGTTGTTCCTGTCTGTACATCAGTTTACAGCTTAATTTTATCTGTATGTGTGCTTTTAGGTACTGGTTTCACGCTGGCAGTGAAAGCACTGATGTTTGGGTTCTTCATGGTCGACAGATGATGTGAGTCTGTGTGAATGTGGAAGTTCTGTCTCAAAACACCTGCCTGAAATTAATTATGACACAGCCCTAAGGAAAAAAGAACATTTTACAAATTGATTCTGTCCTTGTGATTATATGTCGTACTCTGTGATTCTTTTGGACCAGAAGAAATGTAGCAAAAATTGGAAATGCACGATACTTTTGTGCAAAATTTGGGTGTCATTTTTGACAAATCTATGTGTTTTAACAGTCATGGTAAATCTGTGGTTTGTTCCTGTTTTTTTCCAGGAACATTGCTAAGATTAGATCTACGGTTTCTAAAGAAGAGATACTTTTTCATGCTTTTATTTCTTCTCGTCTGGATTATTGCAATGTACTGTACACTTTAGGGGTGGGAGAAATAACCTATTCTTTGAAGAATTATGATAGATTATGACTCGATGAACAAATATCTAAAAATCTATTATTTAAATGTTAAGTGATAACGCAATGTTGACAGAACCCAAAAGGTGGAACTTGCGGAAATGCAGCGCCCGGACCGTCTGTGGAGCGCACACAATGAGACCAGTGTCCCCCTGTATTCGCCACCGCTGCAGAATGAATAACCACCCCACTAAAATGTCACACAATCATTAATATCAGTGCGCAAGTTATGATTTTAAGTCGCACATTGCGAGCATGGTGACGCTCGACGCTCGGCATCTCCCTGCGTATTGTGTGTGTGAGGCCGAGCGAGAGAGAGAGAGCAGCAGAACGTGACGGTGAAAGTTAGCAGAGGAAAAATATTAGCAGAACTCAGCTCAACAACATCAGTAATCAACATCTCCCCTGCTCTCTGTCCCCCACACCAGACTTTTGGGGACAGAGCCCTCATCGTCACAGACCCCACTCTCTGGATCTCATCCCACAGAGATCCGAAATGCTCCCTGTCTGGACAATCTACTAAAAACCCAGCTCACCCAGGCATTAAATCCTGAATAAAGCCTGTGTAAAGCCTCCTTAGGTCCTGTGAAAGGTGCTAAAAATATTTATTTATTTATGTAGCGTTCCCTAAATTATTAACAAAGTAATATTAATTATCAGCTGTATGTCATTATTAACTAAACTACTAGTCAAGGGTTGAGAACATCAGGTACAAGCTTAGACTAAACTGGTGTACAGCTCTGTCCTATCTTCTCTTTTCTTCTCTAATTCTTTTTCAGTTTTCAGGAGTCTGACAACTAACTGGTTGTTAAAGAAATGAGGTTAATCAAGTAAAGTAGGGATGCAAACTAGTGCTTTTAAGCTAATTAGGAGATGTTTCTTTTGGATTTTAATGTGCAAATTAAATGCTTAGTAATAATCCAGGAATCCTGTATTAAAAAAATGATGCATTGAGAATCGTTTTATAATCGGATTATAATCGCAGCCCTCTGAATCGTAATCGAATCGTGAGGTGCCTAGAGATTCCCACCCCTAGTACACTTGTCTAAACCAATCCTCCATAGACTGACTGCAAGTTGTATGAATGCAGCTGCAAAGCTTTTGTCTAAAACCAACAGAAGATCGCATATTACTCCTGTGCTTAAGGCTCTTCATTGGCTTCCGATTGGTTTTAGAGTACATTTTAAAACTTTAACCTTTTTTTACAGAGCCTTGCATGGTCAAGCTTCCTCTTACATCCAGGATCTGTTGCATGCACACATTTCTGGTCACTCTCTGAGGTCTTCTGGCCAAAAAATTTTAACTGTTCCCTGAACACGTTATAAAACAAGAGGTGATCGTGCTTTCTGTGTGGTGGCTCCAAGGCTCTGGAACGCTCTCCGTTTTAGCCTTGAGAGCCTTGGATTCTGTGGAAACTTTTAGAAAACACCTTAAGACACATCCTTTTAGACAAGCTTTTAACTAGCCATATAGTTTTGTATTTTAAGTGTCGTTGTTATTTGTTTTATTTTATTCTATTTTTTACTGTGAAGCACTTTGTGACCCCTCTTGTCTGTGAAGGGTGCTAAATAAATAAAGTTTACTTACTTACTGTAAAAGTGGAATGTTGGCCATGAAACGTGAGAGTAGCAAGATAGTAATGTAGAGACTTATAAAAGTGAAGTTGATTTAATTGAGCAGAGGCCTTTCTTTTCCATTTAGTTCCCAAAATCTCTGTTTCTTAAGAGTTTTTGTAACTTTTATTTTAACAGCATTTATGATTGTACACTGCTCAAAAAAATAAAGTCTAGCATCGTCTTGCATTAGGAGGAACCCAGGGCCAACCGCACCAGCATATGGTCTCACAAGGGTCTGAGGATCTCATCTCGGTACCTGATGGCAGTCAGGCTACCTCTGGCGAGCTCATGGAGGGCTGTGCGGCCCCCCAAAGAAATGCCACCCCACACCATTACTGACCCACCGCCAAACTGGTCATGCTTGAAGATGTTGCAGGCAGCAGAACGTTCTCCACGGCGTCTCCAGACTCTGTCACATCTATCACTTGTGCTCAGTGTGAACCTGCTTCCATCTGTGAAGAGCACGGGGCGCCAGTGGCGAATTTGCCAATCTTGGTGTTTTCTGGCAAATGCCAAACATCCTGCACAGTGTTGCGCTGTAAGCACAACCCCCACCTGTGGACGTCGGGCCCTCATACAATCCTCATGGAGTCTGTTTCTGACCGTTTGAGCAGACACATGCACATTTGTGGACTACTGGAGGTCATTTTGCAGGGCTCTAGCTAGGGCTGCGTATCGAGTTCAATACTTTTTAGGCACCGACCGAATTGCCTCAATACCACCGAGTAACAAAAAATGCCTTGTATTTCGGTACCAAAGTTCGATACCTAAAGGTTGTTGTTAACACCAATGAGCCAATAAGCATGCAGCATTCTTGATGTGCCCACATCTAAAAGTGATTGTAATTGGCTCTGGTGATGTAAACACTAGTTCACGCCGGTTACGCACAGAGACGTGACTCGTGGATGTAAAAGACGTGGAGAAAATAAAAAGTGTGGCTTGATGCAACAGCGCATGATGCAATATTTATGACGTAAGATAATTGCTACCAAGAGTGGCGACATGACAAATCTGGTGAAGCCCTTGACTGTGCGTGGAATAAACTTAAGAGCAGAAAGTCGCTCTGTATTTGAGGAAGAGGAATAAAAACAACAAAAACACAATATTACAATATTATGCATATATTACATTGAAAATATGTCTGGGTTTTGACAAGCAGTAGCATTTTTCAAAGGAACAATTATTAAAATAAACTATTAATGATAATAATGTGATAAAGTTACTTTATACCAAAAACAATGGTTCTCTGTTTGTTAAGAATAAAATTGGTATTGAAAAAAGTATCGTTCAGGAACCGGTATCGAAGTCGAGGTATCGTATCGATATCGAATATCTTTGAACGATACCCAGCCCTAGCTCTGGCAGTGCTCCTCCTGCTCCTCCTTGCACAAAGGCGGATGTAGGGGTCCTGCTGCTGGGTTGTTGCCCTCCTACGGCCTCCTCCACGTCTCCTGATGTACTGGCCTGTCTCCTGGTAGCGTCTCCATGCTCTGGACATACGCGGGCAGACACAGCAAACCTTCTTGCCACAGCTCGCATTAACGTGCCATCCTGGATAAGCTGCACTACCTGAGCCACTTGTGTGGGTTGTAGACTCCGTCTCATGCTACCACTAGAGTGACAGCACCGGCAGCATTCAGAAGTGACCAAAACATCAGCCAGGAAGCATAGGAACTGAGAAGTGGTCTGTGGTCACCACCTGCAGAACCACTCCTTTATTGGGGGTGTCTTGCTAATGACATGGCAGGGGTCACTAATGTATAGGAATTAGCTCAGGCCTCTTGTAAGAGACCTTTGAACTATGATCCACTGCAACTCATACCACCTCACGTCAAAAAAACCAAACAAAATATCTCTTAAAGATGTCCCAATGAGTAAATGAGCAAGCGCCATTTAAAATATAAAAAATAAGTAGGTATAGATACCTTAAAGTACTTTTATCTTACTGAAGTGCTGCCTCACATTTTGTCCCTGATGAAGAACATTCTTCCTGTTTCGAATAACTCAAGGTAAGCAGGAGGAAGCATTCACTTTGACACAATGTCCTGCCAAGTTTTAAATCTTCCTCATCCTGTACTACAGTTAATGTATCTCTGTATTGTCACAAGAGAGACTCCTCTAAATAACTTAACCCTTTGTGTGGCTACATTCAAAAACTGCTGAACACAGATTTGATGCAATAAAGGAGATTTTTATTTCAGAATGATTCACACAAAGCATTTCAAGTGTGTAACAGTATGTAATCAAGTAGGTAATCATCAGAAATTCAAGACAAAGTATTTATATCAACTCTTTCCTTGTCACTACTATAAATTAACAGTCTGTTTCCTGACTGTATGTGCATTTAGCACACTGTTCTCATTAGGGGACATGCATTAACCTGTTATTTCCCACTGAACAACAAAACACAAATGGATCTTAGTTGATTGATAATCTTTGTAATACACAATCATATTGTTGAATCAGACTTCATCAAACATTGATTGAACTGCTGATCCGTCAGTACTTGTTATAGTTCAAGATGATTTGGTCATTTGCACTTGGAATGTAACATCCAATACCTGCAAACAGAATGAAGATTAAACAAGATTTTACAATTAATTACAATGAGTCTAAGAACAAGATACAGTGGATGTTAACTGTAAAATATGACAGACAGAAAAGGATGCTCTTGTTTGACTTACCAACATCAGGTCTGATGACTGTGCCGTTTGGTTTCCTGACCTTGAGCTCCCAGTAGGTACGTTCTTGTGTACATCCATCCAAACCGTTCACACTCTGAAGGTACGGGCCATAGTTTGGATCCTCAATGTAGGTAAACCTGCAAGAACAAGAGTAGATTACTTGAAGTAGGTTTGCTATTATTACCAGAACACAATTTATCAGTGTCTTTACATATCAGTTTTCAACACTAAGTGACAAAGTGCTTTATGACGCATTAAAAACAGAGCATGCACTGAAAAGAAAAAGATAATGTAAGTAAAATAGCAATAAAAACAAAACAGAAAAAAAATCAAAGAGACCTTTGTTTCAGCTAAAGGTGTGATATGGTTTTGGACTGATCCCACAATACAGGCAAACAGCTGATTTAATAATCTCACTTAAAGCCTGTGTTGGAGTTCTGTAGTCTCCTCAAGCCACCAATTAAGATTCCTCTGAAAGTCACATAGGTGCTGTAGGTGTTATTGGGAGCGTTTGTTACAGAGTTTGTAACCAGGACACCAATTGGAGTTTGACCAGAGCCTGAAAATGGAAGTCAAAGTTAGCTGATAGGAAAAAATACAGAGCACAAACGCAGTAATACTGAAAGAAATGGTTTGGAAGCTGAAGCTTACTTGTAGCTGGAATCCCATAAATGTGCAGCAGCAGCAACAGGGCTGCAAAGAGGAGAGCAGGCGTCTTCATTCTGACGGCTGGAAACCAAACCTGAAAGATACGAACACAAATCTCTTGCATCTCTGCTGATGGGTATAAGGAAACATTGTAAGTAGCTTCCTTTCTGAACAGCTGCTCTATAAAGTAGCAAATGCAAAAGTTAAATTGTAATTTTATGCATATACATATGTACTTAATCCTCAACTGGGCCAATTCAATAGTCAATTCAGTTTAATTTTATTTATATAACGCCAAAACACCTGTCTTTTCCTTCTTCACTGAACATCTAAACATAAACTGTAAAAAAAAACAAAAAAAAACCTATTGATTGAAATGAAGAGAGATTTATCTAAACTTTAGAACAATGAAATATCAGAGCGGATGTTTTAACATGAGATGGCAGGGGTCACTAATGTATAGGAATTAGCTCAGGCCTCTGGTAAGAGACCTTTGAACTATGATCCACTGCAACTCATACCACCTCAGGTCAAAAAAAACAAACAAAATATCTCTTAAAGATGTCCCAATGAGTAAATGAGCAAGCGCCATTTAAAACATAAAAAATAAGTAGGTAACAAAAACTATTCTAACCTCACTCAGCTTTTCCTTCTGACCTCTAGCGATGTGTTAAAGTGCAGCAGCAGTTGAGATCTGAATGGTGGATCCTTCCTCTTCTCGTCCTGTTGGAAGAACTCTTGGTCAGTAACTTTTATAGCTCCTTTACACATGACTTCATTCTGAAATAACCAATCATAGACCTCAATCAAAAATAGAATTATGTACTAATACATTATGACATATGTAGAGTGACAAAGAACAATGGGCACACTGAGCAACACATTGACTCCAGTGGATAAACCAGTAAGTTTACATTTAAACTATTTAAACTGTTGTTTTTAGGCTTCAGCTGCTCCTTCCACCTTCACTTTGAATCATGTTTTGTGCTCATATTGCAGACGCATTTCCAAAAATTCTCATCAAACTGAAATACATTATTTATTTTAGATCCAAAATTAAACAGCTGATTGGGCAACACATTTACAGTTACGCATTCTAACAAGAGGAAGTTACTCCTCTTCCAAGAAACCCTACTGAGAACACACCTCCTCCACTGTAAACCATATCTTTTTTAAAATTGACCTGTAATACGAATATGGACAATATTTAAAACTCCAAGTAAACAGAAGGAGAGAACGCCTTTCCACGTCAGTTAGCAGCTCAGCGAGAAGGCTTCCCAGGTCTCTGCAGCTCTCTGGGCACCAGGTGGAAAATGTGTATTAAATGGTTTGGGTGATGAAAAATATAAAGTAAACAATATAGATGAGTCTTTAATAAATAGAATATTGTGGAAAGCTCAGTCTTATAACATATTTTAATCCAAAAAGTGAATCTTTGATATGTTATAGGTTCATAACACAAAGTGAAGCATTTCAAGCCCTTCTTATTTTCATATTGATGATAACGGTTAACAGCTCATGGAAATAAAAACTCCAGTATCTCAATGTATATAAACATTTTAGAATAAATACATTTCTGTATTGTAAATTATACAGAAATTTAAACTTAAGAAGAACTCTAATCAGATAATTAACTCAAAACATCTGCAAAAGGTTTCTGAAGCCTGTAATCTGTCTGGTTCTTGTGCTCACAATCCACTTTTCCACAGTATTTAAATTTTTTGAGATGCTCCTGAAAGATGACTCAGTGTTTTAATGTTGACAGTACTATTACATCACATACGTGGGGGAAAGTGGAACAAGGGAGACGGTCTTTAAATTTTTTTGTGTTGTGTAACACCCCTCTTTGGTTCAGAATTAACCAACCAGTGGTTAAAAATTAGTGGACAAGAACACCAACAAGCTGTGCAAAATATAGCCTCCAAGTTTATTCATGCATTTCAGCAAATAGACAAAAAAGGGCTATAACAAAGGGTTATAACAACGCTAAAACATTGTTTCCTCCTATTTATGTCCTATAAATTTGTTGGACAGAAACCTCATTCTTCAATTTGGTTTAAATCTCGTCTACGGCCAGTGGCATACAAGTCACAAGATCGCCCCCTGATGCATTATCATGCTTCTCAAACAATGTGTCGTATGTTTATCAGTGGCTTGTTCTGCTCCAAATATCAACAGAGATGGTAAAACTGGCTCATAACCATGTTCCACCTGAGGCTGAGTTTATGAAAGTTGAACTCTTGCACTGCACTGTCTATGTCTCATCATATTCAGATGACAAATATGAGGAACAGTTCCTCCCAGAGCTAAATGATCATTTATCAATGTGCACTTTCTATTGGAGCTCCCTGCACAGCGCTATCTCTGTCTCCCTCTCTCCTACACAGACTGCTTTTTACAAAGTTCATAATGCAGTTCCACATGTTTCTCTCTCCTACGGATAGGTGGAGAGATTTGGGCTCATTTGTTAAACAATGCAATACTATTACTGATTGGACACCAGTATTAAGTTAAATTGAAGCCAGAAGCCATTGAAGGCAATAAAGCTATATTTAATTCTATATTAGATGCAGGTGTCATCCTTCCCTGTACTGATTCTCCTGTCCGAACTCCCGTGTTTCCTGTGAAGAAAATACAAGACAAAGGTCAACCTGACAAATGGCAGTTTGTACAAGACCTGCAGTAAACGCAGCTGTTCATGCACGAGCACCAACGGTTTCTAATCCCTACACAATTCTGTCACAATTATGATGGATGTATGAGCTCTGTGCTTCTCCATAACCATGGGAACAAACTATGTCCAGTGGTGTACTTCTCATCAAAACTAGACAAGGCTCTCCTGGCCTCACGTGACATTGTGTGGTATTCACCTCTCACTCTTCTTGTTCTGCATGCAGTCACTCTCATCTTGAATGAACAGAGAACGTCTCCTCTGTCAGCAGCATGTTATCTCCGCTATCACACCTGCCTGCTTGACATGCCCAATGTGGAAGTCAGATGTTAATCTGGCATCTCTCATGTCACTTCCTGATGACGGTGATCACCATGACTGTTTAGCCGAACTTGAACTCATTTGCACTCCCAGACCTGAACTGAAAGACGAACCACTGACTAATCCTGACCTAATACTATGTGTTGATGGGTCGGCTTCTCGTGACTTTTCTGCTGTTAACCGTGTTGGTTTCTCTGTTGTTTCAGATTCTGCTGTCCTGTCCTCGGATCCACTTCCATGTAACCTCTCAGCACAACCAGCAGAGCTCATAGCACTCACAGAAGCATGCAAGTTGGTAGCAAATCAGTCAGTAAACATTTATACTGACTCCAGCTACGCTTTTGGTGTCGTACATGACTTTGGCAAATTCTGGAAATGCAGGAATTTGCTAAAATCTGATGGGAAATCTGTACGAAATCACACTCTCGGGACAGGTGGGTGCTGTCTGTGGTGCTCAGTATGCGTACAGAACTGCAGTAACAACAATAAGGTTACTTCAGCAGACTATTCACTCGCAGCTAAATCCAGGCAAGCAAAGCAAAATAAACAATATAACCACTTCAAAAATTGCACACATAGCTGCAGTTCAGAAAGAGAAGGAAGTGACATTTCACTCACCCTATTTGAAAAGGAAGGCCATTCTCCTGTCTTTTATGGGGACAAAGTGGTCAATAACCAAGTTATGGAAGCTCCCACTGGCTTTTAGTTCCTCCACAGCAACAGAGTCAAGTGAAGTTTGGTGCTATCAGCTAGCCACTCTGTACGGATATAGTTTAACACCGAAAACCCCTTTTTCCTCCCCTCGTGCAGCTCCAGTTTTGGATCAGATTTAATCTTAAATTGCTTCTGTAGTGGTAGTTTAGTAAAACTATTTGTAAATAAAAAACTCCTAATCTCCACCCTCCATAAGTGCACCTGCTAAAGTTGCTAACGTTATTTCTTGAATGGGGTTGATTGGCATGCTGTGATTCGATTGGCATGCAGCCAGACAGCGACTGGCTTCCCTTGGCATCATCCCGACTAATCACAGTTAGGCAGTGGCTTGACAGTGGCCTCATCTATTAGGTTAATCATTTATTTTATTTTTTCACAAAGGAATGCCAACTGTGCCTGACCTGGTGAAATATAGTGTTTCACCACACATCCAACACACAGCATTTAGAGGGTTGCTGTTTCACATTGTAAAAAAGGCATACTCAGTGAGAGATGACTGTAGCAGCACATAAGATTTACTGAAACTATAAACATGTGTTTTTATTAAAATGATAAATAGAGTCTGATAAAGACAGGGGGAGCCTGGCTTCCCTTGGCCTCTGGGAGAAAACGTCACTGGTTCCTTTATTTATTTGTGCTTTGCATCGTGGGATCACGTGGGACTCGTGATCAATACAGCACACTCATGAAACAAGTAGATTTCTCTCAGATTTTTTTAAGTATATCTAACTTTGCCCCTTTGACAGGGTGAACACACCACAGACTCAAAACCTGCTTAGCATGAAGTGTGTAACCGGAACACAACTAATCATTGAGCAAGTATTACAAACTTGGGTGGATCTTTCATTACAATACGTATTGCTCACACTGTGTCTGCAGAAAGGATGGTTTTCAGTTACAAGCTGGCTTTCTTTAGTTTCAGACACTGTTTAATGAATTTTTTTCTTAGTTTTTCTTATGCACATCATACACATTTCAGGGAAGACTCATTCTTAATGTCAGATACCTTAAAGTACTTTTATCTTACTGAAGTGCTGCCTCACATTTTGTCCCTGATGAAGAACATTCTTCCTGTTTCGAATAACTCAAGGTAAGCAGGAGGAAGCATTCACAACTTTGACACAATGCCCTGCCAAGTTTTAAATCTTCCTCATCCTGTACTACAGTTAATGTATCTCTGTATTGTCACAAGAGAGACTCCTCTAAATAACTTAACCCTTTGTGTGGCTACATTCAAAAACTGCTGTGGAAAAAGTCATTTAGCTGAACACAGATTTGATGCTATAAAGGAGATTTTTAATTCAGAATAATTCACACAAAGCATTTCAAGTGTGTAACAGTATGTAATCAAGTAGGTAATCATCAGAAATTCAAGACAAAGTATTTATATCAACTCTTTCCTTGTCACTACTATAAATTAACAGTCTGTTTCCTGACTGTATGTGCATTTAGCACACTGTTCTCATTAGGGGACATGCATTAACCTGTTATTTCCCACTGAACAACAAAACACAAATGGATCTTAGTTGATTGATAATCTTTGTAATACACAATTATACAGTTGAATCAGACTTCATCAAACATTGATTGAACTGCTGATCCGTCAGTACTTGTTATAGTTCAAGATGATTTGGTCATTTGCACTTGGAATGTAACATCCAATACCTGCAAACAGAATGACGATTAAACAAGATTTTACAATTAATTACAATGAGTCTAAGAACAAGATACAGTGGATGTTGACTGTAAAATATGACAGACAGAAAAGGATGCTCTTGTTTGACTTACCAACATCAGGTCTGATGACTTTGCCGTTTGGTTTCCTGACCTTGAGCTCCCAGTAGGTACGTTCTTGTGTACATCCATCCAAACCGTTCACACTCTGAAGGTACGGGCCATAGTTTGGATCCTCAGTGTAGGTAAACCTGCAAGAACAAGAGTAGATAACTTGAAGTAGGTTTGCTATTATTACCAGAACATAATTTATCAATGTCTTTGCATATCAGTTTTCAACACTAAGTGACAAAGTGCTTTATGACGCATTAAAAACAGAGCATGCACTGAAAAGAAAAAGACAATGTAAGTAAACTAGAATTAAAAACAAAACAGAGAAAAACACAGCAAGACTTAAAGCCTCCACCTGATGATCTGAAGCTGCAGAAAAGACTCATAAGAGTGTAATTAAAGGTTCAGTGTGTAAGATTTAGTGGCATCTAGTGGCAACGATTCTGAATTGTAACCATCTACCCAGTCTACCACGTCCCCCTAACCTTTCAAAGAGCGTTGGACAGCTACGGTGTCTGACACAGCACAAGCATACTGTGGCCAGTCAAGAAATGAGTTTTCTTTAGGTATATTTATTAAGAAATAATATTTACTTAATTATTTAGTAAAACCATGTGTTATTGTGACTTGGCCACTGACAGATAACATGGAAAATGTAAGCCAAGAGTGTGAAACACTGTCACTGTTTCTGCATCACAGTCCATTATAAACCACACATTAATTAATGTTTATAAAAACATTGACAAGGGAAACACATTCATTCTCTCTGTGATTATGGACCATCGCCAAACCTGCCCAGGAATAACATCTGGCCCACTGCCAGTTTACGGTGCTTTGATTGCAGCAATAATATAAATAAATAAATGTTTTGATAGCAGTGCTGAAATCTCAGTCATGACAGCAACAGTTTCTCACATAGTGACTGCCTCTTTAGTGGTTTTGCCTACAAAATAAAAGCGCAAGAAGCTTGTTTACTGCAATGCAGTATGAAGCTTTTACTTTGAATTTTATTCTTATCCACGATCTAGTGGTTGAAAATATTGCTCTGATTCAAAACTTATTTGCAGGCCACTGCTGTATATTATTAGTACTTCTTCTAACGTACGTATTCAACATAGTGATGAGTGTCTGCACTGCCTGAATTCTAGCAGAAGTCGAACAAGAACAACGTAGTGACGAAACATGCTCTGTAACGCTGTTTGTCCGTTTTCAGCTACGGTAGAAACATGACGATGCCAAGTGGCGACGTCCATGGAAGGGGGTGCCTGCGGTTATGGAGATATAAATGGCTCATTTTAAGGTAATAAAAACATAATGGTTTATTATAGAAGGTCTTTACACACCACTGAAAATATAATTGTGGATCTTTTATTGTATCTCTGTTGATAGATCCTCAGAAATACTACACACTGAACCTTTAAAATCAATGAGACCTTTGTTTCAGCTAAAGGTGTACAGTCTATGGGTGTGATATGGTTTTGGACTGATCCCGGAATACAGGCAAACAGCTGATTTAATAATCTCACTTAAAGCCTGTGTTGGAGTTCTGTAGTCTCCTCAGGCCACCAATTAAGATTCCTCTGAAAGTCACATAGGTGCTGTAGGTGTTATTGGGAGCGTTTGTTACAGAGTTTGTAACCAGGACACCAATTGGAGTTTGACCAGAGCCTGAAAATGGAAGTCAAAGTTAGCTGATAGGAAAAAATACAGAGCACAAAAGCAATATGCATTATCACAGACCCTAAAATGATAAATTAGGAAAAGAAAACCAGTAGAATTAATCAGGATTTTAATATTCAGTAATACTGAAAGAAATGGTTTGGAAGCTGAAGCTTACTTGTAGCTGGAATCCCAGAAATGTGCAGCAGCAGCAACAGGGCTGCAAAGAGGAGAGCAGGCGTCTTCATTCTGACAGCTGGAAACCAAACCTGAAAGATACGAACACAAATCACTAGAGAAAAATTTGTGAGTAGCTTCCTTTCTTAACAGTTAAATTGTAATTATATATATATATATATGCTTAATCCTCAACTGGTTAGCCAAGTCAGTTTAATATTATTATTATTATATACAACAAGTTATCTCACAGCACTTTTCATAAAAGAGCAAATCTAGAACATACTCTGTGATCTTATTTACAGAATATCCACAGACACTCTGATTTAATATCAAACATCTGTAAAAACTATTGATTGAAATGAAGAGAGATTTATCTAAACTTTAGAATATTAAAAAAAATCAGAGCTGATATTTTGACATGACATGGCAGGGGTCAATGTATAGGAATTAGCTCTGGCCTTTGGTAAGAGACCTTTAAACTATGATCCACTGCAACTCATACCACCTCACGTCAAAACAACCACAAGAAATATCTCTTAAAGATGTCCCAATGAGTAAATGAGCAAGTGCCATTTAAAACATGTAAAAGCTTTTCCTTCTGACCTCTAACGATGAGTAAAAGTTCAGGAGCAGTTGAGATTGTTAAGATCTGAATGGTGGATCCTTCCTCTTCACGTCCTGTTGGAAGAACTCTTGGTCAGTAACTTTTATAGCTCCTTTACACATGACTTCATTCTGAAATAACCAATCATAGACCTGTAATGGGAATTCCAAACATAGTGCATGTAACCCTGGACTCAGGGAGACTCATCTGTGCTGTGTAAACGTAACAGTCAAAATATCTCTGTTCTCTGTGTTATCCAGACTTCAGGGACAATGTGTCTCTGTGGGACGATATGATTGAACCTAAAACTGGATAAATAACAGGCTCACTGAGCTCTCCTCACTCATTCGAGCACACATGTACATGGCGTATGTGTGTTGCTGTGAGTCCTTCTGCAGAAGACTTGAATAAAACTCACAGAAAGACAAGTGTTTGCCTGAGCTGTTTATTTGAAAACTCGAATTGCCATCACATTTGGCGTTGTCGGCTCGTCACACGCGTGAGGGGACTCTGACACTCGGAGCTGAAGGTAAAAACCGTGCACGGCCAGAGTCTGGGACTCTGGGACTTCAAACCTCCCCTCCAAAAATAGGGTGAGACGTTGAGGGCCTGACGCCTGACCCAGATAGCAAACGATTGCGGGCCACTTCAGGCAATGATGCGGCACTTCCGGCCTTCTTGCGGCCCTGACAAAATGGATGTGAGCCTAATGTGGCCCACATGCAATGATGCAAATGTGGGCCACATAGTTAACAACAATTATGGGCCACTTTTGGGAAATTTACGGCAAAGCCGGCCCTAGCCAATCAGAGTGTGAGCCAAATGTGGCCCACATTTGACATTGCATGTGTGGCCCTAATTTGATAAAACGGATGTGGGCCACTTCAGGTAAAGGTCAGGCCCAATCCGTACTGGCTAATCTGAGTGTGAGCCTAAGGTGGCCCACATGTGATGTACCAAATGTGGGCCAAATAGTTAACAACACTTGAGGGCCACTTTTGGTAAATTTACGGCAATCCAACATTGGCCGATCAAGGTGTGAGCCTAATGTGGCCCACATGTGATGAACCAAATGTGGGTCACGTAAACAACAACTATTATGGGCCACTTTTGGTCAATTTACGGCAAAGCCAGCATTGGCCGATCAAGGTGTGAGCCTAATGTGGCCCACATGTGATGAACCAAATGTGGGCCACGTAAACAACAACAATTATGGGCCACTTTTGGGAAATTTACGGCAAAGCCGGCCCTAGCCAATCAGAGTGTGAGCCAAATGTGGCCCACATTTGACATTGCATGTGTGGCCCTAATTTGATAAAACGGATGTGGGCCACTTCAGGTAAAGGTCAGGCCCAATCCGTACTGGCTAATCTGAGTGTGAGCCTAAGGTGGCCCACATGTGATGTACCAAATGTTGGCCAAATAGTTAACAACACTTGAGGGCCACTTTTGGTAAATTTACGGCAATCCAACATTGGCCGATCAAGGTGTGAGCCTAATGTGGCCCACATGTGATGAACCAAATGTGGGTCACGTAAACAACAACTATTATGGGCCACTTTTGGTCAATTTACGGCAAAGCCAGCATTGGCCGATCAAGGTGTGAGCCTACTGTGGCCCACATGTGATAAACCAAATGTGGGCCACGTAAACAACAACAATTATGGGCCACTTTTGGGACATTTTTGGCCCAGCCAGCAATGGCCAATCAAGGTGTGAGCCTAAGGCTGCCCACATTTGACATTGCACGTGTGGCCCTAATATGATAAAACGGATGTGGGCCACTTCAGGTAAAGGTCAGGCCCAATCCGTACTGGCTAATCTGAGGGTGAGCCTAAGGTGGCCCACATGTGATGTACCAAATGTGGGCCAAATAGTTAACAACACTTGAGGGCCTCTTTTGGTAAATTTACGGCAAAGCCAGCATTGGCCGATAAAGGTGTGAGCCTAATGTGGCCCACATGTGAAGAACCAAATGTGGGCCACGTAAACAACAACAATTATGGGCCACTTTTGGGAAATTTACGGCAAAGCCAGCATTGGCCAATCAAGGTGTGAGCCTAAGGTGGCCCACATTTGACAATACATGTGTGGCCCTAATATAAAAAAACAGATGTGGGCCACTTTAGGGTAAAGGTCAGGCACAATCTGTACTGGCCAGTCAGGGTGTGAGCCTAACGCGGCCCACATTTGACAATACATGTGTGGCCCTAATATAAAAATACAGATGTGGGCCACTTTAGGGTAAAGGTCAGGCACAATCTGTACTGGCCAGTCAGGGTGTGAGCCTAACGGCCCACATTTGACAATACATGTGTGGCCCTAATATAAAAATACAGATGTGGGCCACTTTAGGGTAAAGGTCAGGCACAATCTGTACTAGCCAGTCAGGGTGTGAGCCTAACGCGGCCCACATTTGACAATACATGTGTGGCCCTAATATAAAAATACAGATGTGGGCCACTTTAGGTGAAGGTCAGGCACAATCTGTACTGGCCAGTCAGGGTGTGAGCCTAACGCGGCCCACATTTGTCAATACATGTGTGGCCCTAATATAAAAATACAGATGTGGGCCACTTTAGGGTAAAGGTCAGGCACAATCTGTACTGGCCAGTCAGGGTGTGAGCCTAACGCGGCCCACATTTGACAATACATGTGTGGCCCTAATATAAAAATACAGATGTGGGCCACTTTAGGTGAAGGTCAGGCACAATCTGTACTGGCCAGTCAGGGTGTGAGCCTCATGCAGCCCACATTTGACAATACATGTGTGGCCCTAATATAAAAAAACAGATGTGGGCCACTTTAGGTAAAGGTCAGGCACAATCTGTACTGGCCAGTCAGGGTGTGAGCCTCACGCGGCCCACATTTGACAATACATGTGTGGCCCTAATATAAAAATACAGATGTGGGCCACTTTAGGTAAAGGTCAGGCACAATCTGTACTGGCTAATCTGGATTTGAGCCTAACATGGCCCACATGTAATGTAGCAAATGTGGGCCAAATAGTTAACAACAATTATGGGCCACTTTTGGGATATTTATGGCAAAGCCAGCACTGGCCAGTCAGGGTGTGAGCCTAACGGGGCCCACATTTGACAATACATGTGTGGCCCTAATATAATAAAACAGATGTGGAACATTTTATGCAAAGGTCAGGCACAATCTGTACTGGCTAATCTGGATGTGATCCTAAGGTGGCCCACATGTGATTTAGCAAACCTTTACGTATCAAGGACCCCTAAACTGGCTCAAATTAGAGCAAGGATAAGCTTTTGTCCCAGGATTGACAATCTGATAGTATTTTGGTTTTAGATGTTTTGAATCCAGTGACCAAAATAGTAATGCATTCTGTATTTTGTTATATGAATGAAATTATAGTGAAATAAAAAGATATGCTGGGGACCCCCTAGAGAACCCCTTTGAGAACCATGAGGGTCAAATAGTTAACAAAGCCGGCACTGCATTCATTTTGCTTTTATCAAAAGCAACAATTGCTAGGTTGCCCGCTGCTACACTTTTCTGTCATTAACGCTGACGGTGTGGATGATGTCCACATTTTGAAATTGCTGATAATGTCCCCATCACTGTTCTAAAATATTAACTAACAAATGAAAATGTTTTGAGAAAGGTTTAAGAAAACATACAATATAGTTTCCCCTCATATAAAAAAATACATTGGAGAAGAAGTGATCAAGCATCAGTCTGGTGACTCTTTGACCCCAGACGGGAATTCATCGTGGCAAAGAGTGCTTCTAAATGGCAAACTTGATTTTATGTGTATGCTGTACAGCACAAATGCAGATAAGTTTGCTACAGTTGACTATGTTTTGTATTGTGTAAGTGTCTGAGTAAACGCCTATAGGTTCAAACTTGTGGTGTATGTATTTTGAGTTGCGTGTTAAAGTACGCCGACTTCCCCGAGTCAGTTAATGAGAAAGGATCAGAAGGAGATGAGTCATCCGATTCCCACAATATTTTATTGAGCTCAGAAGACAGATATATCTGGAGACTCTGCTCTCGTCCTTACAAGTCTGAGGTTCCCCACAAGAGTCTGAGGTCTTCCTGCTAAGCAATGAGAAACCACACCCAGCTGAACATCTTCCTTTGGCCTTGTTTAGGTATGTCTGGTAAAGATGTAAATCTCATGGCTGACCTATGACCTTGTGTAGGTGTACATGGAGTCTGGACAGTATAAAGGGCATAGTGTGTGTGAGTATGGGGGTAGGAGAGGTCTATCCTCAGTGTCTGTGAGGCGATATATGTGTTTAAGTGTATGCTCTATGCTGCAGAGTATAGGTGAAAGGTGTGGTTCCTGTTTTCTGCACAAGCTCTATGGTTAATTATATACTGATTAATATGATGCTAGACATTTTGTTCCTATCTTATCACTATGTCCATCATAAACAAATCACACTTTTAAGTATACTAAAAGCAAAAGCAACCCCTTGATGAATGTATAATCCCACATGCGGTGCGGGCAAAACTTGCTCATTTCTTCTTGGGAAAATATAATAAGCCGACGAGCCAAACCGGGGATGACACTGAAAAACTAATAAATAAAACATTTTTGGCTCAAAATTGTCATTTTCAAATAGGCCTACTCTTTAAATCAGCACAGGGGCAATCTTTCACTATAAGCTGCATTCAAGTGTGACCTAGGAAAACCCACTTTTTTGAATCGGCTTTATCTTCTTTGTGACAGAAAAGATATTTCTCTTGTTCAGATCAAGTT
The DNA here is from genome assembly GCA_024633595.2 of Lepomis macrochirus. NCBI lineage: Eukaryota > Metazoa > Chordata > Actinopteri > Centrarchiformes > Centrarchidae > Lepomis > Lepomis macrochirus. Next base: position 32,286,936 of record JALXJV020000009.1, on the reverse strand, counting down.
CAATATTTTCAATATGCCTGATGTAGTTGTAGTTTGAGATCTTGAGGTCGTGTGATGAGTGAGCAACATTGAGTCAGCGTAAATTCAAGTTGGAGTTTTCCGATTAACGGGGCCTTTTGAACTCAACACGTTCGGTTTGAATGCAGAGCCGTTATTGCGAGAAAAAGGCGCCCAAACAGCGCGGTCAGACTTCGCGGGGGAAAAGAGTCGGTGCATAAATAAAGTCACGGTAAGTTTCTGCTGGCAATTGATATATTCAGCTATTTTGGTTATCCCTACTTTGCATTGTATGCCAATTGGGCTTAAGGTTAGCTAATGGTAAGTCAACAATTTTTTTTACACAGTTTGCTAACGTTATTTTTACATAACTTATTTACTTGCCAACTTTGCATTTCAGGGCAAATGTTTAACGTTGTCTTCGCAGTGTAAGAACAAGAATGAATGAAACGAGTTAACTTAGCTAACGATAATGGTTGTAACTTAACTTAATGTTAGCTAACCTTACCAGAACACTAACCATTCATGCAGTAACATAAAATGCAAATTCAGTGCAAGTTCAGGCATAAGGCGCCGCATGCACGTTATTTCAAGACTTTCTTCTTGGGACGGACCGTGGAATCTCCCTTTTATAAATTTTTGGTAACATCGGGATAAATATTTCACAAGAAGAAGAAAACGCTAGCGTAACTGTTTTACTGAGTTGACAACATAAACATGTTGTTCAAATTGTCCCATGAATGCAGCATGTAACTTGTTAGCTAACGTTAGTATCCAAACTGAAAATCCGACAGGCGCAGCAACAGTCTTTTTTTGTACCGTGTCGTCTATTAGTGGTGTAACGTTAAGCTAGCTGGCACCTTTCAAAATCTGCACGTGCACACACGCATTACTGTTTTGTAAGTAATTTTCATGTCGTCTCGCTGTTATCTAGCTTGACTAAAAAACAATAAGGCACTTAGCATTATGAACAGCTCAACGTAAAGTCCGTTATTTGCACTTCTACAATAATGCACACATATGCTTCATCTGTCAATTCAAAGCTTTTATACATTTTCCTTCACCAAAACTCTGTTCTGTGTCATCATGTTTTGGATCATAACACTGTTACATACTGTTTCAGAAATTTGATGGGCATAAACTACAGAGTGGAAGGTGCACTATCACCATTAAGGTAGGCTTCCATCTGATATACTTGCTGCTATTTGATATATGTATTAGTGTAAAATGTTGATACATAGTTCTTCTTTCTATTGCAGAGCTGTTGACAACCTACAGGTTAGACTGCAAGTTGGCTAATTATCAAAGAGCAATTCTTGGACTGATTGCTGTGTCATGGAGAGGGAAAAGTGGAATATTGCTCGCAGCAACTTAAGGAAAAGAGCTGTTAAAAGAGTAAACCAGTTGTTTGAATCTTTCAATGACCAGGATAATAGTGTTGAGGAAAATTCTGAAGAGAACTATAGTGGAGCAGTTGCTTCAAGCTCTGATTTGCCACCAAACTGTACAACTAACTGTGAATCAGAGAGCAATGGCGAAAGTGAATTAAGTAGTGACGAAGATAGCCATGTTCATGGAAGGGGGGAAGTTCCTAAAGATGATTTGGCAGGTTCTTTGAGAAACTGGGCAACACATTTTGGCATTTCATTGATTGCTTTATCTGCCCTTTTATCTATACTGAAAGTCCATCACTCGTCTTTACCAAAAGATGCAAGAACTTTACTCAAAACACAGACTTGCCATAGTGTTGCTTCCTTGGCAGGTGGATCATTCCATTATTTTGGTATACAGAACATGTTCAGCCGAACATTTCAGAAGCTTACATCATTTGTCCCAAGTCATCACAATTTCAAATTACAATTGAACATTGATGGCCTTCCAATTTTTAAAAGTTCAGCTGTACAGTTCTGGCCAATTTTGGGGATGCTCCAGGGGTATAGTAGAAAACCTGTGCTGATTGCTCTTTTTTGTGGGAAGTCAAAGCCTCAGTCATTGTCAGAATATTTGAAAGATCTGGTCTGTGAGTTGAAATCCATGAGCCGTGGATTTATTATTAATGGTAAGACATTCTTCTTGACTGTGGGCTCAGTGATCTGTGATGCTCCTGCAAGGGCCTTTGTTAAGGGTATTAAGTCACATAATGGATACAGTGGCTGTGATAAATGTGTACAGTCAGGTATTTACATGAATAACCGGATGACATTCCCAGAACTTAATGCTAGAGCAAGAACTGATGAATCTTTTAGAAATGCAGAGGATGAAGACCACCATGTAACACATTCCCCATTATGTGATACGTCTGTTCCTATGGTCAGTGGATTTCCACACGACTATATGCATTTAGTGTGCTTAGGTGTGGTGCGTCGTCTGCTTGATTTGTGGATAGGCACATGCGGAAAGTTGCATTCCCGTCTTTCATCCAGGCAAGTCTCTCTCATTTCAGGCAAATTGCTCGCTCTCAGGAGTTATATACCCTCAGAATTTGCTAGAAGGCCTAGGGCACTTGAAGAGAGGTTACGATGGAAGGCAACAGAACTTCGGCAGTTTTTACTGTACACTGGTCCAGTAGTTTTGAGGGATGTGCTGACTACTGAGGTTTATCAAAATTTTATGTTGTTGTCTGTGAGTATATACATTTTAGCAAGTCCAACATATTGTTTGCTGTTAAATGACTTTGCAAACACACTACTTACATCTTTTGTGAAGCATTTTGGGGAGCTCTATGGTCAGGGGTTTTTAGTTTACAACATACATGGTTTGATACATCTCAGTGATGATGTGAAGGTGCATGGCCACTTGGATTTAATATCAGGGTTTCCTTTCGAAAACTACTTAAAAAAAATTAAGAGTATGGTTAGAAAACCTAGCGCACCACTGCAGCAAGTTATACGTGGGATTTCAGAACTTGATTCAACAAGTTTAAAAGATGAGGACATTTTGAAAACCCACAAAAGATTTAACATGCTGCACTCAGATGGACCTGTTCCACAAGGCTTTACAGGAGCTGTCTCACAGTTTAAAGAACTGGCAATAGATGAGTTTGTCATCAACTCATCAGAGAGGGACAGATGTATCAAGATACACAATAAGATAGTCTTGGTTCAGAATATCATTGTCTTTGAGGCTGAGGAATACATTGTCTGCAAAGAATATAGACACATTGCAAAGTTTTTTGACTATCCTATTGACTCTACAGATTTGGGAATATGTTTTGTGTCAGATTTGTCACCAAATGTCGTGTGCTTCAAGTTAGATACCAATGTACAGAAGTGTGTTAGGTTGCCTTTGGATGTTGGTTTCGTTGTTCTTCCACTTCTTCATGCTGACCCATATTAGAGTGCAGTCCTAACATATCTGGTGTGGTTGGGACTTGGGACTGGTGAATTTTAGATATGCCAAGCTCTTTATTTTCAGAAAAATGATTGTAAGTTTATGTGCAGATCTAAATCGAATTTTGACAGCGGTGACAGGGCCCAGTCTGCCTTCGCTTATCTCTGTAGGTGAGTATCACAATTTCTTTACGAGTTAAATCTTTATACTCTTGTAATACTTATAACTTTGTGTCTCTTTCTGTTCCAGGCCATGTTTCATATTGTTGAGTTTCTTGAAACCCAAGAGGTTGAAGTAGTACCAGCGAGCTGGGTTGCTGATGATATCTGTCAATGGCCAGCTCACTACAAACCTGATGAATTAGTAAAGGCCGTACGAAATGAAGAGAAGCCTGGACACATGTGGGATGCATTTAGTGTCCGAATTTTATATACAGCTGGTATGTCACATATTTACAGTTAGGATTGGCTTTGGGATTTAAGGATTTGAAAAATAAAATCATGATCTAATGATATTTATCTTGTCTACAGACAACTACAAAACTGCACGTCTAAAACTTCCTCAAGCAGAAACCCACACTGATCTTCAAACGGCGGAGGAAGAAGACAAGGATGACATGCCAAAGAAAAAGCGAAAAGACTGTAAGTGCCATTCTACTACTACTGTTGTTGATGTTACATGTTGTAGAAAAATCTATCCTTCAACATGTAGTTAGTGAATTTATTCATGTTCCCAAATCTACGAGTTCTTAGGAATTGAGACTTATATACCTTAACAGAGAAGTGGATGTTTTGCAAAACGTAAGTATTTGAATAAATACAGCCTACTATTAAAAAATGCACAGGGAGCTGCACACCTGTACTGAGTTACATCATATACATTTTTGCAGGTTTGTCACAATATTGTGCTTGAAAAAAAAAATTCAGGGGATGTTTATATCAAGTTTTACTTTTTTAGGCTGACACACACTGTAGCCAAATATTTTACACAGTCTACGGCTTAAAAACCTAGTCTATGGTTATGGCTGCACATATACCAACCTGTCCCCTTCAACCTCAATGTTTCCATCTGCAGGTAATGTTTGCTGTGAAGCTTTCTAGTGTGAAACTGTCTGGCACTAATATTAGGCTTATGTTAATTTACCTGTCAATGCATTAATGCAGTTTGCTGACTTGGTCGGCTCTCACAATGACATACGTTTCCACTTATTAGGCATCCTCACGTTACTAAATGAATAACCAAACGAGTTATTACTTTCCTTCATCCTGAGCAGTCCTTTCTTGTCAGGATTTTTTTAACTTAAGCGTGTGCTTGAAATCAGGGAACAGGTCAGAGCTGGGTAGGAGAGAGAGAAAACAAAAACTAGATTGACAAGGCTTATGGGAAACAAAAGTGGGCAAACAACTAGATAGAGTCCAAGAAAACCATTGTAATCTTTAAATAAATTATAAATTGATTTTATCTTCCCCCTCCTACACATGCAAGACCAAACACTCGATTTGAGAGTGACAGTGATGGCGAAGATACAGTGAAACAATCAAGGTCATTGCCTCCAGCACCAAAGATTAAAGGACCTGGCTTTGATATACAGTCTGCAACAAAGAGATCCAAGCAGGTGACAACGGCTGAATCCAGACGGTCTGTGACAAGCCCTGAATCCAGACGGTCTGTGACAAGCCCTGAATCCAGACGGTCTGTGACAAGCCCTGAATCCAGACAGTCTGTGACAAGCCCTGAATCCAGATGGTCTGTGACAAGCACTGAATCCAGATGGTCTGTGACAAGCCCTGAACCTCAACGAGATGAAAGCCAAAGACCGTTGGGAACTAGTGGTCTTGCTCGTAAGTGATTTATACAAAAATCAGTGTTTGCCTGTTAATGCTATATGTATTTGTGTATATATGTATTTGTGTATATATGTATACACACACACAGTGTGCACACACATACTCTGCTCAAAATATTTTAGGGAACACTTAATCATCACATTATAACATCATGTCAATTAGGGCTGAAACAATTCAGCGATTAAATCAATTAATTGGATTACTTTGCATCCATGAATCGTTTAGTCCATATTACTATAGCATACTGTTTCGCACGAACATTTATTAAATTTATTATTGTCGCCTGTCACGCTTATGCTGTGTGAACACAACACGATTATGATGGCGCTGTTTACAAAGTGGAGGAAGAGAGAAAATAGCGAGGGACAAGTGTCCAAAGTATGGGTTTAATTTAAGCTAAAACAACAACTCTGATGTTATGGTCTGTCCACTGTAAAACGATTCACCTGGGCAACAGCAAGATGGCATAGTGTTATAGTCTATCTATCATAAAACTTCATAAAACATCACGATGGCACCTGATCAGAAAGTACCCAGTGTCATGCCAGCGGACCACAGACAAGGTAACAGTTGCTGTCTCCTTATTCTTTCTGACTGTTCTCTAGCTTTGTGTTTTTCCTTTTGCCAGTTTCCTTGTCACTACTGGCAGCATGAGGGCAATCTGTTCTCTTCACAGACCATGTCCAACATAACATTTTTCCCACACCTTTACCTTCAGGCCAGTTGATCATAGTTTTATTTTGATAACTGAACTTTGTCACATTTGTATCCTCCATCCTCGTGCTACATTCCGACACAATGTGATAAATTGTCAAAGCGAGCGGAACAGCTTCAGAAACACAACGTTAGAGTCTTTAATGTCATGGTGGAACAAATTAGAGTGTTGGGCTGCCATAGTCTCGTTAATCAATGACACTGCATACACTGCTGTGTATCCTGTTTTGTTAATCGAGATCTGATGTGTGATTTAAGTGTTCCCTTAATTTTATTTAGCATTGTATGTATGTGTGTATACATTTTTTTTTTTTAATGTGGTACATCCCTCTTAAAGCATTATTTATTACCATATATCTAGCCGTATTTAATTTTATCAGCTGTAATGTCTTTTTTTTTATATGTTGAATGTCTGTATTTTCAGCTCTTCTGCATAGACTTCTTACAAATCAAGAAATAATAATGGATCAACTCAAAGTTATTCAGATGACCACGCAGAATAATCAGGCCGAACCTGCTGCCGGGCATGATCCCCTGGACAGAGGTGTACTGCCACTAAAAGATGTAACTTCCCTGCTGGCTCTGGAACTACGTCTCAGGGAAGAAGCAGACCTTAAAGACAAAATGGTAATAACACATAACCCTTTAGAACTTAAAGAGAAAGATAAACTAAATTTAAAACTATTGTTAATATTTTACTTTCAACTGAAGTTGTATGTTGGGCAGCGGTGATGCTAATCTCATTACTGTCCTAAATACCAGCTTATTGAAAAGTAAAATCATGTAAATTTGTCAGAATTGTGTTACAATGACTATTGATATGGCATGTGTTCTTTTAAATACATTTTTCAGATTACTGCATTGAGTGTCATTGGAGGAATTGACGTTAAGGACAGCGTTTGGCGAATTATGAAGCATTGCTTTACCAACTCCCTTGCCAAACAGCTCAACTGGCGTGGCATCAACGGCAAAACAGCTTTCCACAATCTGCAGCTGAAAGATGTAATTACTGGTAAATGTTGCATTTCACCATTGCATTGTCATCAGTCTCCATTCTCCCTCTTTTTAAATGTTTGACAGTACATAATGCTAGGTTTAATCAACAACAAAGTAAAAAAGCTTTTTCTTTGCAACAGTATCGAAGCAAGCAGTTTCTCATTAAATTACTTTGTTCTTGAGGAACGTATCCACATCTTTGCATCACCACACATCTGGACTCTCATCCAGTGAGAGACTGAACCACAATAGATTTATCATCAGTTAGCTGTTGCATTGTGTCTTCTACAGCCCCATCGGTGTTCATAACAGCAGATATGACTATTGATAAAGAAACAGAGAGACAGAGCCTTCACTCATGTCATCAGTGTTGCATAGTTTGTCCACCAGAGGGCATTCTGCAGCTCCTTTCTTAACAACACTGCTGCACCAGAAAAAACACAAAAGAAAAATATCAGGTGACCAGAGTCTGCCGGAGTGTGTTGAAACACGCATGTTGAAACACGGGGATGACATGTTAGCGGTGAGTCGATCTTTTGTCACATTAATTACATGACTTAAGTAATTCTTCAAGGCTCACAGCAATTTAATACTTATTTGTTTAAATGTAATTGTGCACGGGGTCATTGGTAAGTGGTAATCTTTATTTAAAGTTTTCAATATAGAACTTACATTACAACATATTGATTATTTTTCAAGTCGATTAATCTAACGATTATTTTTTTGATTAGTTGATTAATCTAACGGCTAATTTTTTTATTCTAAAGAAAGAAAAGTTGCCTATTACTCGTTTAACATACCAGTTTATCCAAAATACATATCAAAAACATGTCTAAACCAATAAATATATATATTTTTTCAATCATCCTGATGAAGCACATTAGAATAATGACAATAGCAGCAAATCTTAAAATTAATCAAATTTCCACACCACTCATGTGTTGTGATAATATCAATAACAGACATTAATTAGGCTACTTTACTTTAAACTAAAAAAAATTCTGATGCCGAAATGCATCAGTGAACACCTGAAAGGACTCACAGACTGTACAGACAGTCACAGATTGTCTGTAATTAGACTAGATTAGTTTTCTCGGTCATACGTTAAATAAACAGAAAATATGCAACGGCCGAACATTAGATAACATAACATTATGTTATCATGACAACAGCGGGGCAGAAATTACTTTAAATATGAGGGCAATAAACATATAACGGACTATGTGTCCTTGTGCTGATAATGAGCCGTACGTGTGTGGTGACAGAAAGTAAACATGATTTGCGGTGCTGCCAGCTAGACAAAGTGCACCGGGATAGTTTCGTCTTGCATGTTAATGCTGCTTCACGTATTTGTGGACAGCAGTTGTGCTGCAGTGAAGCGGTTTCCAGTTCACAGAGCAGCATGTTGTGTCTGAAATACTCCCATACTTCAGACAAAGATGCATTCTTGGAGCTGGAGCTTTTCAGGGGAAATCCCACACTGGATGCAGCAAAGCATCGACACCCATAATGCGTGTCGACGTATTTACATAATTGATTACGCCGATTAGACGAATCACCCTAATGAACTTGTTAAAATGGTTTCAGTGTGTGTATCAGTTAATTTTAATCTTTTTTAGCACATTTTTACAATATTGTGATAAATTTGGTCACTATAATCATGATGTGAAATGTCCGTACCGTTTCATACATACTTTCAACCCTGGGGTCAAGGGACCATGAACAGGACACAGCACAGTAAGCAATTGACTGAAGCTTAGGTCCTCAGATTGTGCCCTAAGATTATAAAAGTTGTGTACTCCATCCATGGCTTTACAATGTTCTCTATATTTAGGGACCGTCAGAAATAATAGGCTCACAGCAACAGCAACAGATCAAGAGGCAGAAACTTACATCAAAAGATGGCTTCACCTTGCGAGCGACCGAGACGGAGGGAGAAGAGAAAGAGAAGAACGAAGACGGACTGGCCGAGAAACCCGTAAGTTAGTTATCAAATCTATTTTGCAATATGTGGGTAATAATTTTAATACAAACAGAAACTTTTAAAGCTACTGTGCTTTCTCACCAAACATGAATTTAGGGTTGTGGGTGGCAGGGTTACATACAAAGTCAATGCAAAGACACAAATTACTTCATATATCTATAGAAAGACAGGCAAAACTAGACATTGCTTGGAGAAAAGAAAGTGAGAAAATTGAACTACCTGGGGAGTTCAGATAATGCACCCAGCTATCGTTGTACTTTACTTTGAACAAGTTAGCATAGTGTAGCCCTGATCGATCTAAACTCCATTCAGAAAAAAAAACATTTAATAAGGAGTAGTCCTGGAAGTCTATAAGCTCCTGATGTTATGTTAGGGTTTTACACCTGGCAACATTTTCTTAACACAGACGGGAGAAGACAACATGATATAACGTTAAATGTTCAGTGATTTGAGAGTTTTGATCGAGTTTAATGTAGGTATTCGCTCCTTTAGCAGGAGCCTTTTAACGGCAACCTTTTGAACATGTGATCCGTCATCTTTAGTAACGACCTAGTCAGTCTTGGTGTATGTTCCCTCGAAATGTTCCCACATTGCCAACTTCAGACGTTTCTTTGTTTGAAATCAAGTTGCAAAATTTGGTCCCTCTGCCAGACTTTAGCTAGTGTGCAGTAACCTCTGATAAGCACAACACTTTAAACTGATGCACCGTTGTGTAACTTTGTTTTCGTTTTGTGCAAGTTGCAACAGTTTCGTTTCATGCAACAGAAACACTCGGGGTAGCGGAGCCTTTACGATTAATTACCTGTGGCTTTTTGAAAGCGCGGTTAATAGTGAAATTCGGTTATTGCTGCATTCCTAAAACCCACGCAAGGAAAGCAACGCAATGGATTAAATTTGCATTTGGTCTGAATGCACAGTAACTGTACCAACTTGCTGTTCGTTACTACGGTGGTGAAGTGCAAAACAGGTAACAGGTATTTGGAAACCAAGTTAACAAAACCAAAATAAAAATACATTGGCAGCATTTGAAAAAACAAAATAACAAAGCCTGACAAAATACATTGCACTCTGTGAAGTTTATGTCTAAATATTATTACAACATGTAATGTTGTATTATGACATTAGAAATGATAATACGTACATCTTTATAACTCTTTATAAATGTTTATAATTATGCATGACAACTTATAACAACTGTTAGATGTAATGTTTTAGAAGTTTAGCATTCATAATACTTCATGACTCCTGCCAGAGTCTCGGGTTACACGGCACATTATAACTACCTTAACTTTGGCAGTTAAGACACAGAGAGAACATAATCAGACTCCACAGGGGACCATGTGGTTTGTGATGGCACCAAAGTACCCCCAGATTACCTGTGTCATGCAGATGGGAGTTCTTGCTTACTTCTTGTAAAAGATGTGGATAATCTCTTCTTTCACCTGACTAATATCTCTGAGGTCAAAGCAGGGCTTTACTGTTTAGAGTTGTGTTTCCTCTAAATTGTATTTTGTTTGTTTTCTATAACATCAGTTTTGGTTTACAAATACTTTTTTTGTTTTGCACTTCACCATCATATTGAGTAATCAATGTCTGTTACTGAGTCAACAGAGTTTATTCCTTGTAGGCCTGCAAGACTGCCCGACGACATGCGAGAAGCCCAGGGAAGAAGATCATTAAACCTATTGTTGGCATGGTTACCATTTCCAAGTTCACAGCTGTAGTGTAATGCTCACTGATGTCACTGCGTTGGCAGACAGTTTGTTTATTTTGGGTGAGCTAATTTACCCCTAATGCACAGCTAATGGAATGTTCTGTTTGCACAAAAACATTAAATAAATTAAAGACAATAATTAAGAAATTAACTTGATTTTTGTCATTGATTTTGATTGATTAATTGATTGATTTTCTTTGTTTCAAATTAAAAACTTTGTTTTTTGGAGTAATTGAGCCTTACCTGGTAGTTTGTTCATGACTTTGCAACAACTTTGTAGGATATGAATTAGCTTCCATTGTTTTTTTTTTATACCATAATAAATATATGTAGATATATGTATGTGTGTGTGATGAGATCTCATGCTACAAGATATCTCATCAGGTAAAAAGCTGTCTCGCAAAACACTTTTTCACAAGTAGTCAACACATTAATACATTAATTTTGTCACGCAGAGAAATACAAATGAATAACTGATAAGACTCCCAAAGCAACTCCGCCCAACTGCCACTCTGGCGAACGCCCTGATAGTCAGCTGTGACGAGCTGACTGCTGGTTATTTAGCTGGTAGAGTTTAGTCACCTGCCACTTGAATTTTGTAAACCCAATAAACTGGTGCAGAAGAATTCATCTGGACGCAGAAAATAAAGTGTTTAATCCTCAAAATTTTCATATAATTGAGCATTAAATATTTCTTAAAAATAATGTTAAAATCTCATCTCCAAAATCGAATCTCGTCTTGTCTTGTGGGTTAGAGTAAGAATAAGAATAAAAATAGTAGACAAATTAACTGTAGACCAGGTTAGTGCCAGTTCTGGTTTTTTTTGGTTGTTCTTGGTTGACATGCAGCATGGTTATTGCTTACTTGTGAGCCAGATCTAGCAAACCCTCCAGCTCCATGCAGTATGTGGGCCGGATGAGAATATGGAATGTGAGCCACATCTGGGCCAGAATAAAAATAGCCTGTGGCTCAGATTTGGGCCAGTTCTGGTTTACTTGGTTTGTTTGTGGTTGACATGCAGCATGGTTGCGGTTCACTTGTGGCCCAGATCTGGCAAGCAGGAGTGGACCACCCAAGCGCCATCATTCCACGAGGTATGTGGGCCGGATGAGAATATGGAATGTGAGCCACATCTGGGCCATAATAAAAATGGTCAGTGGCCCAGATTTGGGCCAGTTCTGGTTTATTAGGTTCATTCTTGGTTGACATGCGGCATGGTTGCGGCTCGCTTGCGGCCCAGATCTGGCAAACAGGAGTGGACCGCCCAAGTGCCATCATTCCACGCGGTATGTGGGCGGATGAGAATATGGAATGTGGGCCACATCTGGGCCAGAATAAAAATAGCCTGTGGCCCAGATTAGGGCCAGTTCTGGTTTATTAGGTTCATTCTTGGTTGACATGCGGCATGGTTGCGGCTCGCTTGTGGCCCAGATCTGGCAAACAGGAGTGGACCGCCCAAGTGCCATCATTCCACGCGGTATGTGGGCCGGATGAGAATATGGAATGTGGGCCACATCTGGGCCAGAATAAAAATAGCCTGTGGCCCAGATTTGGGCCAGTTCTGGTTTATTTGGTTTGTTTGTGGTTGACATGCGGCATGGTTAGCGGCTCGCTTACGGCCCAGATCTGGCAAACAGGAGTGGACCGCCCAAGTGCCATCATTCCACGCGGTATGTGGGCCGGATGAGAATATGGAATGTGGGCCACATCTGGGCCAGAATAAAAATAGCCTGTGGCCCAGATTTGGGCCAGTTCTGGTTTATTTGGTTTGTTTGTGGTTGACATGCGGCATGGTTGCGGCTCGCTTGCGGCCCAGATCTGGCAAACAGGAGTGGACCGCCCAAGTGCCATCATTCCATGCGGTATGTGGGCCAGATGAACGTGTCAGGTGTGGGCCGGATCCGGGCCACAGCAAATTTGCTATCTGGGGAGTGTCTGGGATCCCTCACCGCTGTGATCCATAAGAACCTGATGGCTGGCAGCACTCTCTTTCTGGTGAGTAGATTGTTCAAGTGGGACGATTCTCGCTTCCTCTCAGGGTGAAGTGTGACAGACGTGTCAGCAGGGCAGGCCTGGGGCCGCTGTGTGAATCTGCAAAGCTTTGTGTTAAAGGTACTATAGTCAAGAAATCACTGTGGGACAGTGGATTTCTTAAAAAGGCCTGGGACCTTCTGTTGCAGCAGTTTCGTTTGGGTCTGGGACCCACGGTGTAAAACTGTTTCTTTTGGGTCGGGGACCCATGGTAAAATAGCTTCTTTGGGTCGGGGACCCATGGTAAATAGCTTCTTTGGGTCGGGGACCCATGGTAAAATAGAGGAGTGTGAGTACAGGACTCACTGTAAAATTTGGTCTAAGATTTTACTATTTTACTCGAGTTGCTATTTTGGGGAAGGTAAAGTAAATATACAGTATGGTTGAATGCTGATTGTGTTTACTACAGATGCATGAATGAATTGCGAATGAAAAAAAAAAAATTGGGCGAGAATTGAAAACAGCCTTGTGTGAATGAATTGCGACTGAAAAAAAAAGAGAACGTGTGAATGCTGAACAAAGGTTTTTCTTGCTTTCAATAGAAACACGTAAGAATTTAGAAAAGTAGATCGGTGGGCAGCCTTTTCCCAGGCACCCGGCTTCAAGGTCCTGATAACGAGATTTAAACAACCTCCCAAATTTAAAACAAAACAAAAGCTAAATTCAGCTAAATTCTAAATGTAAGAGAAAAAAAACTGAAAGGTTGATTTGTTATTACATTCTGGGAATTAAGGGTCATTTAAAGACTATGGAAAATGGGTTCAAATAACAGTAAGAAGGAACAAGACCCTTCAATAATGAATGCTCCTAATATTAACAAACCATGGTAATCAAAGCACTGACCAACTGGACATTTGGGTAAAAGAGTGTGGCTTTCCAGTAACAGGCAGCTCCAGTCTCAGACAATCAGAAACTTAAAAGAGTAAGTTAACAAAAAAAAAAAAGTCAATGAAAAGAAAAAACCCAGAACAGACTGGACATCAAGTACAGATTGTTTAAGGAAGCACTTGTCAGCATGTCTTAACATTTCTGCATCTCAGTGTGTCAAAACAGGTCCTGATCTGGACCCGGTCCACCCACCCAAGAAGACAGCACCAGCCTGTATCAGTATCACTGCTACTACCTGCAACACAGACAGCAACACAACAGCTGTCAGCGCAAAAACTACGATGCCCTGGGTGAGGCCACAGGAGAAGGGGCAGGGGGAACCTGTCACTCCTCCACCGTACAAAGAAGAACATTTTTATCGGATCCAAAATGGAGGTGAAGGATTTGCCTCATTGCTACAGAGAGTAAAAGCAGATTTTTCACAGAGACTCACAGAAATCTACGGCACGCACAGGCTGACAAGAACCAGGAGCCGGTGGGAGAAACAAACTCCCTGAGAAGCCCACCTGAGACACTGTGTCATCAATGGCAACATGCCAGAAGTCAGTGACGTGGGGAAACTACTGTGTGACCTGGGATTTTGCAAATCTTGAGACTGTTGAAAAAACTGAAGCTGTTTTAATTCCTCAAACGACAAAACAAAGAGGAAAAAAACACACAGCTGCAGACAGGCTGCCAACGGCACAGCTGACAGTGTACGAGGACCAGAACTGAGGAAGAGCCAGGGGTCATGGTTGTAGAGGCAGAGGAAGAGGATGTGGCATATCTGACGCTTGTTTGAAAAAAGAAAACAACAAAAAACTGGACACTGGGCCAGAGATCGTCCTGAGAATGAAAATGATTAAATGGCTTATTGACTGGAGGAGGGGGGGGACTGTGGCCAGAGAAGGAACGGACAGGTTTGGACACAGGAGCTGAGGTGACAGAACAACCTACACATGAATCCCGTGAGAGCACACACACACACACACACACACATACAGACACAGACACAAAGGTTAAACGTGAGACAGACATGAAGACTCTGATAAATGAGTCTGCATGATCTTTTACCTTGAACAGACAGGAATTGGAAAAAAGTTAAATCAGCAGGGATATATGCAAAATACAAGAATGACGCATATCAACGCATGCCTGAACACATAATCAACGTGGCAGGGAAAGATATCACATTTTTAGTTGACTCAGGAGCCACAGAATCACTTATCAGAACTGAAGAATTTCAAACCACTCCAAAAATCAGCGCAAGATTTCTCAGAACAGTGGGGGTTTCAGGGAAACCTCTGGTAGAGAGATTCACAGCACCACTAACATGCAGTGAAGAAATTGAAAAGCATTTTAAACATTCCTTTTTGCTGTCAGATCATTGTCCCGTGAATCTCCTTGCTCGGGATTTAATGTGTCTGTTGGGTATAGTTTTGATATCCAGTCCGTAGGGGGTTGTGATGGCCAGAACATCTGAGATAGCATCACAGTGTGTTAAACAGAATTAAAGGGAGTTGGTTTATGACTATCAATGGAAGATGCCAGAGACAGCAGTTAGCTCAGCTAATCAATCCCTAATCACAGAAGTCGAGACACTTTTCAACAACAGAGACAGACAGACACCATGCCCCCACAGGAACTGGTTTGCAGGGCACATGTACATTTGGGTGCTGATATGGCTTTTGAGAACGAATGGTTCAGAAAACATAAAGTCAAGGACACTGACACTGAGCTGGTTGTTTTGGAACGATAAAAGATATGCTGTCTCAGTTATAGTGAAGGATCCACACTCTAAAACTCTGTTTCAGATTCCTAACTCAGTTCCTCATGTCTCTCTGGTCAAAGCTAAACATGACAGGTGGGATGATTTAGGACCCTGGATGAAAACATGCAGTGAAGCCAGTGGGTGGGAAAAGACATCAGATCAAATGTTGACTTTCATAGTCAACTACAGGTACACTGTAAAATATTTTCTGTTGTAGTGAACACAGTAAGAACTGTTCCAGAAACAGATTTTCTGATGTCACATTTGATAAGAGATGAAAAGGGGAAAAAAAAGTCATGACAAACAAATATTTGTGAAAGACGTCTCCATATTTAACTCCTTCCTGATGATGGCCATGAAGCTAGCAGATCGAAACTGCAGTCTGTGTCTGAATACTTCATGTGATCACTGCAAAACACCAGAGCAAATTGAAGCAATTCAGACTAAAATGAGAGACAGAAACAGGTAAATGAACTTTGCTCACATTAAGGCTCTATGGGCAGAAACCGCACATGGGGAAGGCCTGAGATTATTTTGTTGATTTAAAGCTGGCTCTTTAATCTCCACCGACACTCAGTCTACCAGACTGTAACAAAACTTTTACTTGACCGTTGACGATAAGGTGGGGACATGACTTCAGTGTTGACCACGGGGGACGACTGAGACCTGTAGCATATTTCTCATACCGACGTTGTGGGTTATTCAGACTTGACTTTGTTGGCTCTACATGCAGTATCAATGATTTAGCTTGATATGGCTAACATTACTGTTGATGTACTGTACTAAATACTGCTACTCTATTCCCAACTCCAGGTGACGGAGAGCTGCATAATTGTGTTGCAGTTTTAGCAGAAAGCCTGTTCCCCAAGGGCAGACTTATAGGAGACCCCTCTAACAAACCCAGACATGGAGCTGTTTGTGGACAGCTCAGCATCACGTGATCCAGCAACTCGTAAAAATAGCAGGTTTTGCTGTAACAACTGTGCATGAGACCGTGAAGCTAGTGAATTTTGGCAAAACCGCTCCCTTCAAACTATTCTGACAAGCAGCAGAGCTAGTTCACTGACAGAAGCAGGTAAATATGCAAAGGA
Organism: Lepomis macrochirus; assembly: GCA_024633595.2. Taxonomy (NCBI): domain Eukaryota; kingdom Metazoa; phylum Chordata; class Actinopteri; order Centrarchiformes; family Centrarchidae; genus Lepomis; species Lepomis macrochirus. The sequence continues at coordinate 32,270,593 of JALXJV020000009.1, read as the reverse complement.
CAAACTGTAAACATCTTTACAGACAGCTGTTATTCTCTGGGTGTTACTCATGATTTTGGGAGATTATGGGCAAACAGGAAGTTTTTAACATCCACAGGCAAACCCATTGCCCATCACAAACTGGTTGCTGATCTACTGGATGCTGTGCTGTTGCCCAAAACTATTGCTGTGTGCAAATGTGACTCTCACACTAACAAACTTGATCCTATCTCACAGGGGAATGCCAGAACTGACCTTGCAGCAAAGGCTGCAGCAAAACAAACTAACCACCCAATGTACTGTTTTAACTGATGCAATGTCTCCTACAGCTGATTTACAGGAATTACAGGCGAGAGGGTGTGTTACTCAAGAGCAGGCTGCACTTTTTCTGACAAAGTGTGGTATGGGCCTGATGGGAAGTCATGCCTGCCTAAGTATCTGTTTCCTTATTATGCTAAGTTGACACACAGTAAAGACCATGTGTCAAAAGGGAGTATGACAGGAACTAAACAGATACTGGTTTACAAAGGGGTTCTACAACTTTGTCAAAAGTGGCATAATTTGTGCAACTAACTATGTGGGACAGGTGAATCAGGTGGCACACCCACCCCCAAACAACCTGCAACAACACCTGCAAATGGACTTCATTGAACTGTTATGGTAGATATGTTTTCTAAATGGGTAGAGGCATTTCCAAAACCAAACAGGACGCAGCGGCAGTTGAAAAAAGCATTGACAAGCCAGATCATTTCTCACTAGGGAGCCTTAGCTAAAATCTCCAGTGAATGGCACTCCTTTCATTAGTGCAGCACTGGAAAGTGTAGTGGAGGATATGGGGATTAATCTGAGGCAACATTGTTTTTATCATCCAGCTAGCGGAGGTGCAGTTAAAAGAGAGAACAGCACACGTTGAAAAACAAGCTTGTTAAATGTTGTGAAGAAACAGGTTTAACATGGACAAGAGCTCTTCCAATCGTTTTGATGCACATGAGAAGCCGAATAAGGGGCAGGGGAGGTCTTAGTCCATTTGAAATCCTATTTGGCAGACTGTTGAACACTGGGAACGGGCCAGTAAAGAGACAACTCCCTGATACCAGCCAATGTAAAGATGAGATGTTGAGATACTGTGCTAATTTGTCCTCTGTGCTTTCTGAAATCCACATGCAGGTCAAAAAAAACGCCATCCCAAAGGCAGCAGAAAGGAAACTGCATGACCTGGAGCCAGGAGACTGGATTGTGGTAAAGGATTTCAGGAGAAAGAACTGGCGAGCTCGCAGGTGGAACGGCCCATTTCAGATACTGCTAACAACAGAAACAGCAGTAAAAGTGGCTGAAAGAGCAACTTGGATCCACGCCACCCACTGCAAGCGAGTGCCAAAGCAACCAGACATCCTCAAACCAGATGAAGATCAAGATCAGTGAGAGAGCTGAGCTTTCCCCTGCCTTGTGTTCCTAGGGAGGGAGGGGAGTGGGGTCTCTGAGAGACCACCTAGAACCACTAATCTCCCAAACACTCATCGCGGGCACACTGATTACAAGGGTGAGCAAAGCACACGACTGATAAGATAAGATGATGCCAGTACTCAACAGATGGCGCTGGAGAGGTGACAGACCGAGAGGAAACGGAGGCGTTGTCCTGCTCACTGTCATCATCGTCCTGTCATCAGTTCCAAACATGAAGACAACAAACTCTGGCCTAAACAAAGAGAAGATTCAGACCGAAGAGGAGGAGACGTATGTCCTCCCAGAGAGGCCGACTGAATTAAAGGACAATGCATGGTATGCAACCATGATGACCGCTTCCAGAAAGTTAACCAACCAGAGCTGTTATGTATGTGCGCAGCTCCCTCATGGAGTAGGGAACTCCATACCAGTGAAACCCAGACCACTGAATGTGTCAGAGACATTATGGGCCTTGTTAACCTTCACCCAGGGTGGGCCGAGTGGTCAAAGATATGACTAGGGAAATTGAATTGTGTAACATCAGCATGGTCAACTTTGGAGGCTCCACGGCATGATTTTGGAACACGTCTCAAATAACGTAGCAGAGGATTTACAAGCCCATCATGACAGCAAATCCAACAGCCTGGACTGTGATAATGTGTTTCACAAGACAGCGTTTCGTACCAAGAGAAGGAGTGCAGATGGTTGCAGCCGTACATCGCACAGCTGAACCTGACGGACACAACGAGCTCCAGTCCTCTTCTGATGGTTATTGAGCACTGAGACAGCGCATGTGGAGCCAGACGCTCAAACACCGGAGTTCTGCAAGCGGTGAAAGACAGTGGGGGCTTCCTCCCCTAGTGGGGGACTGTGAACAATGCCCATAAGATAGATGGACTGGCTAGTGAACTGGAAAACCTGACAACCCTTGTAGAAGTGGGTTTTTCCACCCTTTGCAGGGCCTCAGAAATGTGGCTTTGCAGAACAGAATGGCTCTGGACCTGATGCTGGTGACTCCAGGCGGAGTTTGCCACGTTATTGGAATGGACTGTTGTACATCCCAGATGTCTTGGACAATATATCTCATGTTGTCTCACCTGAATGATCTACCGCACGAAAAAGAAAAAAACAGGACTCACAGAACACTGGGGGATGGGACATATGATCATAGATGAATACAGGTGGATGGGAAAATGTACTGGGAAAAATTGTTGACACCACTGTTCATTATTATGGGAGCTTTCCTCCTCCTGACATATGTGATTCCTTGTGCTAGATTTTTTTCAGAACCATCTTTGCAAATCACATGATGTGTAGGTTGAATTTCTTATTCATATGTCTCTATCACATAATGACTTAGAAATAATGATAATAATCCACTTCCTGCATGATTGTTTTCTTGCATATTTTTACTTACTTATACTATATTCTACTTACTTTACTACTTATTATTCTCTTCTTATATTCTTACTTAATCACCTATTCTGCAAGTACTGCTAAGGTTACATGAAATGTTTGTATTCTTATGTTTGGTTAGCATAAAATGCTAAAAGGGAGTAATGTAATGGGAATTCCAAACATAGTGCATGTAACCCTGGACTCAGGGAGACTCATCTGTGCTGTGTAAACGTAACAGTCAAAATATCTCTGTTCTCTGTGTTATCCAGACTTCAGGGACAATGTGTCTCTGTGGGACGATATGATTGAACCTAAAACTGGATAAATAACAGGCTCACTGAGCTCTCCTCACTCATTCGAGCACACATGTACATGGCGTATGTGTGTTGCTGTGAGTCCTTCTGCAGAAGACTTGAATAAAACTCACAGAAAGACAAGTGTTTGCCTGAGCTGTTTATTTGAAAACTCGAATTGCCATCACAGACCTCAATCAAAAATAGAATTATGTACTAATACATTATGACATATGTAGAGTGACAAAAACAATGGGCACATTGAGCAACACATTGACTCCAGTGGACAAACCAGTAAGTTTACATTTAAACTATTTAAACTGTTTTAGGCTTCAGCTGCTCCTTCCACTTTCACTTTGAATTATGTTTTGTGCTCATATTGCAGACGCATTTCCAAAAATTCTCATCAAACTGAAATACATCATGTATTTTAGAGCCAATCTCGACCACTTTAACCAATTTCAGTTAACTTGCTTGCATCCAGTGCAGCTGATTTGGCAACACGTTATGCATTCCAACAAGAGAAAGTAACTCTTCTCTTCTGAGAAACCCTACTGAGAACACACCTCCAGTCACAGAAGTGTTTCCAGGTATTCATTATAGCTGTTTATCATAACATTAAGTAGAAACAGGTAGTTCAGCATTTTGCAGTATTACCTTGAAACAGAAGGGAAACTTTGAACTTAAGTAAGGATGATTTTCAGCATCATAAATTAGTAATTAATAATACTAATTCTGACTTTCAAGAATTTTCATGTGATTTTGAAGGTCTGTGCTATTAGCAGGTAATTAACGTATCAGTGTCACCACATTACTATTTTTAAAATCTAAATATTGCACTGATCATATAATTTTATTGTTAGAAGGTAAGCATATTGTTACCAAAATATTACTATAATATTACTAATTAGTTTGCCAGATCGCTGAGATAATCCATCCACCTCACAGGTTTTGCATATTAAGATGCTGATCAGACAGTGTCGGTATTGCATTGCAAAGCTCTTACTTGATATTCCCCCGCTCCTCGATCCTTGCTTGAACCAGAAGTTGTTCTGGTCTGCCATGTTGCAGACCGTCCCAAAAATTTTTGTGCTCCTAGGATTGAGTAGCAAGGAGAACTCTCTGGGGAGCCATGAGCAAGGATACAGCTGAACATCATATAAATACTCCACCTCTTCATCTTCCATATTTGAACTAGGTGGCGGATAAACAGTCCAACTGTAAGTGCCTGTTATTTTCTTTTTTGCAATTAATATGTAGTTTTCAGCAGCCACTAGCGGAGCAATTACAAGCAGCTGTGTGCTTGTACAGGTGAGGCTCAACAATGTGAGCACAGTTAACTTACATGTATTGGACGATGAGCCGGACTGAATATTACAATGAGATTGTTGCTGCACTTTATAACAGTTACACCTCGGTAAGTAACTCTACTGCAGCATTAGTGGATGGGCCTCTGTGTTGTTGTTAGCGTTTGGTTGCAAGAGCCTGTTGTATATTATGTGGGTCACATTAGTTACTGAGACTGAGACGGTGGAGAAGCTGTGTACCTGAGCATCGGTTAAATGACAGTAAATTGAAATAGAACGTTACGAGGTCTAAGCTAATGTAGCGTTAGCTGGCTGCCCTGCATCACTATAGGCTACAACAACTACGCTCCAGCACAAATCACTCCACATTTGCTTTTTAACATTTCATCCTTTCTTGCAGGCTAAATCAATACTTTGATATAATACCTTTGGTCCACAGGATAATATATATATGTTGTGTCAGTTGGTGAAGTAATGCGGAAAGTGATACAGCTTGGCACCGGATAACATTAGCCGCCAAGCTAACATGACTTCCTCCATAACACAGTCTTTCTGATGTCGACTGTTTGGTCTGATGGGCTTCAGCACATAAAACTTTATTATTGTGCTGTATCCTCACATGTAGTTTATGTTGGAGTTTGTGATGTGCTGGGAGCTGCTTGTTTTGAGGGAGCGCACTTGTAGCTACAGCCCGACCCGGGGTCCTCACATAAGGAGCAGGATAGTGGCTGTTGCAAGCAACAGAGAAAACAGGCGTGTGCTTCATTTCTAAGTGAAGTTAGAGCCCATAGACAAAAAAGACTGCTGACTGTGAAAAAATTGGGTTGGATTTTCTGCATGCGCGCTCCCAACCCTACTGTTCTGCTCTGAACTGTACACACAGTGACAACACCCCAGCTAAAAAATGGCCGGCTCCAAGCACAACACAAACTCCATGTAAGGTCAAAAACATTTTAAGTGCTGAAGCCTGTGAAATATATTGCGATTTTCTGTTTTAGTTGGCTCAAGTTAGATAACGTTATCCGCTGCAAAATACTATCGGTGTAACGTTATGGTTTGCCACATTACTTCAGCAATCTGGTGAACCAGTATTATGTCAAAGTGCTTTAATGGAAACTGATATTCAAATGCCAATGGAACAGCCATGGGGGGCAATTCAGGGGTTGAGTGTCTTGCCCTCATTCTACACACATACATATATAATATATATATAGCAATATGCTCACACATAAAATAAAACAATATTATCTTACTTGAATATTTGATATTCATATGTTTTGGAAAACTGAATGTCACAAAATATTTAATGAAATTATTATTGTAAACATTAAAAAACGAATATACAGGTGAAACTCGAAAAATTAGCATATTGTCCAAAAGATTTTGAATTTGGAGTTTTCATAAGCTGTAAGCCATAAAATCATTGAAATGATATCAAATAAAGTCTTGAAATATCTCACTTTGCATGTAATGAGTCTATATAATATACTACTTTCACCTTTTAAGTTGAATTACTGAAATAAATGAAGTTTTGCACGATATGCTAATTTTTTGAGTTTCAACTGTATAATACAGGTCATTTAAATACAAATACATACATTCATAGATGCACATTTAATTCAGTGGCAGAACAAGAGAAATGAGAGACAACTGTAGAAATGATCCATATCAGCTTCCAACAGTAGTATAAAGACCTATTGCGCTCAGCATTCTTTCTTTGTTAAAGGAAGGATACACTAAGAGAGTCATTCGGCCCTTTAACATACAATGGATGCTAGAAGGTTGTCCTTAGTGCATTGCAATAATCCATGGTTGGCTGAATTTCCCCACACTAATATTTGGTTGGAACAAACCTTGAAAAACTTCTCATTACAGATGCAGGTGTAGATCCTGGACAGCCAGCAGAATCCACAAGCCTGGCCCAGAAGAGAAAGAGGTTGGGCTATGTTACGTTCCTCCAGATGGTAAGTCCAGGGGAGGACAGCAACAGTAGTTATAATTAAACAGGGCAAAACAAGACAGGAAGCCTAAAAATGTGCAAAAAAACAAAACAACCCCAACATTTACAATTGTACAAACCAACAAAAAATACTCTCTCAAAAGAAGAAAGCAATCAAACAGATAAGGAAATAATCAACAAATGTTAACTGAGTCATGCAGAACATTCAATGAGTAAACAATTAAAGTCCTCCCTGCACTGAGGAGACTAACCCAAACACATGGCTCATCACTGACAGAGCTGGGACTACGTAGCACTCTAAGCAGTGTCTGATTTGTCGGCTGGCCCTCTGGTTGCTGAGCGATCACCAGGGGCACACCACACGCCAAGCCGTTGTTCAGCCCACTGGCCAAACCGTCTACCATCCGGTCCATTGTCCGTTAGGTGCCGTTTTTATAGAGTTGAGATCTCTGATCTAGAACATAACCTGCCTCGGAGCAGGTTAGCTGTTCAGCATAAGTTACCATGGTGATCTACCCCGGTAAGAAGTGTGAACCACTGTTGTACTGAAAACTCAGGTTAACCACAGGCTGTGGCTGGGTGGGTGCTGTACTTTAGTATCCTTTGGGCTCTGCGTAGGAACCTCACTGATATCACTGATGCTCAGGAGATGGGTACCAATGATATTCTGAGCAGTTTTAATCCCCTGCTGCAGAGCCCTCCGGTGCCATGCCAGTTTGTGATGTTTCCATTCAGAATGCTTTCTATTTTTTTATTCTTCTATTGTCTGTAAAAGTTGACAAGAACTTGGCAAAGGAATTTGACCTTCTTAAACTTCCTCAAGAAACCTGTTACTGCCTCACCAAGCTCTTTGTGTATTTGCATTTTTAATGAACAGAGCGTTCCAAAGTTTTGCACATTGTTTCAAACTCAAAACCAACACCTGTCTGATTCCAACACCAACGATCAGGCTGATCCAGTTTCCAAGTTCATTACTTCGGTATGAAGAATTTATTATCAAACAACAATAACCTGGTTAAGGATGCGAGAACCCATTATTTTTCTGAACTCATTTCTACACATCAACATAAATCCTAGATTTCTATTTAAGACTACGGATCAGCTGGTAAATCCAGCCCCTCCTTTTGCCTCTGCTGAAAGTAATGATGATTGTGAATTGTTTATATCTTATTTGACTGACAACGTGGTGCCAATTAGAGTAAAAACAATACATAGCTACTGTTCTACTTCGTCCAATGAGTCAACGCCTCACTGTGCCAACTCCTGCTGCACCTTAAATAGTTTGTGTGTCCACAGTGATCAGTCCGCCTCGCTGTTGGGTTGCATATCATTGTGATTAATATAGAGCGTGTTAAGAACGTTTGTATTTCATAGTGTTACCTGTCTGTTGCCTGTCAGAGTGACTTCAGTCAGTGCAGAAAACCTTTTGTAATTCACTTTGTTTTGTTGTAGTGTACCAAGCGTTGGACAGTCTGTGTTTGCAGAATAACAGCTAGTTTTTTTTCTTGATTCATTTTTGTAAGCTTCTGGGTAAGGGTGGGAATCTCTGGGCACCTCACGATTCGATTTGATTACGATTCAGAGGGCTGTGATTCGATTATAAAACGATTATCGATGCATCTTGATGCATCATATTTTTTCTATACAGGATCCCTGGATAATTACTAAGCATTTAATTTGCACATTAAAATCCAAAAGAACCATCTCCTAATTAGCTTAAAAGGACTAGTTTTTAATAATTTACTTTATTAACCTCAGCTCTATGGTCCCTCATTTCATTAACAACCAGCTGTCAGACTCCTCTGAACACTGAAATATAATTATCAGGATGTTCAGTATATGTACAGGACAGAGCTGTACACCAGTTTAGTCTCAGCTTGTACCTGATGTTCTCAACCCTTGACTAGTAGGTTAGTTAGTAATGACATACAGCTGATAATTAATATTACTTCATTACTAATTTAGCTAATGTTACATTAATAAATAAAACTGAGGGCTCTGTCCCCAAAAGTCCGGAGTCTGGTGTGGGGGACAGAGTGAGCCCTTGTACAGGGGAGATGTTAGCTTGCGCTAACAGCCTTCACTTTTCCAGCCGTTGGTGAAACTACAGACTTTTATTAACGGTCACACAGCGACCTACGCTGCACGTTTACTACCAGACTGAAACTTACTGCTAACATTTTTCACTGCTAACTTTCACCGTCAAGCGTCACCGTGCTCACAGTGTGCGACTTAAAATAATTACTTGCGCATTGATATTAATGATTCTGTGACATTTTGGGGTGGTTATTCATTCCACAGCGGTGATGAATACAGGGGGACACTGGTCTCTCTGTGTACCCCTCACAGACGGTCCAGGCGCTGCGTTTCCGCGAGTTCCACCTTTTGCGTTCCATCAACATTACGTTATCAATTAACATTTAATAATCGATTTTTAGACATTTGTTAATCGATTAATAATCTTCCACGTCTGCATCGCGATGCATCTAAGAATCGATTATTTCTCCCATCCCTACTTCTGGGTGCTGACCTCTTTTTGTTATTTTGTTCTCTTGTGTAACAAGAGTATGTCTAAGCCAAGAGCTGTTTAACTGTCTTTGGATAAGACCCTCTTTGTTTATTTGTTTAATGTCTGTTTGTCAGCACCTGTACAGCTTTTTTGTTGTGTTTCTTGTGCAAGCACCTCCACAGTTAATTAAACACGTAACATTAACCAGAACCATTCCAGTTGTCGTCACCACCTCGTTGTCCATCCCAATCATATGTTAGTGCTCTCCACAACGAGCCTGGTCCTGACAACCTGCTTCACCTTCAACGTGCGAAAAGGTCTTTCGCATGTTTCACAGTTGATCATGCAGAGGAGCGAGAAGTTGGAACGTGTGTGAATATCCAAACAGCGTGAAATTGAAGTTGGTCTCGGGCTGAAAAATTGCAGATGTCATTGGGCCGGGCTTGAACACTACGGCCGGGCCACGGCCGGACTTTTGGGCCCTTGCAGGGCTCTAGTCTGCTGATAGTTGTATTTACTACATGCCAGCTAGTGCGTGTTTTATGGGGTCATTGACATGTCAACATCTCAACACCTTTCTCTTTGTGCTTAACATAGTTTTAAACAGAGTATCTATTTATTTGATCAATAAAGATTTAGATTTTAATATAATTGCTTTCCAGTCATACCTGCCTTCAGGGCATTGAGGACCTGTTGTCTATGGCTCCAAGAGGGGTCTACACTATCTTCCAATTTCTTAGCTCTGCTTATACAGCTACAAAGACTAAGCCCATGTTAAAAAATGAATTAAAAATAAACTGAAATTGAAAACAAAAAGTTAAAATGAAATAAAAACTAATGAAAAATCCAAAAATATAATAATATTGGGGTGTGGTAAGCTATAAAGTTGAGATTGTTAAGATTTGAATAGATGTTGGCAGAACACCTGGTCAGTAACGTTCATAGGACTCCCTCAACCATAACTTCATATTCAAACCTCTATTCAGTGTTCAATCCAAAACAGACTTATGCACTAATCAACCAGGACATCATGTTCAGTCAGGGAAAAGAACAATGGGCACAATGAGCGAAACATTAACTCCTCTGGATAAACCAGTAAGTTTACACTTAAACTATTTAAACTATGTTGTTTTTAGGCTTCAGCTGTTACCTCAACTATCATTTCCTGTTCTGGGAAACTCCACTTTGGAGCTCTTGGTAGTGGAGTAAGAATACTTCATCACATGATTTGTGATATACGGTATGGAATTCTTTCTATTATAGTTGAATAATTCAACAATAACAAATACACATAATTCATATTTAGTCCCAGACACTGTGTGTTGTAAGTGTCTCACTTCTCAGACATGCAAACCCTCTGGATGTTTTGCCAGGCCTGTGCTGCAGCCAGCAGCCTTTTCCACGTTTTGGAAACTTTTTTCCTCCCACTCTGGCTTTCAGCAGCATAAACACATTCTCATGTGACTGACTTGACTTGTGAATATTTTTTTTGTAACTTAACACTTTTTCAGAGATACACTTCTGACTTAAAACAAGCATGCATTATGAAATAGTTAACTGAGTTTAAGTGAACAGATCTTAAAGCGTCTGTGTTGTGTTGGAAGCTGGTCGTTTTGGTGTTAGTGGACATGTCGTTAGCTGCAGTGCATCGCTGTTTGGTGCAGATTCAATAGACAGACAAGAGGCTCGGGAGCGCGCATGCACGCTAACGGTTTCCACAGAAAATTTGACCCTGAGTCTTCACCTAGGAATAGGGATACTGGCCGTCAGAGTAAACAGAAAAACCCGGCAAGTAGATTGTTTTTATGAGGTTACTACTCTTTCACACACAGGCAATAAAAAAGTGACTGATTTCATTTTTTAAAAACTACATATAGTCCCTTTTGGTCAAGGGTGTATTTGTGCTCGAATTGCAGATGTTTTCCAAAACAAATTCTTACCATACATCATTGGGTATTTATGATCTATTATCAAAGTCAAATTTTAATAGACTTTAATGTTGAATTCCACCCAAACTGTGTGAGACTTGCTGTTTGAGGCATGAATCAAACTGTGACTGAAACACTTCAGGTATTCTTTTTCCACACATCCCCACATACAGCTAGAAGTCCAACCAACCAAAAATAATAAAAATCATAAAAGCCTGTACATTCATTGTGGGGTAGATTCTCGATTATTTCAGATTTCTTTGAAAGCATACAATCTCTCAGATTGGCTATCAGATATACAATCTTTTTTCTCCCTTGCTTTGGTACATTTCTCAGACCAGACCAAGTACTTGTTCAACCTTTAAATCATCTGATCACTTGTGCACACGATAAAAGCAATTTCTCATTCGTTGGAACACATTGAAAATGCTTTGATAAAGTTATGTACATAATTATGCACAATTTTTTGCTGTTTCCTACATTATCAATTGTTTATGTCATGTTGATCACAATGTATTATATTAATACAATTTGTAGAGAGAAATGCACTTACTGTTTTGCAAAAGTTAAGGATTTGAGGAACGTATCAAAGTGACAGAAAAAACTGTAACATCCGCATGTTGTCAGAACTTGCAGCCTTAACCATCAGGAAAGTTAAAAGGTTCCTCAAAAAAGGATTATGTGCTTAAAGAAAGAAAAACTAAAAAGAATAACTTGTATTTCAAGTTTTGTGGATTTTCATTTTAAGAAAAATGAAAGAAGGCAAGATGGCTAGATGCAAGTACAGAAGGCAGGATAAGGATAGAACGACAATGGAAAGGAGGATAAGAAAAAAGGAAGGAGTAAAAAGAGGAGGATAGATGGCTGTAGCGAATGGGATATAAAGAATAAATAAGGAATAAAGGATGAAAAAGGAAAGTAGGAAGAAAATAAATAAGAAAGGAGAGAAAGAAACGCACTCTAGAGTCAAATTAATGATTAGGAGCAGTTCTGGGTGTGCAGGAATGAAGCACACTGAGGACACCTGATGGACAGAAGAGGAATGACTGAGTCAGGAACAGCATAAACAGGGCCACGTGCCTTTGGTGTTGGAGACCAGGGTTCAATTCACACTGCAACACATCCACCAATGTGTCCCTGAGTAAGACACTTAACCCCTACTTGCTCCAGAGGTGTGCGCGACCTCTGACAATTAGCAATTGTAACTCGCTTTGGATAAAAGTGTGAGCTAATTAATGTAAATGAACACATGAGAAAGAAGAGAATGCAGCACATGGTCATGACGGGATGGGCAGACATTCCTTGATCTATTACAAACACAAGATCAGCCCTGCAGGTGCACCAAAGCTATCAGGTAAGTCAATGTAGCTCAAAGGCTATCCAGGACTATATGAAGTTCTTATTGAGGAAGGGGGCTATGTATGGGGGTCTCAGTCGGCAGACCAACATAGGAAGCGTGTTGTGAGCGGGTGGTTCCTGGCTGTGAAGCGGTCAAACCTGTCGTGGCCGGCCTCAAGTGCTGCCGCAGACACCCCCAAGGTGGCTACAGAATGACTCCTGCTGGACCCTTATGTGGTCCCCTTCCTCCCCCAACACTGAAGTCAGGCTATTACTGCATCTGTGACATCACTATGTGCTCCTCTGACTCCGATCATTGCACATGAGTTCAGGTGCAACCCAAGGTATTGCGTCTTCTGACTTGGTTGGAGAGCGCTCTTCATGAAATTGATAGCGAAACCCAGCTGTGTATCATGGTGTGCCCACATAACATTAGCTGGAAATACAGGCCGGAGTGGGAGACTGTTGAGACAGCCATTTTCATGAGATGCCGCCATTCATGTTCCTTTAGGCGATGGGAACCAACAGGCCAGAGAGACGCAGATGGGAGGAGATGGACCCTGACTGAATCCTTGATCAGTCGGACATGTATCACTGCCAGAATGACTGGTAGGCAAGTCCAGGAGGTTTGGCCGCCAGTGGGCTATCCCACTCCCTCTTGGAATAGTGATCGAGGGCACCATAGGTGGACAGCTGACTCATGGCCTCTGCTTTGCCTGTGGTGAGGCCAGCAGTGAAGTCCTCCCAAAGGGTCTTCAACGACAGGGGTCAGGGTGAACGGTGTCCGTATGCTTGGTGGCAGAAGCAAACAGGCCAGGCAGGTCATCTAGCGGGCAGCCCTCCCAAAGCGGGTGGGGCCAGGTCTGCCTCTTCACACACCAACCCGGTTCTTCTCATCATATTCATCCCAAGGCTTGGAGCACCGGAAGGTCACTGTTACATCCTTAGCCAGTGCTGGGATTTGGACCCAATTAGGGTGGAAAAATCAGTCAAACAAGTGGGAAAACCAGAGACAGGAGATGAAGTGATCAGAAATGAGAGGAGAGGTAGGTAACAAAGTCAAACAGGAAACACAGAATGGATGAATATAATAACAAAACGAAAACATAAATACAAAGAGCGAGAAAAAACAGAGACAGGAAGTGAAGTACACCAAGACACAAGAGGGAGAGTTTCAGGAAATAAACAGGTAATACACCAACCCCTACACCCAGAATAAAATACAATATAAGAAAGTATAAGTATACTATTTTGTGTACTTTATTCTACCAATTCATAAGGAATTATTACAATTATAAGATCAATAAATGTATATCAGACATTTTTAATTACTATATAATTTAGACTCATCAGGAGTCTTTTTATGCCTATTTCTCATCTTTTTCTTTCTTTTCCTGGCAGAAATCGACTTCCATATTCAGGCCACATGACCTAATCTACTGTGGGATCAGATATGAGCTGTGAACATAGTGTTTATTTTTATTTATATCTTTATTATTTAATGTTTTAATAACTGATGCTTTGTTTAAATAATTTAGATTTCATTGCTATGTTTTAATTGCTACTGTGTTTTATACTTTGATAGTTTTGTCAGCAAATTTGTTCTATATGTCAGGCCTTGGTCTTGTGCTGTTTTTGTGAGCCAAAGGCAGTTTCCAGTCTTGTCTATTATATACATGAAAGGTATCTTGATGACAGGAGCCAAGAGAATAATTCACCTGTTGGCCCAGCAGATGAAAATTACAGCTCTGCAGTTCAATGCAGGTATCTAATGTTTATTAATATGCACTGATCCATGAATCAGTTAATTTTGCTCAGTGCATTGTGGGATTCTCCTGATGGGAGCGATAAGACACCACGATAAACAGAAGAACCTTAGTTCCCTGTAAAAATCCAAAGCAATTATTGGAGAGCGGAGAATCTTTGCGGTCTAATAGTGCTCCCTGTGTTCTTTTCGAGCTGTTAAACGAATTCGTGATTGATCGCTAATTATCGGTGACTGGGCCCCAGGAGACAGCCGGGCCCGTCCTTCCTATTCGCAGCGTGAAAGCGGCTGTAACTTTCAAACAGTCGACTCTGCGGCTTGCTCGGGCAGCTCAATAGTCATCAGGACGTTTGAATAATCATCGTGGCCTTTTTCCCAATATAGAAAGGTGGAGCCTCCAAACAATGAAGCAGTGGAAACCCAATATTACCTTGTGGACGGCGCAATAGTCTGAGGCGCAGGTAAATGGCCTTAATGATCACACGTTAGGCTATTTGACGGCATCGTAATTTTCAGGAATATGTCCATACCAATCAGCTGTTGAACTTTAATCCTCAAGCCCAACATGAAATAACATCAGTTATACTTTTTCACGTTATTGACTGTGGTGTTGAGTCAAAAACGTCGGATTGATAACCTTCTCCGAGTAATGACAAGAGTGTCTCTTAATAGCGCACAGATTGATGTGTAGAATGTGAATCACTCTTCTGCCCCGCCGACAAAAGCATTAACAAAGACCCTCATCGATGAAAATGTATTTTTTTTCTCCCAAGATCAATTGAGGAGCAGGTTTTGTCTTGGAAATCTATTCCTTCAATTCACGCCGTGCTGCAGGATGCAGACTATAAAAGTGGAGCTGGCGTGGTGATGCTGCTCAGATCTGCTGTGCTGGCTTAAGATAGGGACCCTGAAGACTTGAGGAACTCCCGCCACATGTCCCAAGTTGAGAAGGTAGGTCATGACTGCTCTCACAGTAATTCACTCAATCTTATAAGAGCAATAGTTTATTTATGATTAAAAGATAATAGACTAGGTAACAATTTGCAGGCAGTGATTGTTGTAACTACAATCTAATGGATAATAGCTACTCAAAGCACCTAGAGTTGCAAAAATATTATATTAATCAATTAGCCTGGTTGTTCCAAAGAAAGTATATTTTTATAATTGATTAATCTTGAGTACAATTTCCTGGTTCCACCTTCTCAAATGTGAGGGTTTGCAGCATTTATTTGTCATATATGGAAGTAAATGAAATATTGTTTTGGTTTTGGACTGTTGGTTTTGGTTGTTAAGTTTAGCTCAGTACGAAACTAGGCCTGTACAACAACGTTGTTTAAGGTTAACAGGTCTGCAGCCACCATAGATGGTTTATATGGCTTTCCAGTAAGCTTTTAGTGTCAGACTGTAAGAAAAGGGGCACTGATTTAGTTATAATTCAGTGTGATCAGATTCAGTGTGAAAGATTTGTTTGTATGTGTACAAATGAGCCAATGCTGGCTCACTGGAATGGCTAACTGTGACTTGTGATTTGAGCCATTGTTTTTTTAGGCACCATACATCTGGAGAAAACTTTTAGAAATAATTTCTTAAAATGAAAATGAAAATAATGGCTTAAAATGTGTCTGTTTGCCATTGCATATTATAAAGTTAAACTTGGGACTATTTATCCATATATTGCACTGTAATTTAAAAGGTGCAATACCAATAAACTTGCTTTTCCTGCTATGACAAAACGTATGTTCCAATTCCATACTGCATACTAATTGTGTACAGTATTTTCCATACACTATTTATGAAAGAATATTTATTTCACAGTTAATGTACATATAACTGTTTTATACTAAAAGGAGAGCAGTAAATTTTAGGGAAAATTAAGTATATTTCCCTCTTTGTAAATGCTCTGTATTTGTATCTAGTCTTTTTGATGAACATTCATACACTAGTGGAACAGCCACCAGGGGTATAAAGAATTGGTTTTACCAATTCAGGGTTCAGTATCTTGCCCAGGGACACTTCAGCATGCAGCCTGGAGGAGCCGGGGAATGAACCGCTGACCTTCCTATTAATGGGCACCCTTCTCTACCTGCTGAACCACAGCCTCTTTGCTGCTGATAAAACACAATATACTTTAAAAAGTGCTTGTTGGGACGCAGCTAAAATGCCTCCTGTAAAAAGAAAGAAAAGAAAAAGAAAAGGTCTTTTGCAACCGCACACAGACACCTAAACTGCCAAAAGGATTTTGAAAGTGATTCTCTCGATAGACTGCTGTATGAGTGTAGTCCAAAGGGTGGTGCTAGTGCTCCATGTGTGGGTTTACTCCACAGCTACAGGCACTGTGAAGCACAAGAGGAAAAGCTTGACCACCATCTCTTACCTTCCTGTTTTAGTAGTTCTAAAAGTCAGGCAGTTTTCCTGTTTTAAGGCACACAGCATGCTTTATCTCCAATAGTTTGACTAAAGCCACTGCGCTCATTCATTGAAGTCTCTCCTGTGCACCGCCTCTGTTGATAAACCTATATCACGTCTTGTAGCAGCTGGAAGAACATGTAAATATAAGACTAATCTCTGTGTTATGTGCTAAAAAGGTTAAAAAAAAAAGAATGTGTTCAGACATTTGTTGCTAATAGCGTTTTGTCAATATGATAGCTTATAACTGCTCCCATCAACGCCTGGCAAAAATAAATCAATACTTTGCCAAAATCAATTAATTGTTTTATCAATAGGTGAAAGTGTTTCCGAGGGATTATTTAAATTCTGCAAAATTAGTCACACTTGGACAATGTCATTTGTCTCTGTCCTTCCTCGACTCATTTTGCGTCCTGCCTGCTGAGGAGATGTTGCGGAAAGGCTTGAAACTTTTTCTTAACATAATCCCAAGCGAATTAATTTAATTAATGAAACATTAATCCATTTATTGTACAGCTACGTTTAACAGTATATTTTATTTCCAGTGGGTGTGGTGATAATATAATGGATACCATGCTTTGCCAAAAATGATCCCCTGTTACAATTTGAGGAGCCTCTTGGGAAACATGAAACACATAAAAAAAAAAAAATTAAGCATTTTTTCCCATTGCTACAGTAGCTACTGCTGGAAAATATAAAACAATGAAGTGAGTGGGCTCGTAGCGCTGTTATGATAATGGTAAAATATCTAGATTGATTTTGCTTAGCAAGTTCAACATGTCTGTGTGTTCTTTAGCAACTTGATATTGGTTTATTGACTGAGGGAACGAGAAAACAAACAACTGCCTTGCCACCATTATTGTCCCCACACACACACAACACACACACACTTTGCACTTAGTGTTGGCTCGCTGCTGTTCACCAGTACACCTCACACATCTGTGTTTGCACAGGAGCAGGTGGACGGACACTGTTCCTCTATTGCTTGTAAACAGCTTGTCACTCCCTGCCAGCTTGGTGGTGGTTGATGGTAGAAGTGGCGGGCTGGTGGTCATTGGGGGGGGGAAGGGGGGGGTTACGGTTGATGAACGGTGCGTCTTGTTTGTCTGACCCATTTTATCTCGGACAGGCTGCAGAAGCAGCGAGCCGGAGTTAATGACAGGGCTTTGTCAGGCGCTGGGGCTCTCGTCAGGATAGACTAAAGACAGACAATAGCTGGGGTCACAGGTCATCGGAGACCCAGGGTGAGAGGGCTAATGAGTCAGTATTGAGCTAAGAGGAGCAGGCCAGTGTGGCCTGTAGATGCAGGCTCAGATGGTTCTGACACGATCAAGGCCAGTCTTATCAGAAAACATTTGGCACACAATCAAGTGCTGTTCTTTGTAGTTATCAAGAGTTAACTGAAGAGATGTTTAGCCACTCATAGATCTGCCCGGGATGGCTGTTCCACACTGTGTGCAGGAACTAGAGGTCGTCTTCTCTCAATAGCTTGTGCATAGTTCAGAGACATTAGTGTGGCTGTTTTCATGCGCACTTGGCATGAATGCATTTTGACTGCTGACCACTAAAAGGAAGCTGAATCAGTCTGCCTGTTTGAAGCACAGAGCCATGCGATATTTTGTTGCCTCTGTGATCTGTTGTTACCAATAACACCATGACAAAGCGTTCTGATACTGGAATATCACTTTTCCTGTCTACAGCATAGGTTAATGTTATGAATGTCTTCGACTGCCCGAAAAGTGTGCGCCCTGATACCCATCCACACGACTCATAGTGTCAGGACTGCACAGACACACAAAAGACAGAGTTCCAGAGGGAGATCAGGTCTGGCCAGGAGGAGGTTGTGACAGTAGACTTCCTTCCCGCCTTGTGTACGGTGTGGCACAGGTGTCTGGTTTGGCATTTCATGCAAAGTCTTCATTTCAAGCATGTTGAACCCCTAATTCCTGCATAGTAAATTCTTTGGACATGGCATTCCTTCCCTGCTTACACTCCCACAGTTAAATCAACACTGAGAATATTTCTGTGCATGAAGCTCGACGGTGACTCCTTCAAGCTTGACTGGTCCCTCTCATCCTTTGTAGCTTTTAATTTTGATCTCTTTACACTTTCACCCCCCCACACCTCCACCCCCCGCCATCACTCTACAAACCGCCTTTGACTAGGACACATGCGGCTCTGGTTTATCCAGCCGTGGCATTGACCTCTCATCTTCATATTGACCCACTGTTTCCCATGACCTCTAACCTTGCTGGGTCAAGCCTGCAGCCGTCTGGACCTCCTTCTCCTCCACCTGGCCCCTATCTCTACCCTTCAGATCGTCCAGATGGATTACTCTCTGCTCAGGAAGTCTACGGATTACATTGTTTTCTCAACAGAAAGGAGCCACGAAGCTCCAGGTTTGAGCAGCAGCTCTGGCGAGTGAATTATTTGAGATTTATTTGTAATTATATTTCCATCAAGCCCTGAATCGGCAGGCTTCATGTTATTCTAAAGCCGTTCTGTGAATTTGAATTGCCCCTTGTCGCTTAGATGGCATTTATAATGTGTTTTTCCCCCAAGTAGCACAAAACAAGAGGAAGTTTCTCTGTCTCTCTCTCTCTCTCTCTGTCTGTCGCTGTCTGAACTCGCTGTCCTCATTCCATAGCCTGGTTTTGATACATAGTGTCCTGATAGTTTGCTGGGGAGAATCTGGGTCAGCGTGGGGAGCCTGAGATAGCACAGGCTGACTCGCTAAAGAAATACGTCACACGGTGCTGTGCAAAGACTAGAGAAAACAATACCGCTCTGCTGCGTAAAAACAGAAAAATCCACATATCTCGCTCTCCTGTCAGGTGAATCTGCTTGAGTTTTAACAATAGCACTTTGTGTATCGGTGGGATCAGTAATAAGGCGCTGCACTACAGAGCCCAGCCTGGGCAGACTTTACATAGGATGCCGCATAGGTCCTGATAGGATTGTTATCTTGCTCAAGCACAAGTGATGCAGGAAATTGTCCACATGAGAACATTTCATTATCAAAATTGACTTTGATTGCCTTGCCGTTTTGAGTGACACGTCCATTAGTTTTGGGTTAGGTATTACATCACTGAAGTCTAGACAGGCACTAATCTGCACATGATTGAATTGGATTGGAACACAGAACAAGTCAACAATATTGGTATTTTTGCCAGTTAGCGTACATTTATGATTGAAATGATGTTTCTCAGCAGAGAATTATTCTTCATATAGTTAAAATTGTGTTCTATTTTTCCTGCCTTTCCTAAATCTGCTTTTCCGCCCGTTGGGTCTAAAGTGAGATATTGTTCCTTCCTAGGAGTGGACTTTGGTCCGAGCAGCCTTCCTGATCCCTGCTGAACTGAGAGCTAAAGGGAGAACGGAGGGAGGGGAGGGAGCGAATGAGCTGTGAGGGAGGAGGGGGAAGGCAAGAACAAGAGAGGAAGTGAGCGTTCAGTGTGCCTCTCGGTTGTGGGCATGCCCAGTAGAGTTCGCCTTGCAGCCTGAGATCCAGCCTCTAAATTTGAACAGGAGGGAGACGAGGTGACTGAGCAGACTTTTGTTGCTGCTCTCTCTCTCTCTGACTCTCTCTCTCTCTCTCTTGCAATGTTATTTTTCCCTCCTCTCCCAGTAGTGAGTGTGTGGAGAGATTTTTTTTTTTGCCATGGAAGAGCAAGAGGAGGTGCAGATTTCAACTAGTGCAAAACAGAACACGAGGGAAGTGAAGAAAATAAGAAGAAGAAGAAGAAGAGGGGGAAAAAGGCAAGAGAGAAAGCCTTCACCCCCATCTCCCTCTCCCTCACTCCCTCCTCTGCCAGCGACTTTTACCTCAGAACTAGCGGAGGGACCAACTTCAAAAGGCAGCCAGGAAGGAGCTGGAGTGTGAAATCTGAGAAGAGAAGCAAGATGAGAGGCTGACCACCGCTGTGTTTGCTATGCTGTCCAGGTCAGTGCCCACGAAAGACCAAACAACCACTCACTCTTTTCCTTTACCTGCTTTTTCTGCTTCCAAACCCCTGTCTACTCAGTGTACACTGTGCCCACAGACCTGTTTACATCTGCTCGTACTCCGAATTTAAAAAAATAGTCTGTGTTCTGGTGAGTGATTGTGTAACAAGACCGACTGACAGACTGAATGACAGACTGTCAGCACAGACAGTCAGCACCATCCGACCGGTGTCACCCACAGCGGAGGGAAAGTACTGAAACTCCAGCTGCTCCTTTAGCACTACATATGGGAACTGTTTAGTTGATAAGCTCAGATGCTCACATGCGTACACGTGCTGAGGGAGGACAAACTCGACGAATGCGGCCACGTGGTGACGATAAGGGAGAAATTTTGGACATGTAACGTAGGCTGGGTGCTCACTCTCACTCACGTTGGGGATGGAGGGTGGCTTGATTAGTTAAAAGTTTTTAAACTACTTTCTAGTGTCTGCACATGCTCACAAATATGCTGCAGATTGAGCGACTGTTTTTTTTTTTTTTTTACTGCAAAATCTCTCTTTATTAACAGTTTTTTGTCATAG
Source organism: Lepomis macrochirus (assembly GCA_024633595.2). Taxonomy (NCBI): domain Eukaryota; kingdom Metazoa; phylum Chordata; class Actinopteri; order Centrarchiformes; family Centrarchidae; genus Lepomis; species Lepomis macrochirus. The sequence goes on along the minus strand of JALXJV020000009.1, from coordinate 32,249,741 downwards.
TGTTTGGATTCGTACATGTATTTTCTCGTATATTTCCTAATTCATGCAGTTAATAATGTTTCAATATTAAATGTATTCCCTTTAATTGATGGTGCCATGACATTAACTTAAATCCCCTAACTCCATTATTATTATTGGATTCACACTTTTCCAGTAATAACCAGTGTGTTTTTTTTACTCTTAGATCAGTTTGTGATAAAGTCAACAGAGCCACACAAGTTATTATCGATGACTACTTATTTCATAGTGGAGCTGTGGGGCAGCTCACCTGTCTACGGCCAACACACCCCTGAGGGCCTGTCCCATTAACTATCCCAGCATGCCTTGCCACTGACAAGGTGTCAGTAGTGGCCTCCCAGGAGACTTGTTGTTGACAGGTTTATTATTCCTATGTCGCGGAAGTGGGGCACATCACAGATACTATGGCACAGTATAGGAGAGTTTGGCTTTTGCATTTACAGGTTATTATTATTATTATTATTATTATTATTATTATTATTATTATTATTATTATTATTATTATTATTATTGGTAGTAGTAGTACTAGTATGATTAATATTATTATTACTATCTAATCTAATTACATTTTACTTTTTTGACTGTTTCACTGCAGCACACTGGGGAAATTCTGAACTTGGCCTGCAACTAATGTTTTCATTATTGATAAATCTGCTGATCATTTATTGAATTAATCAATTCAATGTTTTGTGTTTAAAATGTCCTGTTAGAATTTCCCAGAGCCCAAGAGGTGACATTCACATTGCTTCTTTTATTTGGACAAGAATTCAAAACCCAGTTTTCATATGAAACACTTTTGATGCTGGATCTTCTAAATATTTGGCAATTTGCTTGAAAAATGATAATAAACCGATAGGCATAATTCTGCCTACTTTAGTGATTCCTCACACATTCATACTTTAAGGTATAATATTTACTTTGACCACTAAACATTTTCAAAATGTATGTTTGCTACCTAGTAATATGTAACTAGGTTTATGGCATTTCTCATAGTTATTGTTGAGTTTGTAGAGAAAAACTGTTCATGTTTTCTCAGTATTACATTCCTCCCTCCTTCTCATTAATAAGCAGTACTTTAAAATGTTTATAGTAGCAGTGGCTGTTGTCGTCATCTCTGGCATACCAGACATACTGTAACTGATCCTCTCTGCCCGATCCTCATGCTTGTAATGGTTACAATGGGTGTTTCCTTCAGTATCCCAGTTTTGTGCGTACTTGTGCTCACAAAGTTTAGATAAGAGTAGATTTCATTTGGACTTCCAGTGTTACGGCTGTTATTGAAGACCCTCCTGCATCTTATGGTCTCCCTTAGAGAAAGACTTTGTGATTTGCGAGCTTAAATTTGTCTATTTTGTGGTTTATCGTTCATCATATGACCATTACAATGTCTTCTTTATGTGTAGCATAAGACTAGGGTCTGTGTGGGCAGGTCACTTTATTTGCGTGACACAATAATAAAAAAATAACACGACTAACTGCTAGAATACTAAAAAAAAATTTTCTTTTTAAGAAGAATTCAAAATGTTTTTATGTAGTTTCTGACTCATTTAAAACCACAACTAGACTCCTGCAATAAAGAACTTGTTGATGGCTCTGGAGGAGCTAAAGGGGGACCCAGTGCATTACAAAGCAACGCCAAGGGGTCATTTGTGACATGTTGTGTCAGAAGCATCAGTCTTGTCAATTCTTAGCAGCAGTATTGTTGCTCCATATGGGGCAACTCAGAAAGCTGTTCCATCAGGAGTTAATTTATGTAATGGTCAGGATGACTCCCTTCTTCCTGGGAGACTGGGTTCCCATGCGCTCCTCCCTGGGTCCCCACCCCTGATGGGCCATCTGAGGCTCCATGATCCATCACACAGCGGGCGGCCATGTTTTCTGAAAGGGCCGTGAACTTGTTACCTCCCTCAGCCCGCCTGCCTGAATGTCAGCCCCATTTTTCTTTTCACGTGCCCCCTCTCTTCAGTCTTCCCCTTTCCAGGATTGCTGGTGTGTTGAAATAATTGGGATGTATTCAGTGTGACCAGGTTGCCGGTGCATCTTTTGAATAGAGGTATCAAGTCTGGTGCCACGATTTCATTCTGACCTCCCTCGCAGAGTTCCTTCCTCCGCCTCTGCCCCCCCTCCGAGGTCGTGATGGGTCATCATCATGACTCCAGCCTCTCAGTACAATGACATGACGTCCATGGTACATTATCTACAGTGGGTCAGCTAGCCCGGAGCTCTGTCTATAGACTATTCTTCCTTGCTCCGTTGTCTCTGTGATCTTTGGATCCAGCCTGCTCACATGGCACACATTCAAAATGGCAACCTCAAGGGGCTTTTATTCCTCCAGCAGAATTCAATCACTTTTCTCTCTCCTCTTTCTGCCTCTCTGCTGAGTTATTCAGAGTTTAATGAGTAGGGGGAAGATAAAGGGAAGCTTATGGTTTGCCAGATGATGAAGAGGCTGCCGTTTTGTTTCTGTTGGAGGAGCCACACAGCGAGCGTTCATGTGAAATGAGATTTTTTTTTTTTTTTTACCAGAGGGGAAGGTGATTGAGATGTCTGAGAAAAGAGCCAGGGAGTCTGGAAAAGCAGGGGTCATTAAAGTGTCAGAGCTGCGGCTCTTCAAATATTCTTCTGCATTTTAGACACAGTCCAGGTAGCGGGGGGTTAAGTTAGAAGACGATTTTTCTTCTGCTGCGAGGTATTATGATTATCAAACATTAATGCACTGATTTCACCATGGGCATCAAACAGTTATGTGGCTCTACACCTCCAGTGCTGTTCATCATTTTAATAACTACACAGGATTATCCCCTTACATAAGCGAGAGTGGGCGGTTTGGAGACGGTTCCCGGCAGTGTGGGAAGGCATCAGACCGGACTGGAGGAAACGCTGAGCTGACGCTGGATGACAGGGCTGTTGTTGTGTGGGTCAAAGTCCATACTATGTATCAACTGTCAGAGACTGTTTGGTTTACCGGCTGCACGGGCGTCAGCAGCGACGCAAGTTTCTTCTATCTGACATCAGAAACGACACCCTGAGTGGGGAGGTAGAAGAGTTCAGCTTGCTTACACACTCTGTCTCTCTCTCTCTCACACACACAGACACACACACACAAAACACACTGTCACTGGGGTCAGTGCTGTTATATCTCTCTGGTGCTGTTTGTTACTTTACCCCGGAGCAGTTGTACCAGCCAGCTGCTGTGGACGCGCAGTTCCTAGAAAAAAATGTTCGCAGTATACAAGGACAGTTGGGGGATTTTGACAGATGAGGCTGTTTTTTTGGGGGACATTATTATAATCGCACCTCACTACATAACAAATATCACTCCACAAGTGATTTTTGTGCAGCAGTCAAGATGAGGTGAAATAGGCCTTTGCAGCAGAAAAGAGGAATTTAAACACAGAAGAATGCATAAAGCTGTCTCAGAATTAATAAATGCAGGGATGCTTAAGTCTTTTTTAGGCCCAGGGTAGAACTGGACCCCTCTAAGCACCCCCACCCGCACCTGCTTCTTTCTACTTGTCTGACTAAACTGACAGGCTGAATAATGCTATATAAATCATTAATTGTGCATTGTATAGTCACAACACAGCCACTTATAGACTATGTGAACCAGTGAAGAGGGCGCTATAAATTATTGCTGCAGAATGTTTGTTAATGTAAGTGATAGTGACGGACATTTTGGTTTGCACCTGCCTCAGGGGTGAGTATTTGTATCGCAACACTGAGGATAAAGAAAGTGAACGCTCCCGTTTTCTCTTGTGAACCTCTCTTGGTTCTCCTCTTTCGTTAAGCCAAAACCCGAAGTACTGCCAGTGGCGGTGAAGTTTGTCAAGCTTGTTGATCACCATAATGCACGGTGATTTGCAGCTGTCACTGATCATTATCCACTCACATCCGCTGGGCTGATTGCCTTTTTTGATTTAAAGAAAAATTCATTCGTATATAGAGGTACATAACTGTGACTAGTATTTAAAATAGGTTGTTTAATTAAAAGGGCTTATCGAGATAGATTAAGTATATGTTATAGGGAATGGACTCAAATGTGCAAAAATTTAACAATACTTATTTCTGTTACTAATGCGATGTTACACTGTTGAACATCATCAGTTCAGTTCATCGCCCTGTCGTTCTAATGAGTTAGTTATAAAGTTTTAAAATGACGGTATTTGTGTGCAGAAGCATAGCAAAACAAACAACATTTAATGAAAAGAAAAAGCTCTATAATAATACTATAATATAATTCTAAAAAATATTTTTCTTCATATTTGTTGCTATAGCCTAGTTTATGGTGGGTGATGTTAGCAAACTTAAGAAAGATATTGCTGTGTAACTGACATGTATGAGTCAGTTTTTTGTTGCTCTGCTATAGGCTACTTTGGTCTACTGTCAAACTATATTTTAGCATTTACCGCTCGCCTGTAGCTGCCACTTGAGGCCACAGAGGTTGCTGTTAAGAGTTGTAGAGATGCTGTAAGCCCTTTTTTTTTCAATTAGCCTCTTAAAATAACAAATGGGCTCCTTTATGAACAACGAAGTTGTCGAAGTTAGAAAGGCTTGTTTTGTTTACATGAGAGATTTCTGTATTTTATTTTTTTGTCTGTGCTGTTTTCACTGGTTTGAAGTAGATGGAGCTTTGTTAGAAAAAGGTGATGTCATATTCTACCAATCAGAATTCAAAATTTTCTTTTTGTAATTTTAATTGTGATGGCGGTTATGGGGTTGTTTGCTGATGTTGCTAGGCGACTAGCTAAATCGTTCTCTCAAATTAGAAACAATGGCTTAACATTACTATTCTGTATACTTTAATTTTTCTCTGAATGTGGTGATACAAACCCTCAAATTAAAGTAAATATGTAATGTACACCATCAAATTACTTTGCTTTTCCGCTGTCTAATGTCAAATACTGAGTCCATGTTCTTATTTTCTTATTGTAGGCTTGTTTTTTGTGTTTTTTTACTGCTCATACAAAATACTCCAGTTGTAGTTCTTCCTGGGTTCTTGTAAATAAAGCATAAATCTACTTCCTTGTGCACCAGAGGATTTTATGCCAGGAAAGGCCTTTGGGCAACAAATGCAAACAATGTTCATGAACTGGCTACAGGTTTACTCAGGTTACATCAGCGATAGAGAGGAGAAACAGCTAGATGAAGCTGTCAGAGATTGTTTCTTTGAGTGCTCTAAGCAGAATATAATGTTTGAATGTGCTCCCACGTCACACTGAAGCTGGGCCGTGTACGTGAGAGTGAGTGTGTTGGTGTAGGTGGCGGCGGTGGGTGTGTGCGTACAACCGACTCCTGTCCTTTCTTATATTGACTCTCCTTCTCTCTTCATCTATGTCTGTCTCTCTCCAGCCCCTCGTTTTTTTCATACCCCTCCGCTCTCCCTCGGCGGGGGGTGAGAGTCGCAGGTTGACAGCCTCGCAGGTCTCCTCATTACGCCGTGTCTGAGCCAGCAGAGATTTATACAGATGATAAAAGCAGTCTGGAGGGCAATAATGACCACAGGCTCTGATGTAGGAGGAGGAGGAGGTGGTGGGGGTGGGGGGGTGGGCAGGCAGCGGTCTGTCTGGCCGCTCGCTCTGCCTCTGATCGCTCACTGTGCTTCCTAAATGACTTTGCTTCATGTGAAATGAAACAGCAGAAAAAGTTACCTTTAATGTCGGCATCTGAATATATATTAACATACCGTAATGCATTTTATTCCAAATCTTCCTTTTTTTTTCCAGCATTCTGTGTGACCTCCAAGCAGGCAAACCTCTAAATCCCAATAATATTTTCCTAGAAATATGAATTCATGCATTTTTTCCCAAGACTATAAAACATGGACATCACCATAGGTTTTTGAAGAGTCATTGTAAAGCTTAATGCCTGGTTGCTGAACCACCTAGCGGCTAGCAACCTGAGAGGGCACCCACCTGTCACTCAAAGTGGCCACATTCATAATAATTCCTAATTTTAATTCTTAATATAATTTTAATGGATGGGTTATATAAAAAATCACCCCCTGTAAAGATGTCATGGATGTGGAAATTACCTATAGAGACCAAAACCATTTTTTATACCAGGCTGTAAACATGTTTATTTTTGCTGTAGTTGGACATTTTAACATGGGAGTCTATAGGGATTAACTCTCTGGTGCAGTACACCTGCAGGTGCCATTCGATGAACTGCAGTTTTTTGGAACTTCTGCGTTAGCTTCATTTTTCAGCCTCAGAGGTTGCCTCTTGGTTTTTATAACTTTACAGACACATTTCTGCTTCTGAAGCGTAAGCCTATAAAAGAAATGTGAATGAATGTAGTTTTAGATCACACAGGAAATTCATTTGTTCTCATGAAAATAAATGATTACATCTCTAGTAGCATACATACATGTATGGACTAAAATTAAAGTTAGTTAAATCCTGACCAAAACATTAAGCTGAAACCTAAAACCTAATGTCAGATCATAACTAGGGGTGGCAACAATGTCATATTTCACAAAAACAGAAATTTCTGGACTAGTTACAAAAAAAGGTTTGTGAGGGATAAGTGAAAATATGTTGCTAAGTCTGATACTGCTCAGTTAACACAAATGGATTTTTGTTGAACAACATTTATTTCAGCCTTCAAAGGAGCACTGGAGGACATTTTGTAAAACTTTTACAACCATCTGCATAAAGCCCAGCAGTCGTTTTGATTATTCTTCTGAATGCCTTTTGTGGGCAGGGAAGAAACGGAAGCAGTTGAGCTAAACCTCTTCAAAATCAGTAAATATACAATATACTATGTATTGTTGCTATTTTGTTTCTTCTTTTTTTGATTGCTTTGATGATGGAGTACTTAATATCTGCCTCAAATATCTGTGACATTGTTCTAATTAACTTTTTTATATTTGTTTAAATTGGCATTGCCCTTTAAAATCACAAAATTCATGGTTGAATCCCTTGACAGGAAGCAAACTGTTTATTTCACTTCAGTTTATCTCTAAATGTGCAGCCTATTCAATTTTTATCTCTATTATAAAGACCTGTTTCTAATTTTGCAGTTACTGTAACTGTAACTGTAAGCCCCGCTAACGCTGCCCCTGCCAAGCGATTGTGTGGCTAGAGAGCGTGCTCAGTTCTTCCTGGGTGTGGCTGCAGCTCCTCACAGGCTTTCTGACTGTTTCTGTCTCTAAACCCACCACCCCCACCCCCTTTTTCATCTTTACACCTCCCTTTACTTTCTCATCTCCTTGTGATGCAGGGTTAAAGGAGGACTAACTGCAATGTTTGAATAAAATCTGGTTACTATAAATCAAAGCTATAGCTACTTTAAAACATGTTAATAATATAATGTGAGTTTTTTGGAAGGCTGACACCAAATATTTATTTTGAAGCATTACATTATTGATCATTTCAGCCTGATGTGTGAAAAAAACAAAGAAGTTCCATAAATATTGGCAGCATAATCATATTTTTGCACAATGGCTATTTAATATAGCTTTAAACAAATTTTAAGACTTTTTCTATAATATTAAATAGTCATGATTTCTTTGACTGCTGCATATTAAAATGAAATGTAACACTGAGAGATCAGTCACGTGAAATAACCAAAACTGTTCAATATAAGGCCGTGATTGTAGTTCCATTTGTGCTGTTGCTTCATATTTATTACTTATTTGTGCTTCATGCCAGTGGGAGCACATTCTGGTTGAAGAGAGAAGCATAAGGGAAAACGCTACAAATGCTGACAGAAAAACAGCTATAGTGAAAGAGAAAGAAGCACTGAGGTGATATGAGGAGTCAGAGGCCATTTAAGCAGACACAAGAGTGCTAATCCTCGGATTGAGCTGTTTTTCCTGTAGGCTGGTCTAGAACTGTTGATGTCATGAGCTTATAGCCAAGGATGCTCAGCCTAAAGATAAGTGAGACTTTCCTGCAGCAGGTTTGGTTTTTAAAGTGTCAAGATATTGAACAGCCATAGTGTCCTCTCCAGATGACCTTCGGGTGACATGTGTACATGTACAGAGAGACAAATTGCTACTCTCAGCGAGCGGGAAAGGTAAACCAAGTGCTCTTTGAGCCATTTTGCCTGGACTCACTCCCTCCTCTGTCTCTGTCTCTCTCTCTCTCTCTCTCTCTCTGTTCCCAGTTCCATTTTCTGGTCCATTCATATGGTAATAGGGGTCAGGAGATGAGGGGGTTCTCACGTTCAATGTGAAACTTGGCCTTTTGTGTAGCCACAGCTCAAGCTGCCGCGACAGAGGCCAGAGGTGAAATTGAATTCAGCTGAAATTCCCCAGTGAGTCTGGCCTTGGGCTGGACTGTGCTAGACTTGACCGGCCTTGGTGCAGGGTGCAAGACACGGCTCTGTGTTTGTCCAGAGTTCCTGGGTGTTAGAGGATGTTGGCTTGGTAAATGTGAGGCTGAGCCAGCGCTGAAGGGAACCATGTCATCTCTCGCTTATCATAAAGGTTTGATTGGCAGGTTTAAGAATACCACAAAGATTTGTGGATCTGAAGCTACCAGTTCTTCTCTATAGCACCAGTGTCAGTGTATTAGTGCCCTAAAACACAAACATTTTTTTGTTTCACAATCATTATTTAATATTTATGCCAGACTAATCTTCAACAAAAAGAATTGAAAACAACCTCACTGCCAGGCAAGAACATTGGAAACCCCAGATTACTTTGGATAAAAACATTTAGAAAATCTGATTCCAAAAGCAGACTGATGAAACTCTCCTAGTTGGCAGCACCTTAAGACAGGGTGAAACAAGCTTCACTGCAGGTTTTATAGACTTAGACTCTTTGAAAAAGTCCTTGTCTCTATTGACACCACCTTTGGGCTCGCTAAGTAAGAATTACAAAGGAAGGACCTTCAAAAACCTCTTTTTTGAAAAAGTCTTTGTTTGGGTAATTTCATTTTTCTTTTTTTTTGTAGCTTGCCTCACTACAATAGGATTTGGTTTGCGAGGCTTGCTGTGACAGACGTAAAACAAAACACTTAGTTTAGAACAGAAAAGCATATTTATTGATGATAATCTGCAGACCTTGTTGTGGACACGTTTACTATTTTCTAGCAGAGTGTGCCTGCCTATCAGAAAGTGTTTAAAGCAAGGTATGTTGTGAGAATTTGCATGCCTGAAAAAAAATTCAGTGTAATTGTGCAGGAGTAATCAGAGACTGAAGGTTGCAGGTAAATAACTTAAATTTAATTTTGGGAATGACCTTGTTATGGTAGCTGTGATTTTTTTATGAATATACTGTACTCCATTATGTGTGTGTAACCTTGAGTATCAGTGAGAGCATTTTCTCTTCAGAGATGTGAATTCAACCCTTTGCCATCCTCCTTCAAAAACATTTGTGTCCTTGGGGCTTCCTACAAGCATGAGTCAGAGCTGGATTTGTCACATTTATAAAAGATGAAAAGATGTTAGCAACACAATCATTCGCTCAATAAAAGGCCTCGTGTTTCTGACATCTAGAGCGGTAAAGGAATGAGGTTTTTATTGTAATGTAAATGCAGCTGCACAGGAAAGTGTCCACTACTTTAGTAGCAGCAAAAGTTTTAAGCACTAACTGAAGTGTACACATTTCATAAGCAGTTTACTCGACTTAACTATGCCATGTTTTTCCTGTTCAGTGTCCTGTTTCAGGAAAGACAAAGAAATGAGAGGTGCTTTTAACATCCACAGAGCGGTAATTCTGGGAAATAGGAGATGGCTATTTCCAGCAAAACTAATGTTGTTGAAGGCCTCAGAGAAAGCAGCAACATGCCCTCAGACTGATAAAAAAAGACACAAGTCCAATGTGTGTTGGAAATTTCATAGGCGCCTTGCATCATAATTCAATCATATTTGTTTATTTCTTTGTAAAGGGAGTTATAGTCTGGGTCCAGAATCCATCAGGCCTCTCCAAGCATTCCCAAGAGAAACACAAACACACACACACACACACACACACACACACAAACACATATATATATATATATATATATATATATATATATATATATATATATGATATATATGATATATTAGGTGTTGGGTAGGTGAAAATCCTATTTACAGTAGGAGACTGTGTTTTCTATAGGAGGGGCCCAAGCTACCTGCCATTCTATCGTATTTACACTTGTGCAGGGGGGAGTATGGAAGCAATTACAGGGTCACATTTGGCTCCTGGTGGACAGAAAAGTAAACCAGCAGCATTGTTAAATCTGATTAAAATATCCTGAATCCCAAACGTGGTGTAGACAGAGAGCTGTGCAGGGAGGCCCGAGGCTAGATCCCATGGGTGCTGCAAAGGTCTGAACTGTTACCATGCCACCTGCACCTGGTTTGATCTTCAGAATGGGGCCTTTTTCATATTTGATACTGATAAAATTATGAGAAGATTTTTCTTAATGTATCCATGTAATGATTATAAGCTTGTAATTATTGTAATGATTGAAAGTAGCAAAAAGGTGTAAACACAGCATCTGCTGAACTTGTGACAGTGAGCATGTTAGCAAACAATGGCTAATCTACACATCCCGCAGATCAGAGCGACATTTGCATTTTTAAGATGTGTTGGTGTTGTCTTTAGTTGCTAAATGCTCCCCTATGTACACTAGCTAGCTAACCTTGTCTGTCTGCTGCTGCTAAAAAAGCAGTGAGCATCTGAAAGCAGAGATAGTAAACCAAGTCAGTACAGCAAAACAATGCTCAAAATGAGCTAAAAGATGCTAAAAAGCTCTTAGAGCTGAAGGGGGAACTGCAGCGTTGCGATAATTCCTGCAGTAATTGTTACAGTAAAATTAAAATATGGATTGCAGCTGCCTATAACAAACACCTTACCATTTTTTACAATGATAAATGCCTCTTAAATTGCTCTGTTGATTTAGCCTACTGAAAGCTTTAGCTAAAGTCTGTAGTTCTGAAAGAAGAGCTTTCTAGTGCTTTCCTAGGAAAAAAATACTCAAATACACAAACGAAGGGATGTGTCATATATTTTCGGTCTGTATGAATTATGTAGAAGAAAGTTGGCAGGAGCAGTGGTATTCACCATGTCCAATCCTACACGGTGGTACATGCTGTAATCATCGAGGTGAGGTGACTCTTCAGTATAGATGTTTAGTAAAAGGTTTCTTGCTGAGTGAAACTACTGATGTGAAAGGCCTCTAAGCTGCATCGTGATGGAGAGATGGATTTATTTATTCTTCTGTTTCTCCTTGAATGCTGGCGTGGGGCCAAGCACCACAGAAAGGCTAATGTTTATTTTGTCATGAGGCGTGTGAGAGGCGCATACAAGCTTGAATGAATGTTTTTCTCCTCTGCCACTGCTCCACCCCGAGTCCTTCAGTCAGCAGGACTTAGGTTTGACAGCTCAGGAAGACTGCTTTTAATTTGTGAGTTTTGGACTGCATAGTATTAATATTAAAGCTTATATTTGCTGCCAATCATAAATAATATTTCGTTTTTTAAACAAAACTCCAAGAATCTTGCCGTTTAACGTCACATGTAAACTATCCACAGAAACAGGAACATTTTACTAATACTATTTCTCAGTGTTATTTTTAGCACGTAATTCTAATTCTAACGTTTTAGTCTTAATCTTTTATGAAAAGTGTTCGTAAGTTTTAGTCGGATGGAATGGACGGATGGTTGGAATAGTGGAAAGACTATTTTGTTTCTGTCGCGTTTGAATAAGGTGTGTTTCACAATGAGTTAACAAGGCAATCAGTTCGGTCAAAGAGAGAAACTTCAATTCAGAAGGTAGATGGTTGTATTTTGCTGTTTTTTAAGGAAAAAAGGGTGTACAAATATTTATTTTCTTGACATTTAGCCTGAGTTATACTATCCGACTATAACCTCTTACACAGTGGTACTATGAGAGTACAGGCCTGGGCTTAGCATGCTAACTTTAGTAGACATCTCTGGTATATAATACATAGATGTCTTTGACTTAACGTTTGTTCTATTCTATTCTGTTGATAGTTATCATATATATATATATATATTAAACAAAAAACGCTTTGTGCCTTTAAACCTGGAAACCAGCAATATAAATTAAATTCATTTCCAAAGATGGAAGTGGACGTCAGGTTTGTTTCATATTAAGCACGAGCCTGGAAGCATTTATCTGTGTCCTGTATTTTACTTCTTGTTCATCATACTTCTTGCATGTAGTTGCTTGACTGTTTCGTGTGTAAGCCTGCCTAGCTGGACAGATGATTGACAGCGGGTAATGAATTGTGGAGAAATGTGAAAGGCCAGCACGGCAAGAGGAAGTGCAGTGAGGGAAGATAGGCGAATGAGAGTGCAGTAAATTAAAGCAGAGCTAGAGAGAGGGGAAAGGAGGGTATCCCCAAGACTGCTTTATTTCATGGTGTAAAAATGACTGCTTCTCACCACAAACTATGGCCGTGTGTGACAGGTAATTATTTTGGCGGCCAGCCGACCTCCCCAAAGCCTCCCTGCCAACCCGATATCTGCACCTCTCTCAGGGGGCCATCTGTGCTCAGCTACCCCAGATAAGTGAGAGGAATGTGGGGCAGCCATGCTGTGATGTGAGGGTCTTGCCTGGAGCTTAGATCCTGGAGGCTTGGGCTCCACCCGGACATAATGGCAGAATGGAGAATGGGAATGGGAGAAGGATTTAGGAGGGCGTGGCAGACAGCAGGAGGTTTTTGGAGAGGTTGCATGCAGGTGGTGGGTGAGTGTGTGTGGATGTGTTTCATGTTTTTATATTCGGGTGGGGACTTGTGTCTCCGTGGGGGACAAAAATTTTGAATTGTAGAGACTGCTTTTTGAGGATTAAGACGTGGTTTTAGGTTACAATTAGGTTAAGGTCAGGGTTAAGGTAAGGGTTAAGGTTAGGGATGTAGCTGTGATGGTTAAGGTAAGGGGTTAGGGAATTAATTATGTCAATGAGATGAGTCTCTACGGGAACAGAGGAACAAATTTGTGTGAATGTGTTGGGTAGGGTGCAAGAGGACAGACCAGTTTCACTTTTTGTCCTATTAGAGGGACTGTTAACACCTGTGTAAAGGAAAGAAACTTTTGTTACAACTATATCTCTATCTTTAGACCTATAGCTCCAGAGTTAATGATTTTGTCATGTGCTTTATCCTGAATTTTAGATTTCAATTACATTTAAAAATCAGACATGCTATAATCATGTCATTATCTCGTGTGGTGGGGCCTAATAACAATACACAATATTTTATGCAAGGCTGAAGTGTGAATTAAGTTAAATACATTTGGCATGTACACAAATGATTTACAGTAAATGACCCTTTTGATGCACCAACTTTTAGAAGAGACTTTTGCAAACTAATTCAGCTGCGCTAGTTTGGTAAAAATGTCAGGAAAATGTTCCAGTTCAGAAACCTCTACTTATTTGAATCCGGAAACATATCTGTAAATATAACAGTTAACTAGGTTTTCAAGATTGAATTTGTCTGTTGTCATTAAAACAGATGGCTTGTATCCTCTGCATACCATCCTTTGCTTGCTTTATTCAGAGATGTAAGTACTCTGAAGTATGTACTTGTGTGCAGAAATCCATTGGAAGCAGAGCTCTCCCAATCTGCCATTTATCAGACTTTATCGTGAATATGTGTATTATTTTCATATTTGCACTACATATATATTTTTCTTTTTTTTTAAATTGTGCTTACTAGCTTGGATTTGTGGGACTCAGATGTGCACGCGGGCACACGGGCTGGGTAAAGACATGCTTCAACACCGGCAGCTGCCCTCTGTGTTTTTATCTTATAGTATTGATTGTTCAGCACAGCTAAAAGCAGGTCAACACTGCATGGAATCAGCACTGGCAACCTCAGTGCTTTCTCATGCTAATTATTGCAGTGCTTTAGTCACCTTGCTACAAGACAACAGTGTGCCTGATTTTGAAAAACAACATGGAGCTGAGCTGAATTTTAATGGTACAAGTGCACATGTATGTTGCTTTCCACTCAAAAGTGTATTACAAGTAGAATGAATCTGACATGCTAAATGCCAAATTAATTTGCATTTGTGAAATGTTTTGTCACGAGAACTGTATATGAAAGACAGTCACACTTTCCATACTTGGGACAAAAGGTCAAGTAGTTACTGTAGAATTGTATGAAGTGCCGTTTGTGCCATTTCCTTTTGTGGGTTTATAGCATATACTGTATTTGCATCCCTCTCATGTCCTCACCGTTTCAGTTTGGCAGAAGTTATGTATAAATTATAAGAGTGAACTCATTTACAAAGTCAAACGAGAAAAACAAAAACGCAATCAAACACAAGAAAAATATGTGCATGTGACAGTAATGTATGCGATTTTGTACTAAAAGAATAAACATTAGGGGCCCGATGTGGAACACCAAGAAGTACTACTTATCACTGTGGGTAGGACAAAGCATAAAGCTGGTTCTCGTCAGTCGTCACTTTATGAGGAGGTGGATCTTAATCTACATTTGAGGATGTGGAGAGACTGTGCAGTCCTGTTGGCGTTACTCTCCAGGAGAGCAAAAACAGAAAATAACCTTGATGCATGTTTGCTTTCTCATTTTCCCAAACAGCATCTCCTTATTTCAGGAGTTAAGGAGTTATAAAATAAAGCCTTAATATTAGCCCTCCTCTTCAACACTGAAAAAAAAGGGCACGTTTCGGATATCAGATTTTTACACGGCTATGCCTCTGTTACTGGCATAATTCTACTAATTAGGGTTTCTGATCATTAAGATGAGATGTCCATCAAAAGAAAAGAGCTGTGGTGAACCTAGAATGCACCCATTTGACTGATGTTCTGTCAACAAATGTTTGCACTAGACCATCACATTCTTTCTTTTTAGTCAGCACCCTGCCATTTTCTCAACACTCATGCATTTCATTAATCATGTATGGCTAGTTTTTAGGAGTTAATTGGGTGGGATGAGAGGCTTGTTGACACAAAAAGGACAAATAAAACAGATTTATGTGTGATGGATTGCATTTACACACAATAATGAGATTTTTGCACTAGTGTACGCACATAACCATGTGTGTCCTCCGCCATTTAATTGTCTCAAATCACTATACAGCTTGTCAGTCCAGACTCTTGCCTTAATGAAACACCATTTGTTAAACTAT
Source organism: Lepomis macrochirus (assembly GCA_024633595.2). NCBI lineage: Eukaryota > Metazoa > Chordata > Actinopteri > Centrarchiformes > Centrarchidae > Lepomis > Lepomis macrochirus. Next base: position 32,234,663 of record JALXJV020000009.1, on the reverse strand, counting down.
AATTTACAGCTTTTGCAGTTCTCTGACAGTTCTGCTCTTCTTCCTTTTTTTCTACTGATACAGTAGCTTAGCATTTTAGCTAAATATCAGTGGTTTAGCATTTAGCTCAACAGTAGTTGTAGCATTATTCCAACTGTCACTAGTGGCTGCAGTTGGCAGCAAAAGTTACTTGGCCTCACTTGAAAGGAAAAATTAGTTTATAACGTTTCCAATATACAACTTAGGTTTTTAATTTTATTGCTCGGGTTATTGGTTCTGTCAGTTATTTTAACATTATGCTCAGCAAAGTCAGTGCTGACATCTCAGAATACAGTGGCATTGCTGGAGGTTCAGTGGGGTGAGAATCACAAGTTGTCAGAAAATTGCAATAAGTTTGCTATTTGCCTTTGTTTTGTCTTCCAAATTTGTTTGACCAACCTGTTGGTACAACCTGTCCAACTGCCTAATCCGCTCATGTTTGTTGCCCCAGCAGACTTCTTTATATACATATATATACATTTAATGTGTCAGTGACGTTGCCAGATGATTTCTGTGTGTTAGCTGATATGGCTGATGGCCTGAGAAATAAAACAAAAACAAAAACCAAAGTTGTTATAACCCATACAAGGAACACGAACAAAAGATTATGATATCCTAATAGTACAGTTGCTTTAAGGTATAACCCTACTGAAATATTGTCTGCTGCTATTCAAAGTCTTTTTTTATCATGAGACTACAGTAAAGGACGTAAGTGAGACACTGTACGAAGACACAAAAGCATGGTGAAAATATAATATCCTGAAACGACATGGATGCAGAGCTCAATCAAAAAGAGTTGTTTGTTAACAGCTCCAGTGTCTTTATGATTGACAGAGAGCCTCAAACACCTTTTCTTTCCATGTGAGTCAGACAGGTGTTCTTTCACCAACTTGCTGTCACGCATCACACATCAGTCAGGCAGTCAGCTAGCCAGCAGGTCATCCAACCAGTCCGTCAGCATTTCATCTGCCCAGCCTGTAAGTTCATGATTCAGCCAAGAAAGCAGCCAGCCTGGCAAAGAGCAGCAGAGGAAAGCATAAATAAAACATACTGTACAAGTGAAGGCTTTAGAAGTATCGAGCTTTCCAGTTCCTCTGGGCACCAGACAACTCTTTTTTTCTCTCTCTCTTTCTCTCAATTTGTCTTCTTTCAGACAACTTACTTTCACTGCTTTACTTTATCTTTGCTGCCTGTATCTTTCTACCTCCTTATTCTGTTTCCCTGCCTCCTTATTCTGCATCATACACACAGCGTCTTTGCAGGTTTGTATAACATTTGTTGACTTCTTCTGTTGAATCCTGTTAATTTAGTTATAAATACAACTTTCAATTCAACAATGTGATTCTCTGTCATCTCCGAGTTTACATTCCAGAAAATATACTGGAAACAGCCATTTCCCACATGAAGCTCATTGTGTCACGTTACTCCATTTTCTCTTCGGCTGCCATCTCTATTTATTTTACCGCCTTCACTGGAAAATGTCGTCTCTTGTCCGTCTGCCTGTTTCACGCACACTTCCTCTCAGCTTCCTCTCTCTGCTGAGCCGTTAAAAACACACAGACTGTGCTGGTCTATAGGTGCCCCAGCACAAGGTGCAGAATATTGTGGCAACTATAGCAACTTATGAGTTATAGCCCTGCAAGAGAGCCTGAGGCTGGAACACAGTCAAAGGGAGGGGAAGGGTGTCTTCCGTCTGTGGTGTACTAGGTGATGCTTCACTGTGGCGTGTGTGTGTGGGTGGGTGGGTGTGTGTATGTATGTGTGTGTGTGTGTGTGTGTGTGTGGGGTAGGTGTGTGTAGGTATAGGGGGTATCATTACCCTGCAGACCCCATGTGTCAGTCCTCCTGTTTCCCATGTCCTGTAAGACTGAGAAAGTGTAATGAACAGGTGAAAAGGTGTCAGTTCACAGTAATGTCACAGGAAGACCAAGTAGCATTGCAGTCGTCCATACTTCCCACCAGAGCTATATTTAAGTTTTTTGAATGAAGTCAAGTCTTGCATGTAAAAAAAGTCAAAATCAGTGCTTCGTCAGAAAATTATAAAAGCACAATGGCTAAAATCACACCCTTAATGTTACACTTTTTTTCTATTTAAGGTTCACACATGAACACATTTTTACTATTCAGGACCAGTTTAGTCAACTCTTTCATTTCTTTACAGTGCAATGAATATTTTTTTTACAATGTAGAGACTTTCTGTGAGGATAGCAGTCCTGAGCGCACAGAACTGAACCAGGGACCCAAACGCATTGGCCTAAATGTTCAGTGTTAGATTTATAGGAGGTTAGTAAGTACTACCACAGCCCTGAAAGGCAAATGGTACAGAGCTGCATACACACAGACATATTGTGCTGTTTTCAAGTTGAGTAGCAAGGTTTACCTTCAGTTTAATAATTAGATTATGGAACACAGTATCCTATGTTTACAGTATCCTATGGGTGACAGGGAGGCTACTGTAAATTCATGTATAACACAAACTACTACTATACAATGTACAACTATGTCATAATATAAAAAAGTTTTATTAGATATTTTTTATCACATATTCTTCAAAACACCGAGTCAAGTTAAATCGTCAGGTTGTCAAGTCTCAAGTAAATCAAGTCCAAGTCTCAAGTCTTAAGTTCCCAGCTTCGCCTCCTACCAGCATCATTTTCTTTCTGATGCCACGTGAAAACAGTAGTTAGTTTGTTTGATGCCATAGCAAAGATTTGATGGTGAGCAGATTAATATGTTGCTTGACAGAGAGTAGCACTATTTAGCTTGTATATTAGGTAAATATCGTTTTATATGTATAACCTGTTTTTTTCTGAAATAGTTTTTTAGTTAGTTTACAGATTATATTTGTTAGAAACCAATAATATCAAAAGTTTCACTCTAATTTTTTGCCATGGTGAAGTCTCCACCTAGCCTGGCATAGCCAGACCAATTTGCAAATGTGTATTAGTCTGGAACCTCCAGACCTACAACCAGTCAGAGCAGCGGAACGTGTCATGTAGCGCTGAGCAACACATGCAAGTTGGGGCGGCGTTTAAAAAAAATGGATAATAAACTGGAATCTTTATATATATGATCAGCGCTGTGGCTCAGGAGTTAGAGCGGTTTGCCTGTCGATTGGAAGATCGGTGGTTCAATCCCCGGCTCCTCCAGGCTGCATGGGCAAGATACTGAACCCTTGATTACCCCTGGTGTATGAATGTGTGTCAATGTTAGTTTCTGTTTGAGCACTTAGGCTCAGTGGATTGATGTTTAAGTGGTCGCAAAGACTCGAAAGGCTCTATACAAATACAGAACATTCACTGCCCAGTTTGACAGTTTGAGCTCAGCGTCGTGAGTCTGGTGTGTTGCACTAGACGGACCTGCAGGACCTAAAACCAGGGATGCTCCTCTGTCAGTCATTGTATCACTTCAGGTAGAAGGGGGCAGACTGCAAATAAAACTTGAGCTCAGCATATTTGTATAGTTCCCAGGCTACTCCTGAGTAAAACATTTAGTCTTTAGCTATGTTCGATTTACTTTCTTTTGCTTACATAACCTTGGTTTAAAATCTGCCTCGTGAAGATGACCTGGTAGCGTATGGTTGGTTAATCTTGGCTGTTTTGTTGCGTTTGATGAGTGCAGTAAGATTGAACTAAATACTGAAACCAAAACAATGGGGTAAAGGAGGCTAATTGGTTCTGTAGTGCTGCAGAGCGGGGTGATATATCTGGGTTTATTACTATAAGCAGAGTAATTTCATTCATTGTAACATATATTATTATTTTTATGCAGTATTGCTAACAAAAACATATATAAATGGTAAGACATGTGACTTGTATTTTCAGTGGCCGTATTACAGAAAGTTCCTATCTTAAGTCTTAAGTTAAGATAGGAAGAGTATAATCTTGCTCAGTTCGGCATTACAGAGGCAAATAACTAACTTTAGGAATCCTATGTTATCTTACTTCATCCTGTCTTATCTCAGGTTAGGAAATCCTAAATACTCGATCCAACATCAGTTATCAGCCTTTATGTCTGTTACCTAGCAACCGATGCCACTTTTCTCATTTCGCCGAGCTAAACGGCTTTTAATCGCTGTTTTTTGGTAGTTTTTTATGAAACACACTGAAAAGAGCAGAAATAAAAAATGTCATTGAACTTCAGGTCAAATGACTTAGAGGTGTTTGCAGCCTCCGTCAAGAAATCCAAATCCACATAACGCTTAACTGGATTAAAGAGAGAGAGTGGGCTAAAATAGCGCGGACACAGTCTGCGCCGCATATTCGGCATCAAGCGGAGCGTTGATGCTGTTAAAAAGAAAATAAGTCCATATACAGTGATATGAAGACACTGGCAACTGTTGTGACCAAAGAGCAGATGAAACCGCTGGTGGCTCCTCCTGTGCTCCCTCACTGACCCCGGCAGAAGGCTACTCTTCTCGGGAAAGTTAGGCTAATAATGACGTTAAAAAAAAAGGTCTAATAATAATAAAGCCTGCAGGCTAATGTCATCATGTTTTTCATGTAGCCTGTTTCTTGAATTTAACGATCTCCTCCTGTCAAAGACTTGCATTAGGATCCTTTTGTTACATCAAGCCTTTACATTATGTTACATAATGAGACATCAGCGTGACATCGCCGACAGCCTTTCTACTAACGAGGGTTTTGTCTCTAAACGCGTCGGTAGAATCAATTAATTTCCGCCTGCTGACATTTTGTTTATTTTGTAAAAGCAATTAAAGAGCAACCATGTGGATTAAACGAGTTAGCAAACACTACCTGGTGGAAAAGTAAAAGTTAGGACAGCTCAACAGTTCTCCTAAAGTTAGGAGAGTTTATAGATTTTACCAAGTTAGGATGCTTCTGTAAAACACTTTTCTTATCTAAAGTTAGGAAAGGAATATTGACTTAGGAAATGTTAATCTGTAATGGCCTTTTTCCTAAATCAGTTCCTAGCCCTTATTACCATGGTTACCAAGCAGTTAGGATAGGATCTGCCGGTTAGGAACTTTCTGCAATACGGCCCCAGGTAATTGTGGAATTGTATGTGTGTTAATAATGCAACAGTGACAAGTTTGTGATTCTTTTAATTGTTAAAACAATGCACCTCCTTCCTGTGGTCATTGTTTATCAAGTAGCTGCTGGATATACTGCATAAGACAAACTGCGTGCTGCAATCAACACACTATTTACCTCAATCATATGTACACAGTCAACGCACTATAAAGTGTTGTACTGTGTTAGTAAAAGTACAGAAAACAGGAAGATGGGAGTGAGGAAACTTTTGATGATGTAACCGAGTGCTAAAGCAGAACAGAACGGCACTGAAACCAACAACTAAACAACATCACCTGACTCTCCTCTCCTCTCTTCTCCTCTCCTTTCCTCTCCCGCTGGTCTTAATGCCATTACCAACCCGGACTGGAGTGGAACGCTCTGGACACGGCAGCACTTGGCCGTTGTGGCGAAAAAGTCAACCGAATAATGAAAATACAAAATTAATAGTCATCACGCTGTGGGCGTTTGCGACCCTCACTTAAAAAAGAAAGAAAAAAATAACTTTGTTGCTGGATTACCGTGCAAAAATTTGGAAAATGAATGACATAGACACACACAAAGGCAGGGGGGAGAGTGTCGGACAAAAGGTGAGCACGGTTTGCCGATCTTACCCCTTCCATTCATCTATCCCTCCCTTTATCATCCCCCCCTCCACTGTCTCCTCTGTCCGTTCTGTCATTCTCTCTGTCCCCTCTGTGCTCTTGCCTTTGTCTGGGTCCGCCAGACTCTGGCCGGACCCAGACAAAAGAATGTTGCCTGTCATGGAGAAAGAGCAAAGGTCTTGGCTGTCCGGGGGAAGGCGGGGGGGTGGAGGGGTGGCCGGGTGTCAGGGTTGGAAAGGCATTGTCAAAGCTGTGGCTATCCATTGTTCTTTCTGGGCTAGCTCCTGATCCGACTCCTACCTCGCCCATCTCTTCTGTCTCCGATTTCCTTCTCTGCCCACCTTTTCCCTGGGCCTCTGTCTTTTTCCTGAGCGAGTGATGAGAACGTAGAAAAAGGAAAATGCGACAGATGTCTGGCACGAAGCTGTTCGCCCGTTCAGCGGCATGGCTGCTTCAAGCTCAGTGGCGTTCTACGCTGTCTGCTTATCCTTGCATGGGGCTGCTTGTTAATACCCCAGGGGAGGTGCGGGTGCCTCCAGTGAGGGTGCAAACTTTGGTTCAGTGTTGTTGCCCAGTCCCTTCTTGCAGTCTGCTTTGTTAGATATAAAGATGACTTTCTACAGTTTGTTTCTCTGTTTTTGAGTGAGTAACCTTGTTACATTGTGTGGAAGGTAACTTAAGTACATCAACCTAAGTATTACCCTTAAGTACAATATTGAGGTATTTGTACTTTACTTTAAAGTGTTTCCGTTGTATTTTACTTTATACTTCTACTCCACTACATTTCAGAAGGACTTCACCAAACAGCTATAGTTAAGAGTTACTTTTCAGAAAAACAAACTGCATGATAATCTTATCGTAAAATACAATGACAATGCATCGTTAAAGATCAAAACAGTAGGTTCCAACCTTTTTGGCTTTTGACCCTTAAAACAAAAGTACTCGTTGGAACCCTCAAATGTTAAAAAAAAAATTAATCTCTGAACTTCTCAGATTTTGCTATTTAAATAACGGCTTTAAGTAAAATGATCCAATATTTTACAAAAAAGCTCAGAAGGTTAGAAAGGTTTGGGTATAAATATAGGTAGTTGAACATTTTTTCTTTCTTCCTGCCCGATTAATCATCTCATGACATCCCAGATTTATCTTGTGAGCCTTGCAGGTTCCAGACCCCTAAGTTGGGAATCATAGGAATGAACTAGACCTGTCTATAAAGTAGTTCAAGTTAGCTCCTCGACTAGCTACAACAGTAAAATTCTGTGTACACAGTGATACAAAGTGATAATTACTATCTAATAATGTGATGATAATAATCATAGTAATATTTCAGACAAAGGGGCCTTATTCCGCAGAACATGTACTTTTTCTCAAACTATATTTTGTTCATAGAAATGTACTTTTGCTTAACTAGGGTTTTGAATGTAGGGCTTTTAGTTGTGTTGGATTTCTAAATTATTGTAATAGTGCTTTTACTTAAGTAAATAATCTGAATTTTTATACTACCACTGTAACACCAAAATCTCTAACCTATCAGATTCTGTGACTAAACCCAAACGACGATGTTTCCTTAACCATAACCAAGTAAATTTGGTGGCTAAACCCAACCAAGTAAAATTGGTGCCTAAACCCAACAAAACTGCTACCGTTTCACATCTTCAACAAAGCCTCTGGTGCTTAACTTCCCATTTGGGTCACAAAATCTGATAGGTCACACACTTTAGTGTCACACCGGCACATGTGGAACAACGGCCCTTTAACCGCGGTGAAGTTAGTTTCAAGTTGGACATTTGATATATGTCGAAGTCCAATTTCAAACTAACGTCACCGCAGTGAAAGGGCCGTTCCCTCACCACAGTATTATGGTAAAGTGTAGAATTTGCGACACAATGATATAAAATATAGAGCATAATTGTAGCGATATTGTAACGATAGCGTATCACCAAAATCATATCGTACAGCCCAAACAGCCCCAATACAAACTGTTAAATATTTGAATTCAAAGGGAAAAACCACACAATTTCAGGTTTTATTTATCTCCAAAGTTGGAAAAAAATCTTAATTCAAAGTCCACTTACTAGCTTTTTGTTTTAGAACTTTCAAGAATTAACTTTCAATCTCAACTTTATTTTGATATCCTTCCTTAGTTTTTTGTTAAACTACTTATGTCTAAAAATATGTGTCTAAAAAACACAATGTATAATATGTGTGTAATCATAATGCAAACTTTAAAAAACTTTAAAAATTTACAGAAATAAGGATAAAAGCTTTTTAAATGTACTCTATAGAAGCCCCTTTACTTTGAAGGTTACAGAATGACTGCTGTGTGCATTGGTGCAACAGTCCTTTGTTTTGAAATGGTTTGGGGAAATCGTGGTCAAGTGTCCGTCAGTCTATTGTCAAATGACTGTCAGTTCTCAGAGACAAAAGTTCAAGCCATGACTCAGCCTCTCTCTGGTCTGCCTGGAGACTAACCCGAGTTGACACCTAATGTTAAACTGTAGTTGATCTGCTCTCTGTGTGAATGATTAGTTGAATATTGAAGCTGAAGCTGTTACCGTACATTGATGATCTTCAGAAATAAAGCGCCTGCTGTGTCACGATTGGGATACAACTGAAGACATAGAGGCCAGGGGTTTCAGTTTTTAATCTAGTTTTCGTGCCTCACATCCCTAAACTTTAGTCTGTGATTTTGCATTGAGTGTTGCTATGCAGCAGTCTGGGAACAAATTGATTATTCAGTCCGGAGCCCAGACAGCCAATTGTCTCCTGCTCTGCTTTGATTCGCTGAAATGTCATTCTGACTGATGCCAGCGGTGATAATTTCCTCAGTGGCACAGTAAACACTAAATATTTACTGAGTCTGAATAGTCACCGGCTGATACAAATATTACCATTTAAATCAGATTTAAAGTGGTCTGGAAAATAACCAGCCGGTACGTTACATATACATTTTCTTTGCTAAGTAGTTTCTCAACAACATACGGACGTGAGTGGGAGAAGATTTGGCTTCTGCAGCTTTAAACTAACCGAGTGTTAAAACTTTGATTTCTTATTTATTTTCTCTCTTGTTACAAATTAAAACCTCTGACAACATTGCACAATTTTCTTATTATGATCTATAACCGGCAATTTTAGAGCAAGCCAGTAATTATATATGATAGATGCAAAATTTCATTTCATTTTCATTTATTATTATAGGTTAGAAACTATAAATACGCTGACATGATTTTCAGTAATTCCTGAAAGTCTCAGAGTCGTGTCCGTCTGTCAGCAGTCTGCATGCAGTGACTGGCTGCACTGTAGTTTCTCTGTTGTGCCAGCAGATGGGGAAGGAAACGTCTTTATGGGATAATGAAAGTATGTGCAGCAGCATAGTGGGAGATGATTGCAGGGCTCAGGGTCTCTGCTCTGTCCGCTTGCTGGTTTACTGTTCTTTGATGAGACAAACTTTTTTGTCTGTGTGGTTGATGACAAAATTACAAAGGACATTTAAATCTTTCAAAATATACCAGGTCAGTTCTGGTTCTAATTTTTCTGTTTTTATAATTCAGCTGCTGTTGCAGATTATTTACAGTTTCCAGTAAAGAAAAAAGGAATGTATGATTTGCTTTGTTGTAAGCAGTAAAAAACTTAGCTTTTATTGTTAAATCATTGTTATGTAAAATGTTCTGAAGCACTTTGTTGCTGTCTTCGAAATCTTCTTGATTTTTTAAAGATTTTTTATGGTTGACTTGTTTAAATGTATTTATCTTTATTTTAAATGTATGTACAATATGAATTTAAATTTACTAATTTTAATTATAAAAAAAATAAATTACAGCAAAATGTTTGTTAGCTTCATTCTTACAATTAAATTAGTTCTTAAGAGCTGCATGTTATTTGTTAAGAAACTGACATGTAATGGCCTTAATTAAACCTAAATTTAAGTCTACTTTTGAAAGCATTGTTCATTATTATTTGACTGAAATGCTGCATTAATTTCCAGGTTATACTTAGGAGACAAAAGTCACTCTTAATTCCTGTTTTTTTCCTTTTTATTTTTAAATCACCAGACCCCAAATGTCCTCTAAAAACACTTTTAGATCTATTAATCCCACTTCATATTTTCAAAAGTTTGGAAATGACATACATTAATAATGCAGGTGAAATCGCACCCAGAGTGATGCTTTCACACACTTTCAAATTTCAGCTTTAACCCTTTGATTTTAGGTTACGGAGTCACACGGCCCTCTGTCGTTGTAGGTGGATAAAGTTTAAGGCAGCACTATATGCGACACACACTCACTCACACACACACACACACACACACACACAAACACACACTCCCTCCCTGAAAGGAGTGTCTCCGGGAGATGATTTCCTTCCCTGCGCGTCGTCCCCCTCGCACCCCCACCCCCACCCCTCGTCCCCCGCCCTCCCTCCTCTCTGCTACGCAGTGTAAACACAGTGTTCCAGAGGAATGTTGGACTCCCTGACCTCCACTGCAGTTCATTCGGTTCAGCCTGGCCGCGCTGTGCTCCAGCATCAGCAGCAGCAGCCCCCGCCTCCCCTCCCCATCTCCCCCTCACCTCCCCCTCCAGAGCCCCTTCACTCCACTCTCTCTATTTTTCCCCGCCTTGCCTCCTTCCTTCTCCTCATCTCGCCTCTTCTCCTCTTCTCCCTCCTCCTTTTTTTCTTACCCTTTTTTCTTTCCTGTCCTTGTCCCTCACTACCACCACCACCCCCAACCTCTTTTTTTCTTTCCCCTTGTTCTCTCCCTTCTCGCCTCTCTCCTTATTTCTTCAGTACACCCCCTCTGTTTCTTTCTTTCCCCATGCATTCCCACTTCTGTCGTTTACCTCGCAGTCATTTCACAGTGTAGCAGTGGATTGTGTCTCATTTCTATCTTCTTCTTTATCTCTGGCTCAGTTCACTGCCTTGATTGGCACATCAGAATCCCAACAGAAATGATCTGGACTGAAAACCTTGAGCAACAGCAAGACCACCAGTTAAAAGACTGAAAACATGTAGGAGGTGTAGTAACATGCATGCAAACATGCTAAATGCACTAAAGAAATGTTTCCTGTGTGTCAAATACACACCTTGCTCAGACGCCATTGTGTGCAAAGCCTTGCACATGCACAGCCCACCTCTGCACATTGAGCCCACCCTCCTGCCCCACTTTACTCCCCTACTCCACCCCCACCCCACCTCAGCCCACAATGGACTGCGGTTCCTAGAAACAGGATACCAAGAGCCAGAGGCTTTAGTGTCTCTGTGCTGCGAGGTGTCTGAGGGAACAGAAAGCAAAGGGTTACAAGTGCATCCGGCCGTTCGTCGGTTTGATTACTGAGGTGACAAGATGGCCAGAGCAGACATGTGCTGCTCGCAGTTTTCCCTGACTGTAGCGCTTTCAACGTGCCGAGGTTCAGGGGGTTTAATTGCCGCAGGATAGAGCAGATTATAAATACATGCAGTCGGTCATCACAGGTCGTGCTGAATGCGAACGTCTGGGGGAATCAGAGACTGTTTGTATATGTGTAATAGATGCTGCTAGTGCTGCAGGGGCTACACAGGGGCAGCCGCGTCCCAGCCAGCAAAACAGCCGGCCAGTATTACAGCAACTTAGCCAGTCTGTCAGTCTGCCAGCTAACCTGACCAGCAGGGTCATCAGCCAGCCAGCAGATAAGCACAGAGTGCATGAATATAGATAGACCAGAGGAGAGAGCTTTGTGTGTGTGTGTGTGTGTGTTGTTATTGTGTGTGTGGGGTGTCTCTTCAGGTCATGGCTAGCCATTTTTAGCATGCAAGCCAAATCCATAAACACTCAAAAGCATTATTGAAAATTCATGCATTTGGGCAGTTTTACATCTTTAAATTAATTTTGACTCTTTCTAACTTTAAGAAAACACACACACACAGCAATGTGCACAGCAGTGTGAGCTTCAATGCAAGCAATGCTAGAACAAGTACTTAAGTAAAAGTAGCAATACAACAGGGTAGAAATGCTCTGTAGGTCCTGCATTCTAAACTTTACTTAAGTAAAAGAACAGAATGATCAGCAACAAAATGTACTTTATGTATCAAAAGTAAAAGTGTTGATCATATAGCACAATTACCTTCATTACTGTAATGCTAACATATTATGTATTTTATCATAAGATTATTGTTACTAATGTATTACATAGTTATATTTAGTTTAGTTATTATAGTTAGTTATATTTTAACTGGTAGAATGATGTTTTCACTTCTGTACTTAATATAAGTTACTGGTTGGTAGTTTACCCCTTAAAATGTATCGTTAATAAACTTGTTTTATTTTTTCTGTTTGTTTTTTTTTAAATCTGAAAATAACTAAGAACTGTAGCTCTCAGATCAATGTAGTGGAGTAAAAAGTACAATAGTATTTTAGTATTTATGGTTTATATAGAGTACTAGAAAGTAAATGGAAATACTTAATAATAAAAGTTAAAGTACCTCCAAATTGTAGTTAGATACAGTACTTGAGTATATGTACTTTCCACCACTGAAGTACATCAAAATGAAAAAACTTTGCACAACTCCTCTCCAGTACAACATGCTTTATTCAGCTCACCAAGCTCAAACAAAGGAAAGCAACACATACAAATTACAATGAGATGTAAAAAAAAACAAAACAACAACAGACGTTTGTCAAAGAAAGGGGCAGATTAAGAGAATTTTCCCCTTCAGAGGGAGATATCCTGGATTTTTAATTAGGCACCTAAAGTCCAGGAGGGTTAATTGAGGAACTAGACTTGAAGCAATTTTGTTTGTCCGCTGGCTTATATTTGTTCTCAAATTTCAACAGAAATGTTTTGAAAACAGTTGAAAAATGTAGGTCATGGACTGGGTTAGAAATAGCCTGACACAATCATTACCCTGTACAGATGGTTTGCTTTAACCCAGTGTTAGTGTTATTTTTCCAGAGTGGTTATTTTGCCCCAGTGCTGGAAACAAGAAGCTGAAGTTTTACCTTAAAACTGTCACAAATGTATTATTTGTTGTACAGAACTATGTACCTTTGACATTCAAAACTACAAAAGATACACATGTTATTAGCTATTAGTAACAAATAGTGACGCGAGAGATTATAAATAGCGAGAGGGGTATAAAATTTCAAAACCTTCCTACTGGGTACTGTTAACCCATTCTTGCATTGGTGCTGTATTGACCCGAATTAGGTCACTTTCAACACAGTGACTTTCAGTGTGGATAAATATGAAGAGATGGAAGAAATTGGAGTATACTGTGCTTTGTAAAACAAGGTAGAAAAAATTGCTTTTTATTGGAAAATGGATACTCAACCTTTGTACCCATCGAAGGGTTAGGTTTAATGACTTTATTGCTAAAAAATGATTTTGTATTTCATGGTAATTAAAGTATTTTTATTTTATATTTTTGTATCTAATGATGGAAAATATGTTTTAAAAAAAAATATGATGGTAATGTTTTGTTATATAAGTCAGCTTGGTAGCTATGGTGATCTAAACTTCACCTGGCTGAACAATGGACTGTACAACCTCAAATGGAATTGCATTTGACTTGTAGAAAATGAGCACTGATTACAAAACATGAAGGGTTATCACCTCACTTTAGACAAAAAAAAACATCAACACTGCGCTCAAATAGCAGGATACACACTTCTGTGTTGTCTGGTCATTATTCATGGTTATAAAAAAACACCCGCTGTTTCTATTTCTGAGGTTTAAAAAAATTCTGTGTCCGTGTTTGTGGACTTTCCTCATCATCATCGTTCAGCATAATCAGCCTGACTTATTTCTCTCTCGGGATCTTTTCCCTATCTGTCTGTCTGCTCCTTTCTGCCTTCTCTTCAACAGTTTGCCTATGTTAATCCCAGACACCATGTCATCAACCAGTTGCTATAGATGTAATTATGTATTGATTTTCTTATAGACTTGGAATCCTTGTACTGCAACTGCGAGCATGGGAGGATTGTCAATAACTCAGGTGGCGTAATTTTTGCACACGGATAAGGAAAACGATGCAGGTGGAGAACATGTGGTTGCTGGCTCATTATGCTGACAGGAAAGAGGAACTTGGCTGACCTCTGCTGGGCTCTGACAGGCAGTGTTGCAGATGTTGATCACAGTTAATGATTTGATCCAGGATGTATATGTATTCTCAAGGCTTCCTCTGGATTCTGTTAACCACAGAATGCCTTCAAGGATCATAACAGAGTTAGTGCTGCATCCTGTTGTGAGCATCCTTTTAAATATGATGTCATATTTGTGATTTTCTTATATATTTTCAGATTACAAATGCATTAACCCTGAATAATCTGATTTTGTCACTGTGAATGTATAATTAAACCGTATAAAGGTCAACTCTTGAGCAGTCCAAATGATAGTGAGAGCTGAAAGCTATGATTTTGAAAAAGAAAGTTTTTTTTGCACATGTTCTAATTGAGATTTTGCATGTGGGAACCCATCACTGCATGGCCACATACATAAGAAAGAGGGCAGAACCCACACTGAGAGGCTTCACTGAGAAGGGAAAGGAAGAATGATGCAGGGAGAGCAAGCGAGAGAGTGAGTGAGAGAGAGGGAAGCAGATGGCTGGAAATATAGCCTGCTAAATTATTCATCTAGGCTGGAGTCTGGAGATAGATAGATGGATAGGAGCTGGCATGGACACTTTTATTAGGATTCCAAGAGCTGTGAGGAGAGTGGTTCAAAACACCATGATTGCCTTTTGAGACTAAGAAAAGTAATTGCACCAGGTCTGAGAACAGCTATTTGCTGGAGGAATTAAATCTCTTGTTTTCAATGAAACTGCAAAATAAGGGGAGATATCAGCACCTACCTAACTTGTGTAGCATAAAAATACATTTTAGCCACCCATAGATGTGATTGTTCAGCCGCAGTGAGTTCTTCCATGAAGCCAATCTCGGCTGATAAAGGAAAAGAAAATCTGTATCAAATGTCCTTAACTTTGAGCAATATAGACTCCGTATAGGGTGAATCAGGATGCTGCTTGTTGCCTGAAAAATTTGGGGAGCCTAAACGTCCCAGCTGCCCTCTACAGTGTGGGCTTCAGAGCAAGTTGTTTCAACAGTGAGGTTGAATAAAAATGAAAAATGGCTGAGAGGGAAAATGACCCGGTCCGTAAAATAAGATTTGTGGTAAGCATATGTAGTAAACGTCTGCTGTGGGAAGTAGAGGAGTCCTTGAGTGGGTTCCAGGGTGTCCAAGCGTACTCAGGAATGGATATAGTTCCCTATAATTCACCAGAATGTCTTTCTCTGGGTATTGTAACTAGTAATTTCCAATCTAGACACTACTGTTAGACTTGTATATGAAATATTTGCATTAAAACCCTGTATTTGCTTCAAGATAAGTGTTGCTGTTAAACCCATAGAGAGCACAGCTCTCCCCATGTTCTATTTTTCCAATTAGCTTTCTGCATCATGTGCATGATGTATGACTCTCCCAGATTCATAGGCACACACAGAAACAGATGCACACAAACCCCTGAGTGGAGGGCTCCGGGGAAATAGAGCAGAGAGGAAGCTACGTGCCTTCACCAAGCAAGTGCTGTCTGGTGTCATGGCAACCGGTGCAGATTACCCCACCCTCCATCAGTCAGAGAGAGAGGAGAGGAGAGGAGAGGAATGAGGGTTTGGGCACGCACACAGATGTACACACATGCGCGTACGCGAATGTATGGAGCTACGTGAAATTGTTGCCCAACATCCTGCACGCTCCTGTCGGGTTTTAAATGATTTGACATACAAAATCATCAGTTTCACTGTGTAAACTGGTTCTTGTCAGCTTTTAAAATGTAATATGTTCTTTTCTGTATTAGCAATCCAGCAAGAGCAGGCAACAAAAAAAAAACTGAATCAACATGCGAGCAGGAGGAGACAGCAGAGGTAGAAAGGAAGCGAGAAACAAAATGAGGAGGGAGGGAGGGAGGGAACTGGGAAGGTGAGGGATGATGAGAGTGGTGCAGGGAGAGGTTGAGATGTGTGGAGGGGCCATAAACATATAGTACAGCTAAATACGTCTGGGGGATATACTGTTATTAAAAGCAGTAAGGTTATCCAATGAGCAGCTTTACTGTGGGGGTGGGCAGTTTGCAACGTGCAAACACGTTCCACGCCGAGGGAGTCCTGTTGAAGTGAATTTAGCAGGAGACATTATTCTCTGAGTGTGTATGTGTGTAGGTTAGTGCTGCAGCCTGAGAGGAGAGGAGAGGAGAGGAGGGATGCTGGGCAGGAGGAGAGCAGAGGCAGTGATGCATGGACGAGCTGACAGCAAGAGAGGGGGAAGAGGAGGGGAAGAAGAGGAAGGGAGATAATATTAGAGTCTGCGTGAGGGTAGAACAGGGTAGCTAGAGATTTTTGTAGCAAAAAAAAATAAATAAATAAAAAAAGCAAGAAAGATAGGGTGTGGAAGAGATAAATGGCACCAGCACGAGGAGAGGAGGAAAAAAAAAGCTGGAGGGAGGGAGAGAAAGGAGAGACAGAGAAGGAAGAAGGAGGGGCGAGGTGGGGAGGGAGCCGAGGCCGTTTGAGGATATCGCCTCCTAAATTGACTGCGGCACAGCCATCGTCCACAGTTACATCACAGCTGAGCTCAAACTCAGGATGAACCCCTCCCAACCACCACCACTACCACCATCTCTGTCTGCCTCTTTGTCTCTGCCCACCTTAAAGCACTTCAAAGCCAACTTTTGACCGTTTGGCAATTAAGCAGAGTAGACTAAGCGTGTGCGATGGGATGTATCATAATTTGATGGGATCCACCGGCACAGGATCCGGCTAAAATCCCGAGCAGCCGTTTTCCCGTCGGCTTCCATCGTCTGTGTGCTGCAGACATCATCGGTAGCAGCAAACATGGTTGTAATCCGCCCCATTAAGGCTCCAGGAGCAGAGAGGAGCAGTCTGTGATTAGAAATCAATTAGCGTCACCGCCATGACCGCGGTGCGCTGAAGTGTCACCTCCTGCACACAAAGCAACTCCGCCTCAGCGTCAGCAGGCCTGTGACTCGGAGCAGACGAGCAACATGTTTCAAACAGACGAGGATGAACATTATTTGTTTTGGGTTTTATAAACTTTTTTTTTTCAACTGAATTTGCAATTTCATGCTGACGTTGATGAAGAACTGGTATTTAATTGTACTTGGTCACATCTGGCTGATACTTGATCCGTGCAGTAAGGTCAGTATGCGTCCAGATCCCGATCCAGCAGATAAGATCTGTGTAGGCTGCTTTTTTGTAACAACACACTTGTTTCACAGCAGACATTTTCATCTATCTACCCCTGATATACATATTCAATTTATATCTGGATATCATGACCCATGAGCCCTGTGACCATATGGTGTCATAAGAAGACTTAGTGGTGCACATCCCGAAATATATTGTCAATTAAATTTGCGAGTTCAGATCCCCTTTTTGGCTGGTTTGTAATCCAGCATTGGCAGCTATCGTCCCTGAAATGAACTCGCATCGCTTCCCCCTCACCTGGAGCGCACCGTGTTTGTTCACATCTCCACCTACATGTTTCCGTGCTGTGATCTGATCACATTGTTGGCAGAATCAAAAAGCTTATTTTGTGACTGTGACAAACACATTTTTAATTACTAACATTAATAAAGGCTGCATTCGATTGTCCCGAAGCTCAGGCGTGGTGCATAGTCGCTGACTAGCCCTCCTAAATGGAACAGAACCACGGTTAATGATATTAGTTGCTCCTGGATAGGTCAGGTTGACAGTTAAAGGTTATAATGTCTGTGATGATGAAGGGGTTAACCTAATGTATCTTTTCCTCTCCTCCTGTTGCCAGGACATGAGACTGGAGCCTGCAGCTGAGCACCGGCAGCAATCTGTAAGTACAGATGTTTCATGTACTCTACATAGTTAAGTAGATAAAAGCAAGTGTGTTTAGGAGGGTATTTGAGGTTATGGGAGGAGAGTCTGATGGTGGTCTGCTGGCTGTGTTCCTGTGTGAGGTGTGCTATTGAGACCATTATGAATGTAAGGTAGTAACGCAACCTTACGTAATCTTATGAAATACCCTGACGTGCACACACTGGGCTTTGAGCACAAAACGTTAGGTAAGGGAGACGCTACGAGAAAAGGCAACTTTATTCAGAATCCATAACTTTCCACAGCTCTCTCTCTCCAGAAGCAAATGAAATGCGAAGACACGCCATTTTTTCTCAGTGATGAGGATTGATGATGAGTATGTAATAGTAAACACAATATCTTTAGATTTTAGAGCACTGGTTGGAGAAAAAGAGCATCACGTATTTTTAGGATTTTTCACAGTAATATACAAAGCAATTCAAAATGAAAACCAGCT
Organism: Lepomis macrochirus; assembly: GCA_024633595.2. Lineage (NCBI taxonomy): Eukaryota > Metazoa > Chordata > Actinopteri > Centrarchiformes > Centrarchidae > Lepomis > Lepomis macrochirus. The sequence continues at coordinate 32,216,678 of JALXJV020000009.1, read as the reverse complement.
TTAAGTAGACCAACTGATTTATTAACCTGAACCTCACTGTCATCCCTAACATAAGCAAGCTGGTTTTTGTTTCATGTAAATCACCTACTGTAATCTTTTGGCTGCGGAGAAAAGTCACTCTAGTGTTTATGTTTATTTTCCTTAACTGGATGAGACTGTGCTGCACATGGTCTAGAAGTTGCGCTTTTTAGAATCATGCTTACACATTACGCTTTCTTTCCGTCTGTCAGACAGTGGTTAATTTGTGCTGTAACACTCCTGACTTTTATTTTTCATGTTTCACAAACTGTAGCATTCTTTGCTGCTGCTCCACCAACACGTGCACGTCCGACCCCGTGTGGAAGGACGCGTGCATCATACATGTATTTCATATCTCCTGCACAGACACATTGTTTGCACATGTTCCACGGTTATTTTGAGCTCTGACAGAACTGGAGAGATGTTCAACACATCAGGTTCCTGCGTCCCTCAGTCTCACTTTCTGTCTGTGTCCCTGTGTGATGCAGCTGTTAGCTTTCTGTGGTCAGCACCCTATAAATACAGCAGCTGACTGATGGAGCCTGCAGCAGCTGTCTGCTGTCCCACAGAACATGGACACATAATGTACACACAGATCCAAATGTGCAAAAACACATGACATGGTGTGTTTGTTGTTGTTGTAAAAGCATTTCGCAGACTTTCATCGGGAAGAGAGACGACTTTGGTCCAACAGCAGCATCTTTTCTTTCTCTCTTCACTTGTTTGTTCTTTCTTTCTTTGTACACAATTCCTGTTTCCTGATCAGTTTCACCGGTTTTATCACTTTCTCGAACTGACTACATTCATGAGTCAAAAGAATTATGGGGTTATTCAGGCTAGTATGACTCCATCAAATCCATCATACTCATTCAATTAATAGCCAGTCACTTAGCTCATTTCTTTCTTTAAAAAAAAAAAAAAAAAAATACTCAGTATAACTGTATCCCCTTACATGGTGGTAAGGTGTCTGAAAATTAATCAAATCTAATAATATTACAACTTTACTGCAAGAAATTCTTGATAAGAACAATGCAATATTTCATCCAGCAAAAAAAACAAACAAATACCATCGTGATAAGCCAATTTTTAAAATGTTGTAATGGATGTGGAGCGATAAAGACAGTGTGTCTCTCTTCTGTCTACCAGACTTGACAGCAGAGAGTGGCAGTGAAACAATGATGCGGATGTTGAGGATCCCACATTTATCCTCCCTATTCAGTGCTGCAGCAGCTGTACAGACATAAGGAGAGGCATCATTACAGAGAACCAAAGCCTGTTAATAGGCCCGCGACGTGGGGGGCCTGCCGCCTCTATGCGGGGCTCACCAGAGGGGAGAGGGGAGAAGAGGAGATGAGGGCGGGAGGGCGTGGGGAGGTCAGGGGTTAGGGAGGAAGACAAGATGTGGGAGGAGTGTTTGAGACGGGAGGAGCAGGGCAGGGGAGGGAGAAGGAGTGAAAGTGAGTTTGCGTACAGTATTGGGTGTGTTTTTATCTCTCCTGAATGAAAGAGCATGAATGGATCTGGGATCGCTTGCCAATTTCTGCTGCGAAATGGCTGTAACCCAGCAAACATTTAAATGATGAATAGGTGTTGATACGATGGCACTTTGAAAACCTCCATAGGTACGGGATCAAAATGAAAGCTGAGATATCTGATTCGCTACTGATCTTAATCAGAATATTTTAACCACAAACACAACTTTCTGCTGCCTCCCAAGTTATCGCAGGTTCAATCCCTAATTATCGACGGAATTTTGGATTCTCATTTGCACATGGCTTTGGAAGCGTCTGCCAAATGAATAAATGTAAATGTAAAAATTCCCCACCACCATTGTCTAGTGATTATTTTTCTAATCATTAAAAAAATTCACATTAAAGCAGCTATTGTTATTCAAAGCCTGTGTATCTCATTCCTCTGTGCAACAGAGCACCATTGTTATCCACAAACTATTAGAAACACATCAATGAGCCACACTGTTTTTGAACCTGATCCAAAAAGTGGAAGCTACCTAAATAAAAATATTTTAAATAAAGAATAAAAATCATTTTGTGTGGCAAATTTAAAATTAAATCCAAAAGAGGACAGAAACATGTTTAGAGTGTGAGCAGTAATATGTTCAACCATTCCGTTTCATTTAAAAACTGAGTTTTATATTTGTAAAATAACAGTGCGATTAGACCTGATGTCGTGTCTGCTCAGCCACTCAGGGACTGTATTTCTGAGCCTTAAGAATTATGGAACAAATGGGCTTTGGACTCAACTGCAACTGCCTACAACTGAATTCATCCAGCTGTGCGGACTTGCTAAATATGTGCCGATGCAAAGATACTTCACATGTGTGCGTCAGGTCAGACGATAGCCTTATGTTTGGAGTCTGATAAGCCTCCAAACATATGGATCTATTACCCAAACTAACCGTCCTGGATCGTATTTTATTGTCTCACCTGAATCAACGCAGCCCCTTTCCTTTTTTTTTTCGTCAGCTTAAACTCAAACTTTTTCATTTAAACCAGAGATTTATATTTTAAGTCTGACACTGTGGGCCCCTCTGATACACAGTTTTAGTTCATATTAATGATTGCCTTAATTCATTTTGAGGAATAATCACACTCAAGTTTTTAGAACTACATTTCTCATTATTTGGGGCCTTTGGGCGATGTAAAACAGGAAGTATAATGTTACCATGGAGTCAGTAAGTTAGCTGTGGGCTACAGCTTCAGCCCTTTTTTTTAGCCTTTATTTGTTTACATCTTGGCACATAGGCAACATTATTCCCAATTAGCTATTAGCGATTCTTATTTGCAATGTTCCTATGGACATGACATGATTGATGTCATATTCATGACATTAGTTAGAAGCAGCATAGTTTTATGCAGATTGATGGACATGGGAGATGAGGATATTCACGATAAAGTATAAGTCACACCGAATGTGAAAATATGTTTATCAGGCCTGTGCAATCAGATTTGAGTTTAAGTTATCAGAGGAGTACAAATCTTGATAAAATTGTTATGTTGCTAATAAAAGAGTGTGAGATATGATGTGACACACCCTGTTGGAAGCATTGTATGTTTGAACGAGATATAATGGCTATCACTTGCACTCTCTTGTCATGTCATGTCTTGCCAAAATGTTTTACCATACAACAGTAAAAAATCACAAAAACTGAACACAATTTTTACCCCTGAATTGAGTTTGGTTGTTGTTGCAATGCTGTTTTCCCCTTTTTAATAGAGCGTATAGCAGTTGTGTTTCATGCCTGTGGCTGCCTCTGCAGTCTGTGTTTGTGTGTGTGCATGTGCTATCTGAGCCTCTTCGTGACCTTCAGAAAGTACTGCCGTGCCTACTTGCCACACTCACAGTCGTTCTCCCATTGTGAGAAGTTGAGCGTTCGCCTCTGCAGAGGAAAGGTGGAGTTCTGGGTGTGGCCTGCGGACATTTTGGGTAAGAACGTGATTTGCAAGGAAAAAATGCACGGTGTGTATTTGTGTGTGTGTGTGTGTGTGTGTGTCTTTCTCCTGTTGGTCCCGGGCTGTCTGAAGGTCATGCCATCCCCATGCTCAGCTTCATGGAGAGCTGCCAATGCTGACGGCTGCTGCTGCTGCTGCACTGTGTGTCTGGCACATGCTTCCCCCACTGCAGGGCATTGATTAAGTGGCACAGCTATGCCTCACCTGCTGGAACCGACCAATACCAATACAACAGAGGCTCCAGCCAGCCAATACCAAAGCAGGGAGAGGTTTGGAGAGGCTGGAGACAAACCGGCAGCCAGCAGACAAGTGTTATTTTTTTCCTCTGGTGAAAAAAAACAGAGAGTATGGAGGAGGAGTAGAAGAAAGAAAGATAAGATTGAGGGTGAAGGTGGAAATGATGGGAAGAGTGAAGGGTAATGAAGCACGGTGAGATGGATGACAGAGGAGAGAGGGACAATGGCTGTGAAGGAGGGATATACTGAAAGAGAGAGATGGGAAGAAAGAAAAAAAACAGCTTTTGAAATTGCGACAGGGACGAGCAGACTTAAGGAAAATGGGCGAGGAGACTGTATTCGTGATCACACACATACCGACACACACACATACGCACACACAAATATTTTGAGCTTTTCAGGGTGCTTTAATGAAGCTGTCAGGATGAAAAATGAGCTAGTCAAATCTAATAACTCGAGAAGTTAAGAAGCAAACTTTTCATGCAGAACTGTGGAGGAAAGTGGATTCTGTGCTGATGAGGCCGAGCAGAGGAGACATACAGTATTTGTCAAGAGCTGAAACATTGATAGTATTGCTTCAGTGCAGTAAAATTATGAAGGGGATTCACCAAACCATGGTTTGGTGTCTAAACTATTAAACACAGTTTGAAGTAAAGTCATTGAACTACAACAGTTTTCCCATTTGACTGACTGACCGAATGAGTTTGTGTTTCCCGTCACCTTTTAGCTCTGTCTGTCTGTCTGTCGCTAACTGCTAAATGCTCAACTATGTTCACCAGCTAGTTGCTAACTTTGCTTGTCTACTGTTTGGTGCAGAAAATGGTAGTTTTATCAGAGTTTCCTGCTGGACTAGAAATTGGTTTGATGAGAGCAGAGCGTGTGGGCTCAAAAAGCCCAAATAACATTAAGCTGAAAGACGCTAAAGCTGCCCCGCAGAGTTGTATGATGATTCTCTGTGCATTTGTCACTACGAAAAACCCTTTGGAGGTTACACATTCATTTGATCCACTGTTTATTTCAGTCCAACCTAAAAACGATGAATAACCTATTTAAAATGTAAAGAAATTAAAATAAAACTATAATAATGAAGTCAGTATTATTAGGCCTTTTCCCTTTTTTTGCTGAGATGAAAAGCTTACATTTGATGAAAAGATTGAAACCGATTTCAAGTCTGTGCACTAAATGTGGAGTAAGAGCCATGAGCTGTTAGGTTAGCTGAGCCTAAAGACTGAAAATAGGGGGAAACAGCCAGCTAAGTAAAAAAAATTATCCTACCCGCACGTTATAAGCTCACTAATTAACATGTGTAGTTTAACCCCAATACAAAGACACAAATGTTGTGATTTCTTGGCAGCCTCGTGGCGATGACAAGCATGCAACTCCTGCTGAAAGGCACTGAAAGAGCAACTGGTGAATCTGTTTACATTGCAAACAACCGTGGGCTGAGAGGATTCATCATGTCAAGTTAAAAAAAAAAAAGAGAAGCACCGTCAGCAATGTTGTTCAAAACAATAAAGCTCAAGTCACGATCGAAAGCCGTGTTAATGCATGCATGCACCAGCTTTCGTCTTGCGCGTCATGTCCACTATGTGTCTGCATCAAACTGCTACATAGAGGTAATTACAGAATACTAATACAGTGAAAAGTGTTTGCTGAAAAGTACCTACCATAAATTGTATCAAAAAGGTTTTAACTTTAAAATCAAAGCTTGCATATAAACAGAATATAACTGCCAGTACAATTTTAGTCTTCAGCAATAAAATAATAATCATCCAATAATAATTAGATCCAAGTGTTTCATTTTAATGGCCTGTCTCTCTGTGTCTGACCTTCAGCATCTTCCTCACGTCTCGACACTGGGGCAGGCTGCTGATGGTGAATGCAGAGTTGACGTTTGTGTGTGTGTGTGTGTGTGTGTGCGCACCTTTGGTTTGATGCATATGGGTTTGTTGCTTGTGTGTTCGCGTGGGCGAACGCATGCAAGCAATTGCTATCTAACGAGTGTCAAATGAGATAATTACAGACTAAGAACGGCTGCCCAGAGACCAGAATTCTGTGTGTCTGACTGTGTGTGTGTGCACGGACACGATTTTCTTTTTCTAAATGCGGGCCCATCCATAAACATGCATACATTATTTTAAAAAGAGTAAATGGCTGCAGTTATAAAGCAATTTTATTTAAAGTGCTTTGCAATTTTGCCTCTTATTCACACACACTCACACTGATGGGAGAGAGCTACATTGCAATGTGCTGGCCTGACCATAGGGAGCAATTTGGTTTTTAAGGACACTTAGATATGTGGACAGGAGGAATTGGGGATCGAACCGTCAACTGCCACCCCTCTGATCAGTGGATGACCAGCTCTACCTCTTGAGCCATAGTTGCCAGCCAGAAACTGTGTGTGAATGGGGTGGGGCAAGCAGCAGAAGAATAAGACAGAGGACCAGACAGAGTCAGACAGACACTCAGACAGAGAGGCGTTACCTCACACCCTTTTTGTAAATGTTCTGTCTTTGATTGTCAGTAACTCACATTTCCCAGATGTATTATCCCGTCTATATTATTAGTAATAGCTCACAGCGCTATTTTGACACGCCAGCAGGAAATAAAAGCTCCAGTGATTTGGTTTGTGTCTCTGTTAAAAGTGCTGATATTGCTTGTGTACATAAAATATGTTTGAAGACTGCATGAATTGTCAGTAGTCTGTGCCAGTAAAGAACATCTTGAAATTTGACGATATTCATGCCAAAATGTTTGCTCTTGTTAGTGACGAAATAAGCAGCTTTAGACATTAAAACTCTCCATTAAAAGCCAGATGAATTGACATTGTTTTAGATTTAGTATATTTATATATATAAATATTTATTATATATAGTTATTTTGTCCTTGTACTGACAGACCTCAACATGACGTATAACTTTGAAACTGCACTGGTTGCTTTACTGTAAATATAACAATTCTCTTAACTCGTTACTGTTGCTATGCCTGTTGCTTTCTGTTCTGACACAGCAAATATGCAATTTACATTGATATTTAATGTTTTGAAACAATGATTTGAACCAGAGGTAGATGAAAGCAGCCTCATTTCAAAACAAAAAACACTTAAAAACACTTGTATGGGGCACCATCCTGGGAATAGGGAATTAAACCAAATTAATTAATAACCCAATTATTAAATTGATTGAGTCTCTTAAGAAGAGATTGAATTGTTTTTGACTGATTGATCTTGTTTTCTGCTTCAAAGACTTACTCATTAAACAAGGACAGTTATTTATAGCGAAATACTTAATATCTAAATAAATGAAGGATTAGCAAGGTGTCACGTTATATGATAAAAGAAAATAAACAAGCACAACTGATGAATACCAGAAACCTGGTCTTATTGGCAATACTGAAAGCAAGTATGGGATCTGATTATTAAAACAAAAACAAAAAACGTAAGACACTAGCGCAACACTAGGGCAATTCACTTCTCTAAACGGGACTTTATATATTTTACGTGACACCAAAACTTTATAGCAGCAAAACTGTGTGGTTTTAGCCCTCTGTTTTGAAGCTGTTCCAGACAGATTTCCGGCATTGTGTGCAGGGTAGAGGCCACAGTGCAGGTAGTTTTGGAGCCCCGCTGCTAGATTAGATTTTTTTTTTTTTTGTGATTTGGCTCAACTATTGTTTCAGGCTGTAACTGTAAAAACATCTGTGCACACATTTTTTATGATTACATTGCTTATGATCAAAAACTAAGAGGTCGACAACTTTGCTAACACAGCCAAACATCAAGCAAGTCTAACAACACAAGACACAGCAGAATGCCAGCTCGGCGTCTGTCTTGAAGCCTTTTATTTCACAAAGCTCTCGCCAACGTCTGGCAGCCTCTTGCTCGGTCACTCTCTTTTTCTCTTCTTAGCGCCACCAGCAGCAACATAAAGTTGCTTGAAAATTGGGCGGCAAGCTAGCCAACAAAGCTATACAGCAATCGCCGCAAGAGCACTGACATTTAATTTTACACATGTCCGAGTGTTATCTAGTGAGTTTGCTTACAAGATTTATAGTTAGTGGCTAAACCTCTGGTTGATTTTGCTCAAGTCGACAGCTTTGCTAACACAGGCAAACAAGTGCAACAACAACTGTCTTGCATCCTTTCAGCTCTTTAAGCTCACACTGAGTAAAAGCCAGCCTAGTATTTACTCTCGTCTCTTTTTCACTTCTTTCGACAACGTCTTCTTCAGTCTCTTCGGTCTCTTCGCAGCCTCTGCCATGACATCCATGCTGAGAACGAGCTAGGCTTGTGTTTCCTGCAACAACTTGATTTAAGAGCACATATTTTCATTGAGAGAGACCTCCGTTTCTTGTTCAAAACAAGTGTATCACTGGACGGATTCCAAAACATTTTGTGCCTACTAGTCATTTCAACACCAAAATATGTGAAAATGGGGCCCACGTTTAAAAGTACATAAGTTACGTAAGTAAGTTACGTTACATACACTAAATATGTTACATGTTTACAAATTGTATAACTAAAAATATAAAAGGAAGGTAATGTGGTCATAAAAACCTAGATTTTATCCACTGGAGTGGCAGTTCTTTCCTTGCAGCTGGTTTTGTTTAGCCATTGTGTTCTAATGTTAGACTGAAGACGTTGAGTTTGACTGACTGTGAGCATCCATAAGGAAGGGAGCTGCACAGCATGTGCACAAGCAATGACTGACACTGCGTTAAAGACTCCGCTTGGCTTTGATTGGTTGTTTTGACTTGGGAGAGGTGGATTCTTGCGAATTGCATTTGGAGCAGTAGGAGGAGCCAGAGGAGCCCGTTTTTTTCACATCTTATGTCTTATGTACTACTGTCAGGATATTTTATATTTATTTTATTTTATTTTTTATTTTTATTGTGCTGTTGTAGATACACACTTCAATAGCACAATTCAGACAGCCAATCACTGATCTGCAGCTACTCAGGAATATATATGAGACTGATTTGTGTATGTTTGAAGTCCTTGAGCTTTAGGATTACCGTCACATGTCTTCAACAACAGCAGGGGGAAAGCTGTTCATGTTGTTACAGCAGAATGGAGAAAGCTCCAGTCAAGGTATTTGGTATTAGCCCTGGGGAATGACGAGGAATCGCTTGGTGGCAATTGACATGTTTACAGGTAGGCACCTGGCTGGTCCACAGGGGTTTTCTGTCAATAATATAGTCCTAGAACTTCCATCTGCTTACTGAGTTTGATTTTAATGCTCCCAAAGAAGGGGCAGGAAGGGTTCATCTTTCTGGACAGAATTATTGCCTTACACTTGCTGGGCTTGAAGGTGACCTTCTTTTCTGATATTTTTCAGGTCTTTGTTTAGGCATGCCACCATCTCAGACCCATTTGATGATTTTATGGGTGTGAAGATGGTGGAGTCATCCGCATAGAGAATCATGTTGTTTCCACATTGTTCATCACCTGGGAAGATGGAGAATAATAATAGGCAGAGAAAGGATCCCTGAGGTACTGATGCTTTGATAGGACATGGTGATAAAGACCTGAAAGACTTGAACAGCACAACCCTGATAGATCTTCCTTTAGGGTAATTCAGGAGCCATATGTGTAGTCTTCCTGTTATGCCCTTTCACATGAGCTTTACACAAAGGCTACTGGTTGAATGTGCCCTTTCCATCCAGCACAACAATGCACACTTCACTGCTTTGTCGCAATGGCGAAGGACAAAACCCTGTAGTTGTTTCTGAAGGACACATTCCATTACTTTACTGATGACATTAAGCAGGGAAGCAATATGGGATGGTACTTTGATGGATCTGATTTTAACTCGCTTTTATGGATTGAGGGACAGTGACATCTACTGTTGCTTGAAATGACGATGAAATGTATATCAATTTTGATACATCCACGAAAAGCAGCAACACAATGCTGACAATCCTGGATGAGGACGACGTAGTCGTAGTTTGTTGTAAGTCAATTTGCAGAAACTCTTAAATCGACATATTTCTTCGATCAACTTGAAAGGTGCAGCTGCTTGCTCACAGCAATCACTACCACATTGTGGGAGGGATCACTTTCTACTGATTGGTTGGGGCAAAACAAAACAATATAGCCTTCCTCTAGGCTACGGTTGCTTGCTTATGTAGCCAGGCCACTGTCACTCAACTGATTAAATCTCACACAAAGTCCTGATGTAGCAGATTATTATTAAACTCTATAATAAGTCAGAGTTGTTTTTCGAATGTTCACTTGCTTTCAGCTTGTGCTCTGACAACAGTGGCTCATAGACACTGCCAATCTACTCAATGAGGGTTTAATTTTCTTCATTGTTTAATTATAAGCTTCAAAAATTTGATGTTTTTTTTAATGTTCAACACAGGACAAATAACAGGAAAAAAGAGAGGGTCTGTGTTTGCATTGATGTAATGTACACTGCATATTTCAGTGACGTCTCCATGTTTGCACAGACTCATCAGCATAAAAATGAAGTGTATGTAAGAGATGTAAGGTGACAGGGTGGAGGAGGGGTGAAGCTGTCAGACTGATATACTGACATAGAGAGACATTTCTCTCCAAACAGTTCATCTTCACCTCCTGACAGAACCTGCTGTAAGGTGACCCGACACACATACCGCATGCACTCACAATCTCTCTGTCTCAGTGTACACACACACTCTAACATGAAATAGTAGATGCATGCGCTGCATAATGTGCAGTATAGCTGTACTCCTGTGAGACAACACAGATGTATGAGATAGATGCAACTTTCAGACGTCAACAGCTCCCAACAGCCTCTCTCTGCTGTACTTCATATGCATGGGGCACTCATGTTTCTTTGGTGTGTGCGTACATTTTGGTGTGTGTATACAGCGTGTGTGTGTGTGTGTTTGTGTGTTTCAGTAATAGAACAAAGGATCCTTTTGTATAACAGGCCCATGGCTTTTACGTCTCCTCCACAAACACAATGTGTGCTGCATGTATTTTCATGTATGCTCATGTGAGCTGCCCACATGTGTGTTTTCTCACTCTATGTTTATCAAGAGACACTTGAGCTTGAGTTCAGTGCGTTTGTGTCCCAGTGGAGCGCAGCTTTCGCCCGCGGCCAGGCTGACTTTAGGCCTCCTGCTTTTTGTCAGACCCCTCTCGCCTTTCTCTCCTCTGGCTCCTCTGGCAAATGCTAATCCTTCTCCTGACAGCTCCTTTAAACAGCCACCCCAGTGTTGTCATGAATGCAACATTTTCAATTTGATTCCAATAGTCAAAGATGCAAAAAGAAGGGATTGTTAAGAGCTGACAGATCAAACGCCCAGTGTAAATTATATACTGTCTCTTGAACAAGAAAGAAAAGTATCAGGAATGTCCACATGTGATTTAGCTCCTGGCACCAGTTTGGGTGGATTAGATCCATTTCAAACAGCATTGCTGTTTGCTGTCAGATTTTTATACCATGGACATGGGATAACGTCTGACTGTTAAAAATGTATATGAGGACTTACAGTGCACAGCATTTAGAGTTGCAAAATTGGAGGCATTATATTAGGTATCCTGGAGCACTTCCAACATTTGGACTGATATGAAACTCTTCAGGTTGACTAATTAGTACAAAGAGGAGCAACTGCAAAACATCAGAAAATGTTTTGTTCTTTCCAAAAATGTTTCCCAGGAGGCATTTTGATAGGAAATACCTAATCACAGTTAAACATTCAGCAGTAAATCACTTAAATTTCAGATTAAAGGCCAATTTTGGATGAATTTTGCAGCCATGGTGTAATATTTTGTTCCACACTGCAACAACAAATCACTCGCTTTGATTCACACCTCCGAGGGTGCATTCACACCTGTGGTTTGGTACATTTGGTCCGGATCAAGCTGAAAAGACGAGTTAACATGAAGTATTGAATATATATTGTATACAGTGATTGGACAGTTTTGGCAATTGTCATCCTGCATCATCAGTGCATCATCAGGACTCATAGGAAAATCCGATGACAGCAGCACATTAATGCTCATTTAGAAATAACAGAGTGATTAGAAGCCCTTTCAAGTGGTCTTGGTGCGGTTGGTTGGTCCGCATTAGAGTTCAGTTGACAGCTTTCACATCAGCCCACGAACTGTACTAACAGGGCAAACACACCAGGGCTCATTTTAACCAAACCAAACAGGTTAGGTGTGAAAGCATTGTAACTAGCTACTTCTCTGTGGCAATGACGGCTAAGGCTCAAAGGCACTGTATTAAGAGCTATTCATCATGCCAAACTTACAGAAAAAAACATGATTTCTCATTTAATAAAACTTTTAAACTTTAAAACGGATGGTCATAACTAACTGGATATTTATTGAATTATCCTGCAGTCACCAGTGTTGTTGACTATTGAGGTTATAATTCACATAAAACTGCAAATTGAGGGATGGGGAACATAACAGAACCAGCAGCTCCTCTTATTCTGCAACTCTATATTAGGCTTCAAGGCAAAGGAAGTTTGTTTGTAAAGCACCTTTCAACAACAAGGCTATTGAAAATGCTGTACATAGGACTTGCATGGAAGTAACCATAGCAACTACTGACGTCTTAGTTAAACAGTTAACCTTGAAACAGTGTTGCTCACTAAATGCATTGTGTGAATCCTTGACGTCCAACAAGCATGTTGAATGGATTTCCCTCCTCGTCCCAAAGCCGGATATTAAAGTCCTTTTTAAATCCTGCATTATTTACATTTATGTTTGTTAACATGCAGTCTGCTTATTCTTTACTTTTGTTGGTGCTTTGCTACATTTTCTGCTGCATCACCACCGCCATTGTCAATCACTGATACAGTCTGAAACCTTCAGCAGAAATGTGTGTTGTGGCACTGCTTGCATGACACTTGGGTGAACATGGGTTAATGAGGCCACACAAAATTATAGAAACACTTAAAAACATTTTAAAAAATCAGGCAAAAAGTAACAATACAAAGATAGATGACATGTATATTTTTCAGTTTTTCTTTACTCTGGTAAGTGGGTAGGTAATACTAATTCTTGATGTGCGTTCATACACTAATTACTGTACTGGACTTGTCAGAAAAGCACCACTTGACCTTGCATCAAGTCATTTCTTCGTCTCTGCCTTGTCCATTATTTTCTTATGTCATTCAGAGATGCTCACAAGTGAAGTCTCAAGTCTCTCGTGGTTATTACGAATGTTGTATCACCTGCTGCGTTCAACCCAGGTTGCTTTTAAAACTGCATAGCTATGAGTAACTGTAACCTGTTTTTCATTTACAGAGCACAACCATGTAATGTGCAATGCAATTATTGACGCTTATTAAATACTGTAAGTCAAAACACTCCCCAGACTCTTAAACCCAGTGTAACGTTAATAAAACTGTGACGTTGCATAATCAAGAATAAACCTGTCTGTTTTTAACTAACAGAGCACAACCATAGTGTGCAATGCAGTTAGTGACATCTTAAACTACTGTAAGTCAACACATCCTGCAGACTCTCAAACCAGTGTAACGTTATAACTAAAACTATAACTATAAAACTGTAAAGTTACATGATCAAAAATAGACCTGTAACCTCTTTCCAGCCAACAGCAATAATTAAGGTGATGGCAGCCAGCGGGACGTAAATGATTACGTTACGTCGACCACCACAAGTTTGGCAAGTAAACAAACGCTCATTCATCTTTTCATAACGAACGACAGTCAGAGTTAACCTCTCGTAGGTCGCAGCTGAAGCAAGAAGCAAGCTAACGTTAGATGGCCAGTGCTGAGCTAAACATGTTTACTCACCACAGGTTACTAACCTATTTTGTGTTCAGCGCTTCTTTCTTTGGGTCTTGTACCATGAAGTTTTAAAGCCAAAGTTTATGATGAATGGCTCAGATGCTACGTGTTACGTAGGCAGGTTATAGGTAACAGAGGGAGGGAATAACGGCACGCTCATCAGAAGTTTCCTAAAAAATAAACGCTGTTCACAAGTCCTGCGCCTCGAGTCTGAGTCGAGTCTGAAGTCTTTTGAGGATGAGTCTCAAGTCGAGTCTGAAGTCACTGTGTGCGACTTAAGTCGCACTCGAGTCGCCATCTCTGGTGTCTTTACACTTCATTGTACATTAGGAATGTGATGCTAACAGCAGCAGTCAAGTGTCACAAACCATGGGCTGATGTGTCCGTTACAGTCCCTCTCATCAATATTTTACCTATCCCCATCCACATCTACAGTATATGCTCTGATAAGTGACACAGGCATGGAATTTCTTGTTGCAGGCACCTGAACTGAAAGTATCAAGTGTTTACAGCACTTGACATTGAATTCAGTCTTTGTCAGCATTATCAAAATACTGATGCTTGGCGCCGAAAACTATAAACCGCGCATGCTCAGCTTCACGCGCATGCTCAGCTTCACGCACATACTGTACTGCACACACACACACACACACACACACACACACACACACACACACAACCATGCAGCATGAAGAATATGCACACACACACAGTATAGAGCCCATGTAATCCCATCGCCTGTGCCTGCCCATCCCTGTGTCCTGTGTTTGTTTGTGTTGTATCTGGTTCCCAGTGCCATATGCTACCCGTAGCCATTGGTATCACACTCTGCGGCAGGCCCTCAGTAGCCTGCTGTTCTCAGGGCTCAGCTCTTCTTGTCTAAACAAAGACTGCACTGACAAACACAGTAAAGTATTAGAGTTCATGATGAAAGTTTCAGACCAGAGACTCACATATTGTTTTACTGATCCACTCTCCACACAGCTATGCACTTCCCTCACAGTAGCCCCAAGAGCTGCTGCAGCCATCAGCTATCAGGAAGAAAGGCTTCCTTTGAAATCAGCGTGCAGTGCTCCAATGCTGCAAAACATAAGCTATCCATTTTCTAAAATAATACAATAGAGCACAACACATTTCCCCAACTATATAATTGTTTTTATTCATCTCACTAGATTGTTCCACGTCCTTGTTTGTGTATAATTACTGTAAATGGATCAACCAGCTTAACTTGGAAGAGAAGTTCCTAAGTGAGTCCTGTCAGTGTACCCAGCATTTCCAGCAGCACGATGGTCTTTTTAAAATGGTCAAAGTTGAGAGAAAGAAAACAGAGAGAGAGATGTCCTGACGTTTCTTGTTGAATGTCACATCCCCAAAAAAAACCCTGGCTCCTACACTTCCCAGAGTCCATCTCAAAAGTATATTTCATTAGAAGTTCTCTGTCTAGTAGACACCCATGTCAAACTCCACACTTGCAAGATGTAATGTTTCAAGCCAAAATAAAGCTACAGCAACCCTGGTGACGTCACTATGACATCATCAAGGCTCCCTCCAGGGCCACAGGAGGTATTACATAACTGTTTTCACAAGCTGAGTAGTCCTCTTCATGACATATGATCAAGTACGCTGATCGTCATGTGTCAAATCAGTTGAGTGCACCTTTCAAATTATACATGGATTTTCACTTCTGGTTATATTTTACAAGCATGTTCGTTTAGAGGACACCAAAATATGCTTGTATTGATTAAAAAACAACAACTACATTGTCGTGCATTATTAAAGGAACAAATGAATAGAAATTGAGTAAACTAAATAGTGAGGTCAGTTTGATACAGGAAACTGTGTCATAATGTTTTTAACCGTATTACAGGAAGCCAGATGGATCAAATCATGTCAACAAGTTTCTCACATAACAAACGTTTCACTCTCAGACAAGTCCCATTCATTTCAGTACAGTTCCTGTCATCTGTGTTCCATATGTTGAGCGATCTTAACTCTCTTAACTTTATTATGGAACTGTGCTGATGTGTAATAATGGGGAGGGAATTTCCAAACATTTTTTTTTTACCACTGATTTTTTTTTTTTTTTTAACAAACTTAGATTTCAAAATAAATGGCAAAATACAACATTTCAAATATAATTATTGTAAAATAATGACACTGGATATATACATTTAAATAATTGCAAATTGTAGCTAATTATGTTTAATTCATTATAATTTCACAGTAACGACAAACTTGAAAGATTATGTTTTTGGAATTTTGGCCTTTAGTAGATAGTTCATAGTAGAGATGGAGACTGTCAACAAAGGCCTGAAGTGAGAGACCATGGACGTTGCAGTGATATGGTATGCTTATTACCCACTAGGCCATCAGGGCCCAGTTGGAGGCCATGCTATTTAAAACAGATGGTTATGGAGTGTGATAAAAAGTAAAAATTGAGTGAAGTGAGGTTAAGATGCCGACCATGAACTGCAATATCC
This sequence comes from Lepomis macrochirus, assembly GCA_024633595.2. NCBI lineage: Eukaryota > Metazoa > Chordata > Actinopteri > Centrarchiformes > Centrarchidae > Lepomis > Lepomis macrochirus. The sequence continues at coordinate 32,200,721 of JALXJV020000009.1, read as the reverse complement.
CTCCTAGCTCACGTTTAGCTTGGGGACTTTTCTCGCATGTCATTCCCCATTTCTCTCACCCCCTCATTTCCTGTTAGCTCTCCACTGTCAGCTATCAGGAAAGGCACCTAATGCCCCAAAATATATTTTAGAATAACCTGAAAGTCAGAGTCTGAAAGTGGATTTTCCTGCCAACCACAGACAAAACGTCAGCAGACCATTTTCCTTTTAAAACAAATATTAACTAAAGTTATCAGTTTTGTTTTTTTCTGTTCCAGAAGTAAGAAAACTCCATTCAAAATCCTCTTGACATTTGTGACAATGAAACAACAAAAGTCCAGCTTTGTGTAAAAGCCTTTGTCAACAGAATGTTGGGTGTTTCGACCCAGATTTCTAGATAAGAAAGAGAGCAAATTTAATGGTTATGAATGAAACCAAGTACCTGCGCTAAAAAAATGAGTGGCAAATTTTTTTCCTTGCTCATCTGTGATCGTTGTTAACTTTGTTATAATCAGGTTTCAGTTTCTAACAGCGAATGCTGTGGTGGATGCTGACAAATCAGCTGTCTAAAACAGCTGGGACAGTAAACTTCAGGAACACGTGTCATTTTTCAGACAGACTGATGAAAGAAGTGCTGACTGAGAGATTGCAGAGTTACAGAACCTACTGGAACAGAGGCTTCTACTCTCTACATTTTTATTTAAATACTGACTTTAACATACAAGAGTTAAAAAATTTTAACCTGTAATTTTGCCAAAAAATATTATCTGGCATTTTACAGGCTAATAATGTGTGAACGTTCCACAAGAATTTAAACAGTCTAGCTTGCCATACTGCAGATTCTGCTCACCACTCCATGCACTAGTCATTTAAGACTTTTATTTCTGCACTGGCAGTAGTGTCTGCTTTTTCTTACACATTTGAGTCATAAAGTCTTAAAATATTGAACCTACTTCATAAGAAGCACAAATGGTGCCTTTTAGATGATGCTGTGAGTTTATTGCATGTCACACTGTGTGAGACGGGTCTAATAAAATCTTGGTTAATCTGTGTGAGACTGTACGGTATCAATTTGAGGCATTTCAGATTGTGCTATGAATGGCTGGTGAATAACGCCGCTATACAATGAAAGTAGGAAAATGTAAATGACACCAGGGGCCCTCGTCATCCAACCGTATAGTTTGAAAATTCAGCTCTGCAGATGTTTTCTTCTCTGCAGTGAGAGTCTCTGTACATCAATGTTTTTTTCCCCCCTAAACTTTATTCAAAATCTTTGCTTACAGGTTTTGCCGACCAATGTTTTCTGCGTCATATCATATCAATCTGATTGGTTGGTTTGTATATGTGGGTAATAACAGCAGTCACATTGTGAGAATTTGGACCTAAATTTCTGACACTGTGAGCATTTTACAGCAGGCTGTCTTTTGGTCGCCAAAGATCCAAATCGGCCTTTGGTGGCTGTGAGCTCTAGAACCAGTGTTTTGAATTGATGATCACATTTCTCTCACGATTGTCTACTTTTGTCTCAAACAACCTAATATCGTACAGTGTAAAGGGGTCTATAGGCGTATTGTGGCTTAAAAAATATAGTTTGAAGCCACAGTAGGAATACATTACAGTGCAGTAAATTTAACATTTAAAAACAACCATGCTGCTTCCAGGAATTAAGAAAGGCCAACATGGCTGCCAGATGCTGCATTACATCACCTGAAGGCCCTCTACATTAGATGCTTTGACATTGGCCTTTGGTAATGTCAGAACTATGTGTACAGAATTAATGAGTTGAATGTTTCCCTCCCCTTGACTTATTTGATTTGACTTGAAGATGTGATTGGCATGGCTTCTATTTTTGACTCTCTGTGGACGTTTTTTTTATAAACATCCTTGGCAACTCTGATGATTGTCCTGAAACCAACCTGTAATCATTTAACGCACTGTACTTGTTTAGAAAAAAAAAAAAAAAGAAACTCCTTCACGCTGCTGTCCTAGAAATTCTCTTTCAACTGCTGTTGTGTATTCTGTTTGAAGCCTGGGTTTGACAGCTTCATTTGTGAAGTGTCTCAATTAGGCAGAATATTTCTGCCGACATATCTCGACGCCCAGACTGTCTCACCAGAACATGAAAGCCCAGGCTTAAGGAAGTCATCACACACCTCGGCAGAAAGAGACAGACACACACACTCATGCATGCACACACACACACACACACACACACACACACACACAACACACACACACACACACACACACACATGCAAATACTAAAAATAGAGGCAGCTATCCTACTAACGCTGGTTAATGCTCCTCACCCCAGACAGTTGGATTTGCATATCTTTAATGTGCTTTTTTTCCCTCTCTCCTTCCCTTCTCTGCATTTCTCCCTTCTCTCTCTCTGTCGTTCTGGTTTGTATGAAATAGTCTGGTCTCTTATAGGAATTCTCAGGAGGGCTTGCAGTGCATGTTGAGAGGGAGCTTTTTGTATCAAAAAAGCAAGAAAAAAGCAGGCTGAAAAGATTTCAACAACTGTGGTAATTAGAGATTTTGGCAAAGCGAGACAACCCCCCAACACCAACTACCCCACCTCTCTCTCTCTCTCTCCACACTTTCTCTCACTCTCTCTCTCTCTCATGTCTTTCAGGCCACTGTAATGGTCTCCATCTGGTCTATGAGGGGGCAAAAGAAAGGTATTGAATCCCTGGGCTTTATAGGAGAGCCATCTGGGCCGGGCCACTCCCACAGCTCTGAGGCCACTTTTCAACTGTCCTGACCAACCAGCCGACAGGCCCACTGGCCCCGGCTACACGCCATGACCCCATGTCAGTGGCAATAACAACAGTAGGTCCTGGCCCACTTATTCCATTAAGCCCATGTGAGTCTTCCAATAAATAGTCAGCATTCCAGTCAGCTAGTAGGTTGTGTCACTCTGCTAGCATGCTGCTAGCATATGCCATATTGCAAAAAGCGTGTTTATGCAGCGCCAGTTGGGTTCCAGCCAATGTACAGTGTGTTTATCAAGCTCAGGGGACGCATTTGTCTCCTTTCTCCCAGACCTGCTTCACTGGGATTGACAGATTTTATATCCAACCATGACCCTAACATCCTCTATCTGTAACCTACAGCATATGATTGGAAGAGCTTGCTGAGGTTACAGCCTGGAACGATACCAATGTTACTTTATCAAAATACTAATAGCTTTTGTGTCTATAATAACTTTCAGAAATTTCAATTTATACTCACTTTTGCATCGAGCAACTTAAAGCCACAATGGCAGGTCTTTGATGAAGATTTAAAGGCTTTGGTTTCTGATCTGACGACCCAATAAACAGGATGACATCATTTATCAGTGCCTTTCAAAATGTTTGCAAATCAACCTTACAAAAATAAAGCCTGCTTTCTAACGTTACACTGCTCTGAGTCAGTGCTGATGGTAAATCTAGTCTATTGAAGCAACACATTCCTCAGTGTGCTATATTGGAAGAGAAAGCTGAGTTCTCCTGCTCACGAAGTCATGCAGCCAGTGCCTACATATACCAGGATGCATTGTGCACGAGCTTCTGACGCTCGTGGGAGATATCTTTTTATATAGTCTATATATATCTAAATATATAGTCTATGGGGGAAACAGATAATAATACTTATTAGGTAGCTTCTTATATTTTTTATGTTCACAGCAGTGTGACCTCCACTGGGTACAGGTGGCCTCCCGTATCAGTTTCAAGTCACTAATGCTTGCATACAGAGTGACTAATGGGTCTGTCCACCTAAACTCCATAATACAAGCTTATGTTCCTTCTCAGCCACTGTGCTCCTCTAACAAACACCGACTGGCTCTAGTATCTATTATTGCTTGTAGATTTACTTTACTGATGCTCGTATGTTGTTCCTCAAACGTAAGTCACTTTCATGTAAATGAGTAAATGTAAATGTCATAAGAAAGAGAAGAAAGTTTTGCAAAAATCTTACATGGATTTTTCAATAATGAATCACTTTGATTCTAACTCAGTCTTTTTGTTGAGCTGACATCATGGTAATTATTAACTTATGTTTTCTCACATAAAGACTTCTTACAGGGTTAATACACGGCTGCAGGTCAAAATGTGTCTTCAACCAATATTCCAAATTCTGCAGCAGGAAATACTTATGCTCCGTGACTGTACAGACATGTGCAACACATGTCAAAACAGGCCAGTATCAAATCTTCTATAGAGGCAGATCAGATGAACTGCAAGCATTCATTTACATCTTTAGTCTTGGTAAATGCCACGGTAAATGGAAATGGAAATTGCAGTGATGCTAAATTTTGAACCCCTGATGGTAGGGCTGGGTATCGTTAAAAGGTTTCAGATATTGTTTTCGATACCAACTTTATAAAATCCATTTTTAAAGAAGAAAATGACAATATGGCACAGTTAGTTACTTCAAAAGAGGAAGCTGGCCAAAGACCTGGGAGCTGCTGGAGAAACAGTTTTTACTCTGTGTAGTTTACTCAATCTGGATAACTGGACTTATTGAAAAACAAAGAACAAAATAAAATATTAATAACTGTCAAAAAGTATGTCAGTATTCCAGCAACACACCATTGTTTGGTCTGCCTCGAAGATGCCCTACGCCTTGGCTCCAGGTTATCCATCCCTACAATGGCAAGGATGCACTTTAGCATCATTGTTCAACACTACAAGTAGACCTAATATAAATAACAGAAAAGTACAAGTAGGGTAGTGGTCAGGGTGGTTGGATGGGTCAAAAACCGGACTTCTTTCTATGTTGAATCAAATAGTAATTTTACCTTAACTTACATAACTAACTTACTTATTTTACCATCTTTTCCCAAACCTAATATTTTATGACCATAGAGCCATGCATGGGCAAAAATTACACTAAAAGGGTCCCGACTAAGCATCCACATGTGACGGGTGAGAAATTGTTGGCGATTCCTGTCTCTGGGCGTAAAGTATTGTTTTTCCTGCATGCCTCTACGATGTGTAACGTTCAATAGCCAATCAGCAACATAATTAGATCTTGTTATACGCATGCTGCATGCTTATTGGCTCACTGACACTGATGACATTTACGCCTGTCAAAATTTGGCACTGAATGACAACGCGCTTTTTGATACTCGTTAATATTGAAGCAATTTGCTCAGTGCCATAGAAGTAGCGTAGTTCACCCAGCCCTACCTGATTTTGCAGTATTCTTGGTAAAATATGTGTACAATTTGAGAATTTTAAACTTTGGCAACCCCCTGTTGTAACTCTGATTGACAGTGTGGCAATGTATCTAATAGGAATTAAAACTCTGAGATATCATATATAGCCTAATCGTAAGGTACATGAGATTGCCTGAACCAGATCTATTTTTTGACAATAAGCAATCATCAGCGTAATATACCATTATTATTGAGTTATTATAATGTTGTTGTGCTAGACTCTGGCTGTGGGCCGTGCTGTATTTCAGTTCAGACTCTCTGCACTTCAACGAAAATAGTACAGATCGAGCTTGTGTTTCTATCAAGTAAGCAGACTCTCAAGATGAGGGTTTATAATAATATATGGTAAACGCTTGACCAGACCACTCAAATGATGTTGAACTAAACACATAACAGAATCTAAGACCCAGAGCCTCAGCTGTTTATTTATTAAATAACCCGCAGCAGTCGAAATGTCTGAAAATCTAAACACAGCTTGATTTCCTTAAGAGCCCTCCAAATATAAACAGTCCATCCTGTTAGAGCTAACTGTACACAGTATATTTATTCTTCCCATTTTAAATAAAGCTTCCTGCTGATCGGTTGGTCATAAGTAAATAATTTCAAATAAAGCTGTGTCCTGTATTTGTGGCAGCAGGTATCATCAGATTGAATCCATTCACATTTCCTAAGCATGCTGTGTTTACATTTTGGGGAGATGTGAGTTATTTGAGTGTGGCCCTGCCCATCGAGGGAAACCTCCTCCAGAACCAAAGAAAAAGAATCCCTGCTTTTGTTACAAAAAGCTCTGCAGCATCAGGCAGATAAATAAATCTGGCCATAATATGCAGATCCTCTGTCTCTAAATACGATTGAAAGAGCTGCGATAAACCAGACAAAGCAAGGACTAGCTGGTGGAGCATTTAGCAGCTAAAGAGCCAGATTTTTTTCTCAGGAATTGGTAGAGACCAAAACAAACATAGAGCGAATATTGTATTTCACCTACATTCATCACGTGGCCAGAAGAAAGATTCCAAATGAATGCTAATGTTGCCAATAGCAACAATACTAATGACTAATACCTACACTGAACAATAATAATCGGATAATCTATATATTGTGATTTTGGTATTTAATGTTCATCGGTTAAAGTTTAAGCACTGACACCATTAGACCTGTTAAGTCAAATCATATCCACACCCCCATTGTATTAGTGGACTGGCTTATACCTGAATTTATTAAAATGCTGGTGCTGGCTGAAAAAGGAATCTCCAGGATAGCTGCTGTTTTACTCCCTTCTGTAAAGTGTCATGTCTTCCTGGGGCTTCCTGGTGCCCAACCTTTTTGGATTCTAACTCCTTAAACTCCCATCATGTTTTACTTGCATGTAATATGTCATTATACCTTTTGGTTTCTCCCTTATCCATGAAGTTCACGTTAATGTTTTCTAATTTTATCTTTTCAATTTAAATGTTTATCTCTTGAAACAATTTTGCTGCAATCTCTGCTGTCAAAATAAAACATATATGCTGTTCTTCCCTGTCCTGCTGTTGTCACAGCCATGTCTGAACTAGCTGAAGCCACTTGACTGGCTTCAGGTGTCAAGCGTGGAATATTTAACCAGCAAATGTCTTGGGAAATCAGATTTTCTTTAAAATTACTGACTTTATCTATACACAGAATGCACCGCATGTCATACTGTGGAGTAAGGTTATTTCCCAACGCAATTCAGAACTTAAAAGTAGTACTATGATGCTGGTGTGGACCTCTAAGTACAGGCAGAGGCCAATCTCTACTAATTAAGATAAGTATTGGACCATGAAGAACTCATATCTCTGCTGGTCAAGAATGGATATGTTTAACATTGCTGCAGTAAACCTTGCTGCGGTTCAGTTTTCACTTAATGCGAGTCAATTGATATATGGCATTCCAACCTCTGAAATCTGCATTTTCCCTCCAATTTCTCTCTGTTTTGTTATTTCAGACTTCAGCTCAAGGCTGACTGAGCACATTTAGCTTGAGATCTGCCAGGAGAGTGATATTTGTACCTTTCAATTTTGCTCTTAGTGGTTTTTTTTTTCTCGGGGAATCTCATATGGTTATCAGGCAAATGTATTGTAGCTTGTTTGCTGCGGTGATAACATGTTGAACAAAAGACATGGATGAGCTATGAGAAAATGTTGAGAATGGATCATGTAGGTTGGCATCAGCTGAGTAACTGAAAAACGGCGATGCCTGTTTTTGAAGTCTTTGAAAGGAACATGAGAGGTCAAACATCATGACTCATGTAACTTCATAGGCTACCGCTGTGATGTATTAATCATCTCTATAGCTTAGCATAAAATATGCATGAACTGAGTGTAGGTATGCACCCTGTATGTACATTCCACACAGTTTGTTAGTCAGCGTTTCTCCCCATCTGTTGGTCTGTCTTTGCCTTTGGCCTCTGTGTCCCGTGTTTTTGAGGTTACCTCTGTCTGTCTGCGGTCAGTCTGTCCGTCTGTCACCCCTGACTTTCCCTCTCTGTCTCACAACAGTCGTTCAAGCTATACAGCCGTTCAGCCAGTGGAAGAACGCTGGGCACGGTGCCAGCCAGCCGGGGCGCCAGTTGGGCAGTCCATCAGTGGCATTAAAGACATGTTATCCACCCGAGTGTATCCGCCTGGCTTAGAGCCCTGATCCCCTGTCCAAGCCCCCCCATGCTGCCCCTTGACTCACAGAGTGCACAGAGTCCCCTTCTTGCTTTATCAGCATGGCACCCAGGCATCCAGCCTGCTGCTTTAGGTCTCTTAAAACACGTACACAAATAAAGGAGGAGGCTACTGGAAATAACTACTTTCTCATCTCCAGCCAAGCTGCACTGCTGGTCAGGTCATTGTCTTTAAAGGGACAGGGGGCAGGCTGGTCGTCACCTCCACTCAGTTTTATCTTAAAGAATACAAAGTCAGCTAATTTAATTTTGCAATATAAAATAGATGAAAGCTTCCACGGAGGCGTAGTAGGACTGTTTGTTTCCTGTTATACTTAGCCAGATAATGGACTGGGTGCTTTTTTTTTTATCACAGCTAAAAATATTGCTGTTGCTCTTTTGATTCTGAAGGATTCGTACTTTTCTTGACCTCATTCTATCTGCTTTAATATAAGGGTCACTGCTTTATGGATCTACTGTTGTTATTTCTGTTGAATGGTTTGAAGTGTTGATGTGTCATTAAGCGGTCAGAACTGAAGCACAAAATAGCAGAACCTTGGACACACACATTTCTAGCCCTTTTGCTGCTCCAAATTAGAATGATATTCACACTAAATTGCCATTTTGTTCCCTCTCCATTATTCAGTACACCTTTTCCATTAGTCTTTTAATCATTGTGTGTGCGTTTGTGTGTGTGTGTGTGTTTGTGTGTGTCTGTGTGTCTGTGTTTCTGTGTTTTGGTCTGTCTAATCACTACTAACTTAGGTATCCAGACACTTATTTAATTTTCAGGATACACTGAGGCTATACGTTAGATAGAGTAGCCTAAAGTTAGCGTAACATATTACAAACAATAGCATGTGGTATTCAGAGTACATGTGGCCGATACAGACATTTGCTGGTTAAGGTGTCCTAAAATAGAAAGATAATAAATAAGGCAGAGTCAAAGATTTGCAAGGCAAAATTATTAGAGTTCCCTGCTGGAACTTTAGCAGCCGGTCTTAGAGTTCAAAACTGACAGATATAACGAATACCAGTAACAGACTGGCAACATCTGACAAAAAACTGGAAGTGACTTGTATGCTAACTTGCTAATGGAAGACAAAGGTTGTGGAAGCTCAATGATTGTCTAGAGGACAGGTCTGGTCTTAGTGGTTCTAAAAGACACACAAACACACTTGCATGCAAAGACTAAAGAGATATAGTAGAGGTGTAAAGGGAGATGGAGCAGGTTTATCAAATTTAGGACAATGTTTTATAGTTAGAAAATGTTAGCAAACTAGCTTCACTGTCTGGGAAAACAGTTGAGTTGAGAGGATGGCTGGGATTTAGTACTATGGTAGTTGCTCTACGAGCAGTGGCAGTACTAATGAGCGCTGGCAGGTTGGGAGTGGGAAGATCTATTATTTTGGAGGAGGTGTTAGTGATTTTACGAAGCTTATTCTTATTGGTGAGAGAGAGCATGGTGAAGTAGCAGGTAGCAAAGTACAGGAGAAGCAGTAGGTGTGGTTTGACTGATAGAGTCCTGAGTTGTATTTTGTAAAGGGAGAAGGGCTAAGGCAGTCATTGGTGCACAATGTGTAGAGACAGGGGCTCAGGACGTAGTGTTCCAGTGTTGACTGTAATGGTGGTGGATGTGGTGTTTCCCACCCTCACTACCTATGGTCTGTCACTGAGGAAGATTATGGATCCAGCGAATGAGGAGAGGTGGCACATGGAATTGGTGGAGTTTAGTTATCATGGCGTGACGTTGAATTGTGTTGAAGGCAGAGCTGAAGTCTACTAAGAGAATCCTGGCATAATGGCCAGGGCAGTCCAGATGTTGTAGTAGAGTGTGAAGGAGGCGTGCTACAGCGTCCTCTGTTCCTCTTTTGGCCTTGTAGGCAAACTCGTAGGGGTCCAGCTGTGGGCAGACAGCCGGGTTCAGTACCAGTTTCTCAAGACAATTGGCGACTCTTGAAGTTTAGTGTTACTGGTCTGTAATGTTTCAGTTCAGAGGGGCGGTGTTTGTAGGGGACAGGGATGATGCTGGCTGTTTTCAAGAGAGTGGGGACAGTTGCAGTTTGTAGTGATTCCTTGAAAAGTGAATGCAGAACAGGAGAGAGTTCCAGGGCACAGTTCTTGACCAATCGTTGGCTCTATTAATGATGTTTCTATTGCTAGTGTCCCATATGTTATAGTGGCACATTACCTATTACTCAAATTTAAATTTAGATTGTTGTTTTTATTGTCGCTCAGTCGTATTTGTTTAAAGTGAAGAAGAGGAACAGCTGACAATAACTGTAAAAGTTAATGGAAGCTGTACATGTTTCACTACACATATGTAGTCTCTAAATTGTAGGGTATGTAAAGGTCTTCTGTCTTGGCCACAGAAAACTGACAAAAGGAGGATTTTTAATGATTTATGCTTGTTTGCATAAGGGAAACATATGAACCATAAACAACTACATTGATCCATTTCACAGTTGCGATGCGTAGCACCAAAATAAGTTCCCCCTTGATTTGAGCCAACGCAACAAATTTTGGTGTGCAGAATAACATAAAACTTAAATCAGGGCTATAATGGAAACCAAGATTTGTGTTTAAAGTATTTGCTCTCTTCATTCCTTCGGCAACTTCTTCAGCCTTGAATGAATACAGTCTTCTCATTCTACCATACAGCATGACCTTCTATATTCTCAATAATTAAGATGAATTTAATTCTTAATAATATACCTGACTGCCTGACCCACAGCAGCTGTAGAAAGGAGAGCAGATCCTGTTTGGTACTTAAAGCATTGACAAGTTTTTGTGGTGCCATGACGGGTGGCAACTGAAGGAGCTTTGATGAAAGAGTGACTGTAGGTCTGTTAAACCTGTTGAGAAAGGATTCAGCTAACAGCGCAAAGTGAATAGTAAGCTGGGGTCTGCACATAGATTGAGATAGAGAGAATTTTTTTTTTATAAAGGAACCATGGCCATCAACGCCTTTCTTAATCATCCAAAACGTCTTTCTTCGCATCTCATGTCTTATCTAATCTGTAAATGTGTTCCATACACATATCATTGGATGTACTTGAGTTTCTGAATTGGGTTGGGATATGGAAGTCAAAATCTTGTTTTTCATATATGATCTGTCGTGCTCTAACTACAATTGTTTCTTTTCGCAGAAGTAATCATGGAAGCTGCTGCTGAAGACTGAGGACCTGTGAGGGCATACACTAAACGTAAGGCAATAACCTGCTCCACATTAAATAGCTGGGAATCTCTTTGTTTGGCTTTTCATCTTAATCTCTGTTGCCTTTTGATGTGGATGTGACACTTGCCGCAGAGTCCATCTTGACAACTCGCACGCATGATCCACCATCATGTAGGCGTTAAACCTTGAAAGTACAGTATTCATTGATTTTGAATACTGGCTCATACAAACATGTGGAAGCCAATGGCTTTATTAATTCAACTGAACCACCCACACAAGATTTCCAATAAAATGTTGGTTTCACAAAGGTACAAGACTAGTCTATAGCGTTAAACCAGTCTTAATTTCGCTCTTAGGCTGGTGTGATGTGGTGTAGCAATAAAGACTCATTTTAAGCCTAGAAAGTTAACCCTCCTATCCCAGGGTACATCTGTACTAAGAGTAACACTTGCTGACAATTGAAAAAGAAGTGGAAAACTGCTCAATTTGTGGTTTGCTATAATTGTGTGCAGAGCAAGTAATAACAGGGTACAATTTAAAGGCACAGCAGTAGGGACTTATTGTTATCTGTTATTGCTTTTCTCATTACCAAATTTACATAGTAAAACATTCATGTAAATGTTAAATTCTTCCTCAAGGCATATTGTTAGCTAAAGTGTCTGGAGCTTAGCAGTTTGAAGCTTATGCTCATTGAGCCGTTGTTTTAGTTTGAAAAATCTTCTTTTTTCTTTGTAGCAGATTCATCCTAGAGAGTTCAAGATATTTTAGAAGTAAAAGTTTTGTGCAGTAGGTGAGGTCTATCAAGGTCAAGGTCATTTGTTTATCATTATATAAAACAATGTTGTTGACTAAACGTTTGTAGTTGCCTGTATGCTACACATATTGAACATAACAGATACAATATATGCCTATATATGGTAATTTAGATAAACATGCGCATAATTCTGGAGCAGCAGGATTTTTCACTGATCACCTATTGCTGAAAGCACTATCGGCCGATGCTGATCACTAGGTCTACTTGAAGCCTTCGATTTATTGTGTAGCATTTATTAACTATTCCTAAAAACAATGTATTAAGTATTAAAATTAAGAGATGATAAAGTATCATGAAATGACAACTGTTTTTGTGCAACATTTCCACTCTCTCTCCTAGAGACTTAAACCACTGCGAACATCTTAATCAGCTTAACAAATATAGCTTTCGTGTGGAACCAACAGCATCTTTATAAATTTACTTCAACTATAAAAACTGAAAAGATAAAGGAGCATAGGCATCATGACAGCTTTTGCATCATGAGTCAATGGTAAACTCTGATGGAGCTGCTTTTGAAGTAACAGCTTTTGTCCTGTGTCAGCCACCATAGCTATCCTACGCTCTTTCAAATGGTGGGGTGTGGGGTGGTTGGGGGGGTAGACTAGACCAGTGGTTCTCAAACTTTTCCACATCAAGGACGCCTTAATTGACACAAATTAGACCACGGACCCTAATTTTATAAGATTTTGTCCCAGGATCAACCATCTGATAGGATGCTGGGTTTTTAGATGTTTTATTACAGAAATTATATAAAACTCATGACCAAAATAGTCATGTATACACTGTGTTACTAATGGATGGAATTTTAGTGAAAATAAAGTTTAAAATAAAGTTTTTAGTAAAAATAATCCCCTTTTTGCAAGGGGCCCCCAGAGAACCACTGGACTAGACAGTCGGTTGCAATTCACAATCTCACCGCTAGATGCCAATAAATCTTACTTAACTTTTAATCCAAAACTATTAACTAGGCTACTGTAGTCTTTACTTGAAAATCATCATTCATTTTTCCAGTTTGCACGTATTTATTTTTAGGGGTAAAATATGCCATTCTTCTTTTTTTATTGGCCAGTACCGTTGACTTCCCATCACTGTTACAGCTGATGTTGAACATACTGCCACCTGCTACACCGGAGGGGAGTGTAGCAAACATTTTAAATGCGGCCAGCAGGTTTTCAATTAATTTTTGGAAATATGTAAATGAGGGGATACCAGGATAGAACGGTAAAATACGTGGAGAATCCCAGGAAAAACGGGAGGGTTGGCATGAGAAGAGCAGAGAGAGGGAGAGTGGGGCAGAGAGCCCCTGTTGCCATAACAAAAAGTTGATCTATCTAAAGTTTGTTAGATGTAAGCCATAATCAATGTCTGTCTTTTGTCTATCATGAAACCAGCCCAAGACCTTGGTTTGCCATTGGTGTGAAACGCCTAAGGCTGCAACTTCTCTTTTTTTTATCTGCTCTGAAGAGGTAGAAAATGTTCACAATACAAACAAAGCACACACTAACGTCACGTGACCTGGTGTGTGTGTATGTGTGTGTGTGTATGTGTGTGTGGCCCACAGGTGCTGTACAGTACAAAGGTTTCTCGTCTCATGCCAATGGCATTCCCTGAGAGAAAGCACAAAAGCAGTATGGTTGGGTGGGGAGCCCACGTTCTCTTGAGGAGTAATAAGGATCCAGTATTAGTCCCTTTTAAAACATTAAACCATCCAGAGGCTGGATGAAGGCAAGAATTAGAGAACTGAGATGGAAGAGACCATTAAAACTAAAATACTTTTCTTTAAAATATTTTGGCAGGAGGAATGAGCGTCAAGTTTGCAAGTCCACCATGAATACTTTCTGTTCGCATGTCTTCGTAGTTTCATTTGTAGCTTTTACAGTACAAGTCTATTGAAAACTTCTGAAAAAAGGAAAGAACACATTCTTCCTTTTACAAATTAGACGTTGAATTCACTAGTATTGAAATTCACCCTTGCTTATTTCAGTTTACTCAGTGGTTTTGCTGCTACAGTCGCACTTGGTCTGGTATGACCAGTAGCTTATTCTGGTTAATGTTAGCAAACTTTAGATGAATATCGCTGTATAATGGACATTACTGAGTCATTGTAATAACTTTATGACACTTTGCCCCTTGTGCTACTGTTACAGTAAGGTGTTAATATTTAGTACAATCCCAGAATCACCTAATCAAAAGTTACATTATGTCACTTTAAAGTTGCATAGGCATTGAAGGCCAGTTGCATCATTATCAGTGTAGAAACACAATGCAGGAAAGTCAGAAAGTCTTTGTTTCATATCATATTGTTTGTAATATATGTAAAGGATGTGTGGGTATGGCTAATGGATAATACAAAAAGAAACATCTTTTTGTATTATGTTCTTCAAATATAGCTTTGGCAGGAGGACTAAAGGCAACTAAACCACTAAAACCACCCAGACTGGGATGTTAAGGGTTTGACTCCTCAGTTTATGAGAAATTTTAGGATTTCACTCTAAACTTCTTTTTTGTCATATCCTGGGTACCAAAAGAATTTCAAGAAAACAAAAGCAGTTTTCATTTGCTCAAACATCTATGTTTACCAGACAAGGACCTGCGAGTTATGACTCTTCTGTCTCTCACGAACAAAGACAATTTTGGTGTCTCTTTAATTAACTTTAACCAAATTGGTTTCTATGCCTACATCAAACCCCATATCATGTGATCATGTGTATCATGTGTTCTGTCATTTAGTTTGGAGGACTTGAACACTTCTTAGAGAGAACAATGCCAATTCCTCTGTGTGTGTGGTTAGTCTTCATGAGGGAGAGCAAAGTGATAGACAATGTGTATTCTATTACATCTCACTTTGACCTCCACTATTGCCTTTGCCTTGAGCATTTGTCACTCTGAACAGTCTCTTACAACACGCCTTTTTCAGGTCAATATAATTCACATATAATACTCATCAACGATGTAATAACCTTTACCATCATTCATTTGACAGCCAATGGTTCTCAAGTGCTGTGCATTGAGTCAATAGATGATTCTTCAATGCAGCGCTTTCTATGGAACTTCATGTGAACTTTATTCCTGCATTCTTGAGAATTTTATGCGAGAACGTCAAGAAATGAGTCATGAAAATACATTTCGTAATTTTGTAAACTTAATTTCGTAAACTTCAAACTAGAATCAACGTTCTAGCTCTCCTCAACTAAAGTAATCACCTCATTGGAGCCCTTGAAATAAATTGGGGGTGTAGTAGCCTAATGGCTTTCCGGACCATGAATCCGTGATTTAAATGTTAATGGATCACTCATGAAATAAAATGTGGACCCACCAATTTGCTGAGTCAGGCTAGACACATGGAATAGAACGATGCTGCCTATACCCCAAATTAACCACTAGAGGGTAACAAGAAAAGAACACTACAGGCCATTTCACTAACAATTGTATCTGAAAACACTGCTGTAGAAAGTCACTCTCTTACTCACTCATTAACTCACACATGTTCATTATATTCTGATGTGGAGTGAGTGATTGATTGACATTGCCACTCATATATAAATGCCACTGCCCCACCCCAATCTGGGCCAGTAACCACATACTGTGGACCAGTCGATCAAGCCACATACCAATCGATAAGCAGTTTTTTTGCCTATTTTTTAATACTATACCTACTTTAATACTACCTTCCTCTATTAGTCCTTGCCAAACACTTCTCCATGGTATTGTTTGTGGTGAGTGAGGCAACATTCAGGGGAAGAAATCATTGTTTTACTTGAGGGCTTGAAAACCTGGAGGAAGTCGTAAACACACTGTCCCCTCCCTTCCTGTCTCCGCTTTCTTCCTTCACCCGTTATCATCTGTCTATGAAATAATGTGCATGACAATGTTCCCATATGGCCAAATGCACAAGAGGACTCAAGCACTTTGCATGATAAATGATTCGCAGTTAGAGAAGTACTGCTCTCCAGTGATAAATTGAGTTTCTATTATAAATGGCTGATATTGATCTTTTATGAAAAGTGTGTATGATCTAGTCAGTGTTGTCCACTTTTGAAATGATAGGTGTAATGCAGCTTCATTGATTACATATTTATTGTAGAATTGATTACTGCTTGTCTATAGGATCAGAATGATGCATTGCATCAGTTAGTCTATTAGATAGAACTGATGCTTGACCGGATCCAGGCTTCCCCTGTAGATGCAATACTAAAGCCAAAGCAGCTTCTTTACAGAGGTTGGCTGCCCAGACCTCTAATTTTACAGTTTGCTCATGGATAAAATGGCAGTGTACAACTATATAAGAACAAGGGTTTCATTTCCCTTTAATGAAAACTATACAACACCAATACAATCTTTAGTGAAAACAACATGTTTTTGTGGGTTTGACAACATTTCAAAGGAACATTGGTATCAAAACCCCACATTCTATTTTGGATAGGGCATGTGCACACACATAAAGCCAATAACTACAGCTACAGAGAGCAAAGCCTATACCAAATAATACCTTTAGTCAGGTCAGCCAGGTTAATGCTATTATGCATGAATATGCTCTAAGCAGTAGTCATAGCAGCTAAAAGAAGCTGTCTCTACTGCTACTGAAAGTTGGCACTGGACGTAAATCCTGAGGAATCACCCAATATGGACGTAATTCTTGAAGATATAGAGGAAATTGTTCGATCTGAAACACATTTCAACTGAGTAAAGCTGGTAAAGTGGGCGCACTCGTGATGCTGCTAAAAACTGTGAGATTCAATGATCATGGCAATTTTAGTAAGTCAAAGTTGAACACAGAATTCAATCTATAAACTGTGATGGATGTTTATAAGACATTTGGGAAAATAATTTTACCAATAGCCTTTGTTTGATTACTTACCTGGAGGGTTTATTACAACTACTCATGTTTCTTGCCTCGTTGAACCTATATCTTGCCATGTTGCATGGTCTGAGAATAAAAATAAAACCCTGGTTTTATGTAAGGAAGGCAATTCCTGAAATAATGTGGCAAAAAAAAATATTAACATAGATATATAAATCCTCTATTGCTGCAAGCCTTTAAAAGATATCCCTAATTCTCTCCATCTTTGCATTACCGCATACCTGCATTGCTCCTGTTTTTCTCTTCCCCTTGCCTACCTCCTCCTCCTCTACTCACCAATGCCTCTTTTACTATTCCGTCTGTCCTCCCTGCTTAGCCTCACTTAAAGTTTGCCCTCTTCTTTCAATCTTTGTCTCCCTTTCTGTCTTCTGTTCCAATTCATTCAGTTCCATTCCTACTAGTAGGCATCCCTATTGCCCCTTTTTTCTTTCTTTTAGTTCCCTTCTCTCTCTGTAAATATATATATATATATGTATATGTTGTTTTTTTTCCCTGGCATGCTTCTTCTTTGAGCCAGGTATCTTCAGGAATAAATCTCAAATAATAGCATAAATTACACTGTGTCCTCACACAACCTATGCACATAGTTATGGTCTAAGACATACACTGAATGCTTTGAACTTATAATAGCCAGTATTTGTCCATGCTGAACAAAAAGGGCAGTTGTGTTTAATGATATGCTAGTTTTCTTGTCTTAAATGGGTGTTTATTAAAGCCTGTTGTGGTGATGGAGCAGTGGATAAGACACATGCCTTTGGTGTGAGAGACCTGGGTTCGAATCCACTGTGAGACACTAATGTGTCCCTGAGCACCAATGTGTCCCAGAGGTGTGCGACCTCTGACATGTATAGCAATTCTAAGTCATTAAAAGTGTCAGCTAAATCAGAATCCTTAAAAAAAAAAAAGAAAAAAAGCCAGTAGTCAAATAAAGCTGGGTCAAATATGATGGGTTGTGGTCGACACAAACGAATAAACAAGGTTGGTTAAACTCCCAGAGCCTCTTTAGTGTGTGTGTGTTAATGTGCATTTGCATCATACTCAAGTGTTATTGTCCGATTTTAGTGACTGTGGGTCAATTAATGTCCTAGCTAAACTGTATTTTGTAGCATGAACTACCACAAGATGGCAACAGACATTTGATGGACCGTATGGGAACCGTCCAAGCTATTGAATTTTCCACAACCTGAGGCCTGTACCACAAAGCAGGATTTGAGCTTATCCAGGTAACTTCGGGGTTAACCCTGGGTTTTCAGTACCATATGGTTCACTCCTTACCGGGGTAGATCTCCAAGGTAACTTATGCTGAACGGCTAACCCGCTCCAGAGCAGGTTATGTTCCAGATAAGAGATCAACTCTGTGAAAACGCCACCTACTGACTAATCAGCTCTCTTGGAAAATGTAGGAAATCCTTTTTATATACAGTCTATGACGAAATCCCACAAGCTGTTTGAGCCTGTAGGCTGCTTTATGTTCCCTGAGGTGATGTGGAGAAACTCTTGTCTATAGCGATATAATCCTACAGAGGCTGATTAAAAACCTTAGGCTAATGTTGCCTGTGTTTAATATTTTTTATTTGCTCCCAGTCTGTTTCACATAGTCTGACGCAGCCGTTAAAATAAATGGGTTTTATTTTTCTTATGTGAGGCTGAATGTTAGCCTATGAGCAGTTTGGTACGGATATTGAAATACAAAATTTGAATATGAACATGAATATGATCTTATTTTAGGTTAGTATAGCATTTTTATAGGCCTACTACAGAGACTGTAGTCATGTTCCGCCTTTGCATGTGCGCAAAAGGTGGGACGGTGAGTTTTCAGTTGCCTAAATGTTGAGATTCTGTCTTTCAACCACTATTTAAGCGCATTTTACGTCATGAATGGAGTTTTCGTTTCATTGCTTTAAGAAGTTAATTTAGCCCTTTCACGCATAGTGGTCACTACAGTGAGCAGCTATTCAAAAGCCATTTACTTGAGTGGGCAGAGGTTCTGATAGTATAGTTGCACATTAGCCACTACAGTGGACACTAGTGTGTCATGCCATACACTGCCACCCTCTGGTAAGCCGGTGTAAGTGCAACTTAAATTCGTCAAAACCAAGATGGCTGACGGACGTTTGGGAACACTGTACACCTCAGGTAAATCTAGCCATTCCTCCGATTATAGGAGACTCTTGCAGGTAAATACAATTTGGTAACATCTAGCAACAACTAAGGAGTAATACAACAGTTAAACTTTCCAAGTATTGATTTTATGTTGGGAGGAACTTAGGATTAATCACCTGTCCATTAAATTAGACTTTATGCATCGCTGGCTATATTTCAACTACAATTAACTGTAACTGAGACTTTGTTTTTCTTGAAAATACTTAATGTGCACTAACTTTTTTTGGATGTAAATCAATGGATTTATGTTACACTTGCAGTTTTTGTAACAAAAACAACATTTTGTGCAAATTAGTTCTGTTATGTGAGAAACATTAAGTGTGTTGCAGCAAGTGATAGAAAGGCTTTCAGGATAGTGGAGCCAATTCCATCAGAATCAAGTAAGGATAATAGTAGTGGCAGTGATGATGAATGGCTGCCAGGAATAGGAGAAACCCCAAATGCTAGCAGCAGTGATAGTGGAGCTGAGGATGCTGAGAAAGAGAGGCTGAGGAGTCAGAAGTGAGGTTCAACGCTTTTGCATTGCATGAAACACTATTAGAATATGTTGAAATATGTGACCACATTAGTTTAACAGTGTTAAAAAAATATAGATTTCACATAATATATAATTTTCTTTATTGGTTTGTTAAATAAATATTTCTTCAGTTAAAACCTTATGCGCATGCCGTCCACCTCAGTGGACATTTAAGAAACTCCTTGAAAAATGTGTATTTTAAAAAAAATTAAATTCAAATTTTATTTTGCATGTCTAAAGAGCCATAGAAAGACATAGGTAAAAAATCCTGACAGAGGCTGTCATAATTCATGCATGAAATGGTTAGAAGAATGTTTGGAACACTTTTGGGTGTGTTAAATAAATTAATCTCATTCTTTGAAGTGAGGACAAGTTTTTTAAAGGGCGGTGGAACGGCCCAGGTCTTTTAATGTGGAAACGGCGACACAGCCGAGCTGAAAGAATAAGGCTGATAGGTAAGGCTGATTCACACTGTCGGCGATTTTCTGTCTCCCTGCATGTGTCAGATGCCGCCGTGCTACTGTCGTATTTCTGTAGTGTTGCAGACTCCTGTGTAATCCTCGTTCATAAAATATGACGCTCTGCTGACAGTGCACTTGTCCATGTCTGCGATTGGTCATCTGCTTCTAACACAGCCTTGTTTATGTGAGTTGATAACCAGCTTCATGGTACCGCTTATCCCGATCGGGATTGTTAGGGTTAGTTAAGCCAGATGACGAAAACATGTCCTGGGTATGTTGAACTCGCTTTGCGGTACAGGCCCCTGGTCCTGAAAATGTTTCACAACAGAAGTCTTGTTTAGAAATGAAGGGATTCTGTCAATTGAAACACTAGAGGGCTTATAGTGATAGGAAGTGTTGAGTTTTTAATAACAGCATAATGCAGTAAAAAGAAGAACATGTTAACAGGGCAAGTGGCTACATAATAAAATATGCAAAATATTCTTATCAAAGATAGAAAGAAGAAGTTAGTTATCTAACAACTTCACTGATAATATTTCCACCCAGAAAGGTATTTGTTGCGTGACAAAAATTATGTGGTAGGATGTATGTGTAAATATAGGATTTGTATAACTGTCCTTTGGAGATTGCAGGTCATCAAGCAAAATAAGCAACATACAGGTTACTTGAGCAGTTCATCTTTGTGGCATTCTCCTACCTCTGCAGCCTGTTGCACCAGTCATGTTCAAGTTCAAACTTAGCCTAGTTATAATGTAATTAATATTAAAATAAAAGTGGTTGCACCATGGAGATAAGTTAACAATAAAGCTCTACGTAACAACTAAATAGTTACGCGTGCCCCAGGGTAGGGGTAAATCACAAGTTTTCATTAATTGGATGTCAGTTTGCAACACAGTAATCCAGTAGAGACCTAGGGTCCGATTTACTAACACCCCGAATAAGGAGTACTAAATTGCGTTTGCATTCTAAAATATAGCAAGTGCAATTTTAGTGCCTGTTATGGGTGATTTACTAAGAATTATTGCGTAGATGACAGCAGGAGCAAACACAATGGAGGTGGGAGTATTTAAATGAAGGTTTTGCGTGTTTTAATGGTTTCCGCTATGGACAGTCGAGAGGGAAAGAAGCTACTGCGTAAAAACCTTGGTTTGTTTTGTTTAGTGTGTCCCTAGTATGTGGAAATCGTATGTACCTGCCCATCCTGCCTGAGATTGCACTAAGTACTTGGGACAGCACACCTGAAAAACTGCTTTGGGAAACCTCAGCAGAAACAGATACAGTATGTTGGAATGACCCAGGTGCGAGGAAATGCCAGCAGATCGTGCTTCATCCAGCCAGAGGGAACAATCTCGATTTCCTGTCCTTGGCCCTGTACGCCCCAACTCCCCATTCCACACCATGGGTGTGTTTCCTCTGGCTGGATGGATTTTACGCCTGATCCGTGCACTACTGCAGCGGGGGCTGTCCGCAGCGCCACGCAACTTTATAAATTCTTCTATCTCACGGAGAAAAGAAGTCAGACCGAAACGAAATTTGCTTTATTGGCATGAATGTTGATAACAGTATCACCAAAGCTAAAGGAAAATACACAAAAAAACACATTTTCCACAATTCATATAGTTCATCAAATAAATAAAATAAAATAATTGGAAGTCAATACATTGGATATAGAATATTATCTAATGTTGATTTTTCTATGTTTTCTTTCATTTCGGCTGTGTTTCTTTATGGTAACAATAACAGAGGTTATCTCTGCGCAACACTTGGCGGTTTGCACCTTCCTTTCAAACGTATTAAAAACAGAGGCTGTTGCACTCACATGAAATTGCTTTAGGCTTGGTAGATCACATTGCGTGTAGTAAATAAATGTATTTGCTTGTTACCCTCCCATTACTTTGCACAATAGAGGCTATCTTGCACTTTTGAAAGATGTCATTTTGCATGCACATCCTTAGTAGATCAGCTTACGTGCTAATTTGCTGGTGATATCAAGTCTGCACACGTTTTTACTCACGCAAATCTTTAGTAAATCTGGCCCCTAGTTTATTGATATTTTAATTTAGATCTAGCTTACTATGATGTATTACGATGCCAAGTGGCTCATGCCAGCCAGAAAGCTATTGCACATGGTAAACATGATGATGGAACTCTATCATTGATTGTTGATTGGCCACGTGCCGTAGTTAAGACTTTATGTCTAAACAAGTTAAGTCATGCCCCAAGGAATTATGGTGCAACCAATTTTAGTACATGATTTAGTTACAAACCAACTTATATAGTTATTCAGTCTCTAGTGTTGACTTTACACGCTGGTGCAACCCAGGGCAGGTCTCTCTTCAGGCTTCTGTGTATGTTAATAAGAGGTGCATCATGAAGACAAATTCCTACTATGCCGTACATTTGGTCACAGTTTGGCTTCTATATAAAACTCTTAAGGACAAGTTTGCAAATGATTTACAATCTTGATTTTCAAATGTTCCTGTGGTTTGTAATGCTGTGATTGGCACAGCTGTTACAGAGCTATGTGACAAGTAATATTACTGGCTGAGAAGATTATGAATCACTGTGCCTATTTACCCAAAATAGCAGGAGAGCTTGAAGGCGCCAACACAGTCCATGTGCCCAAGACCTGCCACTTCACACAGTCACTGTGCTTTTGCCATTAAAATAGAGCACCTAGCCTTAAAGTGAAACATGAAGTCATAATGTTCCAGCTAGCTGCCACCTGACTGGTTGTGGGATTCTGTGTGCTAAAGCAATACCAAACCACCAAATGCCTGCTAGTTGAATTCAGAACGTACAGTACACACTATACTGTACTGTACAGTAGCCATTGGTAGCAAACCAGGCGAAGTAGAGTCACATTTGGTGCCACAGCTAGTGAGTAAAGAACATAAAATGTCCTTGAATTGGGGTGACTGTGACTTATATCTCAGCCTTATCCTAGGGTTTATTGTACATGTTGGGTTATTGTGCTCCTTGCAATATATGCCCAATGCCAACATTCAGTGACAATTCAGGAAGATGTGCCCTCTATGTATCAAGGTGGAAAGTAAGGATGTCAAGGTCAGGGTAGAGGGTGGGTGTGTATCAAGGTTGACTTTGGTGCCCGAGACCGTTGAAAATGAGGAAGAAGAAAAAGATGCTATTGGACACAATCTGCAAAATCGCCCTTCTAGTCTGGAGATGGGTTTGTATATTTGCAAACTGGAGACTGGCAATGACAGAGAAAAAAAGCAAAAAGCCCATCAGACACTCTGCTGATCAGCTTTAGCAAACCTTGCAGCAAGAAATATAGCATCTACTTAAAGGGGAAGTATTATGCTTTTTCATATTTTCTAGCATTTCTACAATGTTACAATGTCAGATGTTCATATTAAACATGACCAAAGTTTCAAATGATGAGGTAAAAGTATTAAAAAGAAATCCCTGTGAGCCGAATCCTCAGATATCCCCCTGATCCGGACGCTCTGTTTTGAATTGTTTTTTCTACTAACGGCTCCTTATGATGTCATTCCGAGCCGGATTTCCAAATATGGTCATTTGTTCCAGGCAGAGAATGCTGGCCATGCCCACAAAGGAACATGCAGACCTATCCCTGCAGCAACCTGGTAAACACATTAGACAATGGCCAATTAAAAGACAGTGGGCTTTGGGGGGGGGGGTTGGGTCTCAAAGAAACAGCTTGTTTCAGACAGATGCTGAGTCACAGAACTACAATATAGGGCTGGAAATGCAGTATAATAGGTCCGTGGAAACAGGCAGTAATTGCCCCAGACATCCAGATCCCACCACACTGGAAAGAGCTCTTTGGCATTCACATTGATCGTTTTGTGGGACAATTGCATGCAAGGACCGCCTCCTTTCCTGAAAGGCTTTTCTCCGGCATACTTCTTCATGGCCTTGAAATAATCCCGGTTCCACATTTCTGACAATCAGACATTTCTATTTGTATTTCTCTGTCTGGGCCAATGCCAGACTCGCTTGCTGCTGGCTCGCTAGATTTTGTGTCTGCTAACTTGTAGTCACATTGTACTTTCTGATGAATTCCAATGCCACTGATGGTTAATGGAATTTTTATATTTTGTACTATGAGATTCTACTATGAGAGTGCTATTATAATCTGGGGTTCAACAGTAAATCAGCAGGCTTTTGAACTCATTTTTGAACTCATTTTGGGTACTCATTTTGGTTTGCCTTTCGTAGACGGCTCTAAAGGAGCAAACATATCTCAGCTCAAACATAAGGTTAAACAAAGGCATCAATTTTCTCCCATGTATTCATCTCACAGCTCAGCAGCAGCACCCAGACAGTGTCTGACAAATGCATGATAGGTAAGGAGTGGTTGGGGTGGGGTACAGAGTAATGACTGGCAGACAGCCAGGTTTTCAGCTCACAGTGGCTGTCCTTCATGGGGGACTGGCAAATGAAAACGACAGAAAAAGAGGCTAGAAGGAGAAAGAGGGAAAGACAAAAAGACGGCCAGAATAAGGACAGGGTTGCTGCAAGTACCCCAAAATCCTGCAAAGAGGTGATTTACAAAGGATGCAGGTCATATACAAAACTTAACTGAGTAACTAATTAGTTTGACTGGCTTTTGGTCTGGTTTCGTTTGTAAAATGTATGTTCTGAAAAATAAAACATTTCTTAGAGCATACATTTCTCATCATGGGGGGGGGGGGGGGGGGGGATACTTTTGTTTTCCAAAAGTATTTAAAACATTTGAATCACAGTCTGATTCGAAGTTGAATTTGTTGAATTTGTTTGAAGTTGTTGAATTTTTTACCTAGCTATATTGCCAGTCCACTCTCTGTCAAATGTGGTCACACAACAACTATATGCTATACGCAGACAGACATAAATCGATGTAGAAATATATAAATATGTAATAAACAAATGCAAGTTATATAAGAATAACAGAAGAATAGAGAAAAATATTTCAGACTCTCCCCTCTGGCAAAAGGCTGCGCTCCATCAGGACCAAAACCTCTCGCCACAAAAACAGCTTCTACCCTTCTGCAGCTAGCCTCATTAACAAGGCCCGGGCCCCCCACTGACACCCCCTTTCAAATAATACAATGTCTTTGCACATGTAAATATCACTTTATGTCTTATCATGCATGAACCTGGCACATTGCACATATTTGTTGTTAATTTGTTGTTTATTGTTATTGTTATTTTTATTATTTTTTTATATTGTCAGTTGTATTATTTTTCTCTATTATTCTTATATAACTCGCATTTATTTATTACATATTTATATATTTCTACATCTATTTATGTCTGTCTGCCAACACCAAAGCAAATTCCTTGTATGTGTAAAACATTACATGGCAATAAAGCTCCTTCTGATTCTGATTCTGATTCTATTTTAAATTTATGCATAGAACACGTGAGAAATAATTGTTGAAATTGGTCTTTCTTTGACCTTTTTGGCTAATCCAAGTACCAGTACTGTAACTGCTTGAATAGATGTGCATCAAAATCCAAGCGGCTGGCTTGACCAATCTTGTGACATGAGCGTACAGCTACGTTCACATAGAGCATAACGTTAGCTAGCTAGCATTAGCTAATGTTAGCGCTTGTTCCAGCTGACCTTGCCAGCCCAGCATGACATCAGGTTAAAAGAGAACTTTAACCAAGCCAAGTTTGATGTGAGAAAACAAGTGAGAAACAGACTGACTTGCTGTTTGAGAGTTCCCAGTGAACTCATGGAAGCCATTGCCTCAGATTCGCAGTGATGTCAGAGGCTTCGGAGTGGAGATGAGGACCGCGGGCTCAGAAAGAGTGACGTTCTCTCCTTGCCCCTCCCCTCAGACACCTGCTCTCCACACCAAAACAGTAACAGAAAGTTGAGCTGAAATTCGCTGACACTGCAAATAAACAGTGTAAAAAAAAACTGTCAGTGAAATTCTTTTTTAGCAGCAATAATTGTTTCAGTGCCAAAACAACTTTTTCAACTACAAATGTTTCAGTTCTGTTTTCAGTGGGGGTTTTTAAATGAGGAAATATCTGCTCACAAAATAACACAAGACT
Source organism: Lepomis macrochirus (assembly GCA_024633595.2). NCBI lineage: Eukaryota > Metazoa > Chordata > Actinopteri > Centrarchiformes > Centrarchidae > Lepomis > Lepomis macrochirus. The sequence goes on along the minus strand of JALXJV020000009.1, from coordinate 32,174,838 downwards.
AACAATCTTGAGAAGCATCTGGAAAAACCTGACAGTTTTGTTGCTCCGTGCCAATACTCAGTGCAACATTATCATGTTCTTTTTCCAAATTTGCTTTTATGCATGTTACACTTTCTGTTGTTTTCTGACTGAATTTCTTTTTTTCATTGACTTGTTGATTATTTAACATAGGAATGCAGATGTGCATGTAATCCAGTCACTATGTTAAACTATAACAAATTATGAATTGGTAAAAAAAACCAACCCAAAATCAATTGTAACACCTGAGTACCACAATGCTGTGGTTGATGGTTCACAAAAAACAGTTAATCTAAATTTAAAGGTTAAGTATGCAAGTGTCAGTGACATCTAGTGGTGAGGGTTGCGAATTGCAAGAAATTGCAAAAAACTCCTCACTCAGCTCCCCTCCCCCCTCTAATCCAAGCGCGTAAGATAGATACTGTGGCCCAAAAAGAACAATAGAGAGTAGCAAGTCAAGAAATGAGGTTTCTCAGGTAGATTTATTAAGAAATTATATTTTACTTATTTATTCAATAAAACAATATGATTTTGCAAATATTATTGTTAATTGTTCATCAAACAACAGCAACTTCAATAAATGAATTGCTACACGATGTGGCATACTCCTGTAAAAAATTATTTTACCGTACTGTTGTCATACATTTTGTTACCGAAGCAAAAAACATTTCAAAAACTATCAGTGAAAGTATGACCACTGACAGATAACAGGAAAAATGTAAGCCTCTCTGTTTCTGTACCACGGTCCATTATAAACCATATAATACATGAAGTTTACAAAGCCATTGTCAGGTGAGGATCAAGGCTCCTCTCCATACGGCCTTGTTAACGCTGCTAGCAGTAAAGTGTTTTCCCCCGGGGCAACTTTCATGCTGTACCGTTTTATTTCCAATAATAATCAGCTAATTGTCTCACGAACGTAACCGGCCCATTTAACTCCACGTCACAAAACCAAGACACAGTTAAGTTAAAATCCAACTAAATATTTTTTCTACCAGGTCAGTAAAAGTTTAGCTGGCTTATCTGAGCTTCCAGCTATAAGCTGCGTTTTCATTGCCAATTAATCATCAGATTGTCTCAGGAACGTAACCGACACATGTATGTCCATTGCAAAGCCAAAGCATTGGAGAATAGCTAACTAGCAATGAAATTACAATCCAACTAAATATTTTTTCTACCAGGGCAGTAAAATGTGAAGTTTAGCTGGCTGATCTGAGTTTCTACGCTGTAACTTACGTTACGAATAAATTACCAATTAATCAGGTGATTTTTTTCACGAAGGTAAGCTGCACATTTGTGTCGACAGCAAAGCCAAAACACACGCTGAAGATTAAGATTAATGAAATTACAATCAACTATATATTTCACAACACGGAGAGGGGAAACACGTCACTTCTCTCCGTGATTATGGCCAACTTCGGGCTAAAGCTATCAAATAAGAGTTTTCATTTGCAACGCTAAAGGTGGACTATACCTGTCCAGCAGAAACAAGCTTCAGCGTCGCTATGAAAACATTTGTCCTGCATCAGCTTCTTGCAGCTGGGAAAATCCACAACTGTTATATCCTTCATTTCTGCTGTCATCTGTCTGCATCTGTCCCGACATGTCATCATGTTTTCGCGATCCACACGCTGTCGGCTCATGCTACTTAAAAGGTGTAGTCCACCATTTGTCCAAATTTCACTTCTGTTCTTACTTCTAATAAACCAGATGTCTACTCAGAGACTGTATATTATTATTATTATTATTTATTTATTTATTTATTTTTTTATTATTATTATTATTATTATTATTATTATTTCCTCTTCTTCTTTGTTTGTAACATGACATATAGTGTCAATGAAGAGATACTTGGCTTCATTTGATAGTGCTATGAAAATACAACAGAGGAAAAGGTTTGAGAATTACTGCCATTGACAAACAGTGTACTGTAATATCTTTGTTATTCTTCATTCGAACTACATTTGGAGGGAATTAAAATGAAACATTAACTTTCATGGTAACATACAGTAGCACTCAACCAGAGCTGTTCACCTACTGTAGCACAAAAAGCCGTTTACTGAAAGATCAATCAACGAGCTTTATAAAGTCTAATTAAACAGTCTGTGTTGGCACACTGAGGCTAAATTAGTAACAACATGATGATTGCCTCCGCCTTCAGACACTGCTGACAATTATAACAATTAGCATATACTTGTGCAGTTGGACTGTAAAAAAACTATACATGCAGGACCTGAAATAAATGTCACCAGATTAAAAATTTTAAAAAGTGCAAGGGTCAAAGACAGCGGTTTCAACAGGTGATTATTAATGGAAGAAAAAGAACAACTCCTTCGAGGAAATATATAAAAAAATATGTTGAATGGAGGAAGAGGAGGTTAGAACAATGTCAGAAGATAAATGTAAGAAGTCCAGGTGTGGCTGCAGGACAAAAAAATACATACAGTATATTTCGGTTCCACCTTTGTGAATACAGAACAATATTGTGCATAAACAAACAAGTCGGTTTTTATGACCTAAGTATAGGTAGAAAAGACCTTCAACCACAGCAGATCTGAGGGCAGTGGCAGGACCAGACTGTGACCTGCAGGGATGGGACTGCAGCGTCAATTTCACACTGTAGTATACACTGTGTTAAGCTACATTCAGGCTCACAGTGAATTTCACTGCCTCCCAGACTACTTCAAGCGGCTGCTTCCAAAGTTAATTTAAAGTCTGCCTGTCTGATTGGACGGTGATGAAAATTCTGTCTGGAATTTGATTGGTTAACTGCAGCTGTTTGCCTCAAAAACTGGTTTTGTATGACTCTGCTCACAGGCAGATTTGTCCGCAGGGCTGTGGGTTTTGCTGGCCAAAAACAGTTTTAAAAAACACAACAAAAGCACGAACATCTGTTGTTGTAAGCCATTAGTTTGCAATTCAGATACTATAGAGATACTGAGTGCCTGATTAAACAAGTTGTAGCTTACGCTTTCTCTCTTTCTCATTTTTGTCTGCAAAAGGCTGCGGCTCTGCAGATTAAAAGTAAAAACCTATTAGACAATTTTGATCAATCAATGTTTGTATATCTATAGTATTTTGTGACCTTCCTATTCACTTCAATCTCTTGTGTATGTAAGAAAATGTTGATATCAGTGTCGGATTGCAAGTGCTTTTGAACATATATTTAGCTAGACTGGATGTTCATTATTGATATCTGCACCAGAATTTTTAGTCAAAGCTCTAATTAAAGAGATATGTAATTACATTTTGACAAGTAAGATTCAAACTACTTCTTCTTAATGGGGTTTCTCATTACAAATATATTCAGACTCATCTTCTCATATACAGAATGTATATAATGACTAGTAATTCCAATTTTAAAAAATCTACAATTTAATTCTGACTAGTCATGATTCCAGTTCAAGATACCTTTACATTGTTCTTTTGAGATATCTTAAATTAAGTTTTGACTGGTCAGAATGACACCGGAGAGATCTAAAATTAGAATTATGACTAGATAAAATGGTGTTATAGCCTAGATATCTCATACTGGAATCATGTATACTCATAATTAAATTTCTTAATATCAAGTTATTTCAATCAAGGTACTTTTAACTTTAATTCTGCCTAGTCAAAATTTAATTACAGATATCTTGAATTACAGTTTTATGAGAAATGACGCACAATTAAAAGCTACAAATCTGTTGGTTTGCTCTAGTCCCCCCCTTTTCCCTAGAAATTTTGCTGTCCTCGAACAGAGAAACACTTTATTGAGCTACTTCAACAAATAATTGCTCAGTGTTAAATATTAAAAGCATGTTTATTACTGGTCATGTCACGATTTGCATTCAACATGACACGCTATAAAGTTACTGTCAAGACAAAAAAATATAGATGTATAATATTCAGACTGAAGACTGGATTTATGTTAGAAAATGGAATATTGACCCGTAAGTGGAGTTTATCCACACTGTAAGAACAAGTTCAATGCTGCTGGCCCCTTTTTTCATTTCATTTTCATTTTTCATTTTCATTTCTTCCTTTGGCCATTGCAGAAATCCAATATGACAAATACCATGATATAGAGAGAAACAACGACACAGCAAGGAATGTAACTAATGTTAGCTAAGTTGTGGGTTAGAGACAAGACGGCCCTGAGCCAGCAAACCTGCTCCAGAGAGCAATACTTGCACCTCTACTGCTACTATAGCTAACGTCACTACAACAGCATGTCTTGATGGACCAGAAAGTAAGCTGAACCTCCACGCCTGAAAAGTGAAGCCAATGTGGAAGTGCCTTTTACCTACATTTGTTCTAGTGGCCAGCAGGGGGCGATGCTACTGGTTGCAAAAAGAAGTCTGATGGTGTAAAAGTCTAGAAGAAAATTACTCTACTTCTCACTTGATTTATTTCCTCAGTAAACACAATACGACATGATGTTCACTTCACTCCACCACAAATATGGTCACTTCTGGTTCCAAAAAACCAACATGGCGACGTCCACTTCTTCTATACAGGTGGTCTGTGGTACAAACACCTGATTTAAATTTTTTTTAACCCCTCACACAGAATGAGCAGCTTGCGGATCATGAAGAAATATTTGCTGAATTGATAAAAAGACATGTATTGGTTTAGTATCACCTACCCTACCTTTAATTCCTGTTTCATGCACTGAACCAGCAGAGAGCTGCCCATGCAGTGCTGCAAAAATCGTTCGCCTCCAAACATCCTTAGGCCCCGCAGCTCCTTTGATCGACAGCATTGTAAGGCATTGTAATTTACTAGCATCACCTTCGTATTTTCTACATGCTTTAAAAGCTACAGGCTGGAGCTGATGATGCTGACTGACATAGCCGAGCACCAAATGACTGGTGAGGGTTCAGTTCAGCACAATCTTCAAATATTATAATCCCATTAGGAGCACAGATTAATGTTTTACCATATAATCATCTACAATCAAAGTATCTATGGACAAAAATGCCATTAACTCTACACATGCCCCATTAAATATTTTATTTTGTGTTATAACAATTAGCATATACTTATTGTTCTTATCATGCACTTATGAGAACTGCTTCAAAAAAGTGTTATCTGAGCTCTCTGCTCTGCACAGCAGGCTTTGATTTTGCTCCTTTGCTTTCACTATGCTTATCTGCAACTGGCACAAAGTGAGCCATTGCTGCAGCGCCGTCCAATCAGCTGCAAACACACACTCTCCACTTCCTGGTCTTTATCGACCCGTGACATCTGATTGGACCCAGAGGAGCACAAATTCCCCCTTCCTCTCATCCACGCTTGTCGTCCTTTTCTGAAATGGCTGACACCTTTAGGCTCGTTATTCGTATCTTATTATGTGTTTATGTTATGTCAAAATTCCTGAATGGCAGAGCAAATAAACTATCCCCCCTGGAGGGATGGGTCATTACAACAGGAAAGTAAAAAGGGATGTAACACAGAATTTAAAGAATTTGCATGAGAAAGTGAAATGGGTGCATTGAAACCTTAACAATCTGAGAAATAGGGCCTATGTCATTGTAAAGATGTGTCTCTCAGACAGACAGAACAGACAGTAGACAGTGGCGCTAATGGCAGTTGGCTTTCAGCGGCATGCACCAGCTGTGCCCGATCCAAATGGGCACCGAGAGCAATTCAGGCCAAGCAGGGTCAGATGAGGACACAAACACAGAGAGGGGAGGGGTTGGTGAGCGATGGAGAGAGGAGGAAGAAAGGCGAGGAAGGCAAAAGGGATTGTGAGAAAGGGTGGGGGGGGGGGGGTAAGGAGGGAGGAAGAGAGGAGAGAACGACGGAGCGTTTGGTACGATGAAGGAAACAAAAGGAGAGCAAGAAAGGCAAACAAAAGGCTGGGCGGCATGGTTAGACTGTTTAATCTGTTTGCTGATATATGAGGCCAATAATGACTTTGTGATAAATGCAAATGAAAAGTGCCCGGTGTGAGTTACCTGGAATTTGGTACAATAGCTTATTTTATTGAACAGGAGCATGTTTTTCTACTAAATCCTTCATTCATTTAGCAACAGAACCCACATTCCTCCAATGTTAAATTCTAAACATCTTATAAACTGGATCCAATGCATTCTTTGCAAATTCAGGAGGAAGTGTGAACTTTGTGTTGCGATCCAAAGAGCAGGGTTGTAAAGGTTGGTGTGGTGGATAGACGTGCCTCACTGAATGCTGGAGAAAGGAGTTTGTGTTCTTTCACAGACCTAACGTTTGCCTTTTTGTCGACTATAAACGCGATCTTTCCTTAAACGAGCGTTAGGTGCCTATTTCTAGCCATGCTCCAGCATTAACCAGATGTTTTAGTTGCCTGTCACTTGCCATACTTTAACACAGGGGTATTCAATTAGTTCAAAGAGGTCCAGTTAGAGAAAATTTCCAGAGGCAGAGGTCCGGAACATCTAAACGACTACCCTGCGTAGTCATTCAGTACCATAACGTATAGGCCTAGTTGTATCAATACATGTTTTTAGTCAACAACGGACTGTCAAATCAAATAATATTTTGTCAGTTTTCAGATCAAACTGGAGGGATAATAAACAATAAATACTCTAATAATAAATTCTAAATTTCATTATGTAAACTAAAATAAAGTGCCTCATTTTTTGAAAAAAATTAATAAAAAGAGTAGTGATGAAGTGTGCAGTCTTAACCAATTTTATAATAAACACATCTTGACAAATGAACAGCTGTAACGCCTCCTCTTCTCTTTCATTCCCTCTTATAAACCACTTTCCTACTTTCTCTTGTTCAGTGAGAAACGTGAGCTCTGGTTTGTCCTGCCAGCTAACATTGGAGATCTATGAGATATCCTGGTTCTGAACTGCCAGTGGGAGGAATGTAGCTACATGTAAGAATCTGTACATTCTTGATTAAAAGCCATGTGAAATCTCTTTTTCACTTCCTCAATTCGTGTGTGTTTCCAAAACATCTCTGGTGAATCTCGCAGACTTGACTTGCAAGCATCGGAATGCACAGATTTGATTGGCTGAGCAGCGTCACATGAGACGCTAAACCAGTACAGTAAATGCTAGAGAAGCTGTCCGGGTTAAAATAGAAACTCTCCGTCACCTGGTAGTAAGTCTCAATAATAAATCGGCTGTAGGTCGGCGGTCCGGAGAGGATGGTGGCTGGGTCCGCCTATTAGTGACCTCTGCTTTAACAATAGTGTGCTTGCCATAACCACAGTCAATCCCTAACCTTACCATACTGCAGTTGCCAGATATTGTACAAAAGAAGAATTTTAAAAATGTTCCTAATGGATGTAAAAGAAAACAAAAACCTGTCATTTAATGTGATCCAGGCTTTTCCGCAGGTTGATAAAATAATCTAAAACCTGAAAATTGATCTGAATAAGGATATGTCTTATATTAGAATCATGTAAAGTATGAAGCTAATTAGACATTTGGACATTGACAAGAAAATATTGAAGTTCAATACCAAGCCCTAGACTCATGGTGATCTGAATGCCATTTCTGAGCCTTTACCAACCTGACTAAAACATTTAAAGCTTGCAGTAGTCACTGTCACTGGACTAGTATTACCAAACCATGGATTTGCTTCAGTGATAACCAACATTCGTAAAAAATCGTGCATTCTACAATCCGTGTGCATGGCAACTACGTGAAGGTTAATGTCAGGGACAGACCATAAAAACAATTAATGTGTGATTAGGGTAAGGCAATGAATATACATACAATAGAATCAATGTTAGAATCAATGAAAAGATTCACGTTAACTACAGGTCTTGCAGCGATGGGACACAAAGTCTGGTCTCCTCTACGTCCGACATCCACCACAGCTTTCTTTCACGTTCTGCCTTGCGTTGCCTCTGAACGTTAAGGTTTGGTGTAGATTGTGAGGGGCTTTATCGTCCAACAGTAACGTTATTTCCACCTGGCAAAGAATAGTTTTCTAAACATTACAAGTTGCAGGAAATGGCAATGGCATAAATCTTTATGGCCTTGAAAGTAGTCACCTTACGTAACTGAATATATAGTCTATGTGGGTGAAGGAAGCTGGACGGTCCCTTGTAATCACATCTCGAAAAATTAAAACTCATTCTGTTTTAGTTGCATCATCTACCAGGAAGACTGACTGATTCCAGTTTTTATCTGTACTTCCCATCATGTCTGCCTGCAGCTCCGAATTCAATCCTCTTAGCTTTGTCTTTTCCCAGCGTAACAGAAAGATTCCCAAGACCGGAGCCAAACGAGATCACAGATAAACGTTAAAACCCTTATGAGGAAAACACTGTCAGAGGGGAGACTACCAGTCCAAGCCAACAGATGCTGATTAGTGGCCCTTGCAGAGGGGTCTTTTCTTTCCTAGGAGTCAGTTGCCAAAGAATAAATTAGTGACCATGCAATAAATTAGTGGCCGTGCAGTACAAGAATGTTAAGGAGCTTGGCATCCCGATGAAGATTAGGAAAACAATTGAGAAGTTCATTCTGTGGTGGACCTCAACAGGTGCTCCTCTGCTTGTATGACTTACTTATGTGATCCTCCTTTAATATTTGAATCACCTTGTCCTAGTGGTAGTAGAATCCTGACGGTTCTTAAGCTTACAGCTGTGGTTTTGGTTTTCTGTCTACTCCAACTCTAAAAGTATTTAAAGTCTGAAGTTGCTCTCCTCACTTCTAGGAGTCCTTGATAGACTTACTTCATTAAAAATATTCAACCTGGGACATTTCACCACATTCCAAAAAATGAAATGTGGTGAATAACATTGTAGCGCATTGTAATTGCATTTTTTTGAGGTCATTACCTTAACCTACCTTGTCTCCTTCCAAAAGTGCTTTCTTACTCTAAACCTAGCAGAATATCCCCCAGATCTGGTCTATTGAGGCTACTGCGGTGGAGAGATTGGTCTCTTTGCTTCCCGTTTGATGGGGTTTTTATTGAATGTGGACTACAATATGACTATGAAAAAATTGGTTTAAGGCATTTATTTGTTTTTTATTCCCTTCCTTTACTTCCTTTAGAAACGATTACCTGTGTTGCCAGCTGTGTTGGAAATATCTTAAAGTAATCTCTACGTTTGAGCAAATATACACAATAAAAATGATCCAGATGCAAATAATTGTTGAAACCTATTTTCTTATTATCAGAATTAGAGACTTAGCCTCAGGTTTGGACAAATCCTCATAAATGGGATCTGGAACTGTATTGTTAGTCTACTTGGGGGTCCGTGACGTGAAAGTGTTTGAGAATTTCAAATCTAAAACTATACAAAAAAAAACAACTGAGGGGGAGTGTAGCTCTGCTATCCAATGTAAGAGGGACAACCAGTATTGGTCGGTTGCAGTGCCGCCATTTTATGTCAAATGGACTCTGGGGAAGATTAGGAGATACTTTTGTCAGACAAGCCGTGGCTGAATAGAGAGAAAGAAAAGGGAAATTTAGAGAGTTTGAGAAAGAAAGAGGCAGAGCAAATGAAATTGGACGATGAAGAGCCATGGGGAGACCGAGTGAAAGAAAAGAGGCTGAAGAGGGAGGGAGAGGTAAGCGATAGAGAGAAGGCCAAATGTGTCTGGGAAAGTTTTGGAGCGGAGGTGCATTGTGGGAGAGCAGACAGTGTGTCTGGGGGGTCTGAGGTGTGGATTAATGCCAGCGATTGGAGGAGGGCTGCCGCAGTTGTGCGTGAGCAGAATATCAGACAGAGGGAGAAGAGTGGAGAGAAGATGGAAAGGGCACAGACACTGAATTTTTGGAAAGGGGTGATGGTCTACGCCTAAACACACTGAAGACAGGCTGCTCAGGCTGCATGAAAGAAAGTGCCAGTAAACTTAAGCAGAAATGTAAAACAGCACTCTTATAGAGTCCTCATTTGCATGGAATTTACTTTCTTAGGAGTTGTTTAAATTAAAAGTTGATCAAGGATTAATCCTGAAGTCTTAACATAGGAGGACACTCAAAACGCAACATTTGCTCGACTTATCGTTCTGTGATGCTTCAACTCATTTAAAGTAACATGTAGAAAGTCTACAGAGAGCTGCTACAGACCAAACAGCCGTAGTTGCCGTCTAAGATAGTAAAACTCAAGTCTGGCTTCTTCATGGGCATTTTAAGGCAGAACCCACAATCCATGATCTATGAAATGGCACCATACAACTTTCATTTCTGTATGAGAATCAATTTGAAGGGATTACAAGGCATGCAGGAAACCTATCTCATGAACACCGACTTAGGCTAAAGGCTTAACACAGTAAAATTTCATTACAGCTGGATTATTGTGGATCTGCTTTGATTTTAAGGCATTTCTTTGTTTTTTATTCCCTGAAGGAAACTTTATGCTGGTTATCTGTATGCTAGACGTCATACTGGAGTCAGTATGTCAAGGCCTTTGAAGACTGGACTAAAGATCATAAGAACAGGGTGAAAAACAGATAGGTCAAATGGGACATTGCCTTTTGCCCCTCATTCAGATCCCAGGACAAGTCTATCAATTGTGTGCTTGGTTTGGTACACATGCAGAGTGTGTTTTAGCTGGGTCAATACTTTATTGGTTGCCTCAAATGACAGTGAAAGGCAACCGTTTTCAAAGTCTTTAGGAAATCCTTCACCCAGGTCTAAAGAGTTTATGACTACTCACTTTCACTAGAAACACCAGAAACGTTTGTATGTTTACATACAGCACATGTTAGCTAACACCGCTCCATGTAGCATGGCAGCTCTTCCAAAATGGAAGGAATAGTGGTTATCAAATCACTCCAAACAACTTGCTAACCATACCCCAAGTGACAAATGATTGCAGTGCGTATCCAAAAGTCCAATGTTTACGTCATTGTAGATTAGACTTCCCAACATTCAGAATCAGGAACTATTGACTCTTTTGTTATAATTGCTCACTATGCACATCAAGGCATTAAAGGAATAAAAAGTTGGAAAGTAGGAAATATAAAGCAATATACAATATAAAAAAATTATAATATAATTTAAAATATAGAAGGAGTACTGAAACAGAGAATATTGGACATTAAGTATTAAACGTTGAATGTAATATATATTCACAGCTCTGGTCCAATTACAGTTATAAGACACTGGGTTCCTTTTTTGAGCTCCTTAAACCTTCTATGGTTCAGTTTGAAAATTGCAAATTTAAAATACACCCTGAGACAAAGCCAGTTGGTTTTATTTGAACATTTAACAAAGTGGTACTGCTTTACACTCAGTTGTTTCATACGTGACCATGACAAAATACGTCACTGCTAAAATTTTTCACTGACTCTAGGTTCACGTACTAGCTTATTTCCGGAGCTTTGACGCCCTTCAGCAAATTGAACTTGTTCAGGTGTCATCACGTGTCCCAAATACAGAATTTCAGTCCTGGAAATACAGTCACATACAGTGGGACGTTCGTAAGCTCTACTTGCAAGCTTTGCCAGTGTCGAATATTCTGAATGTGTGTGACAGTTAAAAATTAGGGCGAGAGAAAACATTAAACACAAGGTTATACTAGCAAATATGCCGTGTTGATACAGGCACACCAACTTGACTGAGAGCAAAGTTCTCTCCCAGAAATAACAATTGTATAAAGATTTTCAGCATTAGTACTTTACTAATTATGTTTGTAGGCAAACATGATTGTTAAGAAGTGACATGACAGTTAAGAAGTGGTGTGGAAGGGCGAAAGGGACCCTGGAGAGGTCGCCAGTCCATCGCAGGGCCACACATAGACAAACAACCAATCACACTCACATTCACACATACAATTTTCCCAAACCATAATTGCTAAAATGAAATAGCTGTGTGTATGGCAATAAATAGGAAAGTCCTGGGAGATTTTGTTGCAGATACTCAAGTTTGTGACAATAAGGGGAATTTACCAATTTCTGAGGTCTGAGTAGAACTACGACAGACTATAAATGGACCTTCTTGGTCATATGCTAAGTATCACCTGATGAAGATGTAATGACAAAATGGGATGGCCTATTTGCCAGTGCACCTGATACAATAATAGGATTTACATGCACACCTTTGTGGATAAGATTCTGGTGATGCATTCAAAACACCTGTAACAACGGACAACAACGGTTGTCAAACAATCTTTTTGATTGTCGAAGATTTTAGTAATTCCGATGGAATAATGATACATGACAGGATCCCTAGCAGACGCGCTGTGATTGGCCCGACAAACTGGAAGTCTGGGTTTTAGCATGAGGGTAAAATAAGGTCATATTTAGTTTACATTTACATTTATTCATTTAGCTGACGCGTTTATCCAAAGACTTACAATTGCTTCACATGTCAGAGGTCGCACGCCTCTGGAGCAGCGATGGGTTAAGTGTCTTGTTCAGGGACACACTGCGCCATCACCACCCTAGAAAAGCATGAGACAGTTAAGTTTAAATATAAAGTTAAATATGATACAATCAGATATCGCTGTGCTTTGGTCAAGGTCTGGTGTGATTAAAATGTGGGTAAAAATGCAGGCAGGTCTTTGGTTTGTGTCCAGAACTGCAACGGGATCCATAATTACCCAGATGAGTAGATACATTTTATTTTCGGCTGATGTATTCCTCATACTTGAATATCCAGAATTTCTGTAATGTGATGTCAGCATGCACCATGCCCCTGTTTACCAAACCAGCCAGTCTGTGACTCCTGGTACCAAAGAATACCAAAGAGATGAGGGAGGGAAAGAGCTAATTTTAGTGAGTCCAGCGTTTTGTGGATGTTAGCGCTCATTCGCTGCTGTAAGGAGACAGCTTGAATTATACTTTCAAGTTTGAATTCAAGGAGATATCTCTTCCTTCATCCTCAATTTAATTTAAGAAAAAAGCATAAACTTGCAGCGCCTCAGTGGAGTATGTGTATCTTTGCTCCTGCAGCTTAAATTGAAGCTGTCTCTCTGTCTCTGAGTGCTGTATTGATTCACTTGGCACCCACTTATGTCCTATAATGGAACAGAGCTCATGTGCTGTCACTGGCATTTGGAGAACTGCATGACTCTACCTATTAATTCCGAGACTAAAAACACAACAAACAAGTCCAGCATTTCTGGTTTGCCGAATGTCGGCCACTCTCACGGTCCTATTACTGGGGCTGGATGTTATCAAAAGATATCAGTGACAGAAGACGTTTTTTTTTTTTTGCAGTATTATGATACAGTCAAATCTGGAGCTACTCCCGAGCTGTGAAAAGCAGGCATATGGAGAAATGGTCTGTATCTGTGCCTCGGTAAACCAGAGCCAAGTCCCGAAATGACTCCTTCTTTTCTATTCGCAGCTGAGGCTAACTAAAGATTGGTATTTGTTTTTGGTGCATGGAAGCTTTCCAAGAAATGTGAGTGCGCGCGCGAGTGTGTGTATTTCTATATATGCACTTTTGTTAGTGCACCCATTAGTGTGTTCTTGCAAGCCAGTCAGTCTGCTTCTGGCTGTGTGGGACGCTCTGGGAGACGAGGATACAAGTGTGTGTGTGTGTGTCCAAGTGTTTATGTGTCGGAGTAGTGGGGCGTTTTGGGAAGAGAAGGACTGACTGAGTAGTAGCTATACCTCGACTGGACTGTCCCTCTTGCGTTTTGAGAGGGAGGAGAGGAAGAAGAGGAAGAGGAAGAAGGAGTATGCAGGGAGGAGGAGGGAGAAAAAGGGAGAGGAGAAGAAGGGAAGGGGAGAGGTTCAGGGGTGACAGGAGGATGGCTTCATGGCTGCATTTTCCCTTCGCTGAATTTCCACACTCCCCTTTCTCTTTTCTGTTTTGCCTTATTCAGCTATGCGAGTGAGGGAGTCAAACAGACAAAGAGAGTTTGCAGTTTCAAGATTGAAAAAGAGAGAAAAATCAAATTTTCTCCGTTTTTTTTTTTTTTTTTTTTTTTTAAGGCTGGGATTTTGGCTCACTTACAAACAGATGTTGCTTGTCATTTGCTCGTAGCGCAGGGAAGCAGCTTGTAGATTGCAGAGGTTTTACAGGCTCAAAGATTACCTCTCGCTTATTTATAGTTATTATTACTAGCGCGTGGTAAACCGAAATTGTGAAAACACCAAAGAAACGAGTCTGTTTTTCTGTTATCGTTTACTTTTTCCCCCTCCTTCTCTCCCCACCGCTAGTTTCTCTCCCTGTTCCCTTTGCTTTTTTCTTTTGTCTCACTCTTTCCCACCCTCTCCCCGAGCTCCCTTTCGGGGTGGTTTTGTTACTGTAGTTGCATGTTTGAGCTGGGTTTTTTTGATGGGCCACAGTGGACATGACTGCCTATACCTTCTGCCAAGCACCGTAGGCCCTGCAGAGTAGAGAAAAGAATCATTTGGAAACTAAACATAAAGGCAAATCGGTAAGTCATCATGCTACCAATGTGCTCCGAGCTTTTTCTACTTCTTTGATTTGCTTTGTAGCTCGAGATATTCAACAGTGTGGTTGCAGTTTTCTCCCATAGTGGAGTTTTCTGTAATGTTTGTTGTATATAAGCTGTAGAGAAAGGGGCCTATACTGAACGCTACCTGTTGACTAGCCTCGGCTATCTGTTTACACTGCTAGATATTATGAAGTGCTAACGACATGCTACTTCCTCAGCTCTCACTTCTTCACCTCTGTTGAACACCCCACACACACCCACACACATACACACATGTGCACACACACACCACCTCTGTTGCTGGGTAGATTTGGGCGAGCAGGGCGGGTAGCGCCGCTGGGTTTGGCCGCTGGCGCTGTTCAGTGCCGAACAATGCAGGTGGTGGCCTATCCCTGGTCTTAGTTTTGTCGGTGCTCTGTAAGTCGTCCTCACACACACAAACATGCACACACGCTGGTGCAGCGGTGGCGGCGTTGGCTGGCAGGGTGCTGTGGACCCCGCTGACCTCTTTGTTCGGCCAATCTCAAGGTGTCTTTCAGCTCGCTGGCAAAGACCCACTGACATACTTTAAGCAACTTGGCAACAGCTTCAAAGTCAGACATCTCATTTAAATTCAGGCAGGGGGAAGAGAAGGAGAAAGAGAACTTTAGATGGAGTCTGAAAGTTGAAATTGGACCACTCACTCTCTCACATTAGACAGGAATGAGCTGAAGCACTGTCAGACCTGAACTTTTTTATCCTCTTCAAATTGAGCATGAGCATGGATTGCTAAGCTGAAAAGCTGAAAAGCTTGTAATGCAAAGTGATTAGAAAATAGTTTTTAATATCAAAACATTTGTAAAATTACAGTAGTATTCTTTTAAAGATTTCAAGATAACAGTCGTGTGAAGTGTAGTGTGTTTTTTCTTGCCCAAAGTTATTATTATCATTTTAATTTATGGACATTTATGAGAATTTTAGAATGTAGTTCCATTAAGAAATCATATTCTAATAGTACATATCCATGCCATGATTCTTTGCCCTGTCAGTTTATTTCATTAAAACACAAATCCTTTGTATTATTTAAGGTTGTATCTTTAATTCAATTCAAATACACAATCACAAATCAAAGTCAAGTCAGTCGAGTCATTTAATTATTTAACTTACATTATTCTTGCAGTATTAACTGCACAGTCAGGCACATTTATGTCATCGCGTCCTGTTAAATATCCACAAATATTAATGAAGCAAATCTCCTTCACAGTGTTTTAGGCAATGCAACATTTTACATTACTTCAGTCTCATTTGAGCTCAGCCACATGCCTCTTAAAATGCCACTTGAATTTTTCCACCTGTCTTCCACTGAAACATCTCTTTTGCAATGATGATACAAGTGTTGTCATAATAACAACCTGTAAAAAAAATAATACAATATGAAGTTCAGTAAGTATTGGGTTAGAAATGATGCAGTGCATTGTGGGATGATCAAAGTGAGATTAGGAGCTGAGTCACCAGATTTTAAAGAGTCTCAGGAGAGTTGTTAGTGTTGAATAAAGTATGACCACCCAAAAAAATGTATTACATTTTATGTAATAGAGTTATAACCACAGGTAAATGTTTTTCTTTCAGTTCATTTTTGTTAGTAAAGACTTTAGTCATCTAGTTACGCTTAAATGGCAACAACTGATCATCTGTAATTCGTTTTATTCTGGACCTACATTGTCTTGTCTTTCCTTTGAAATAGATCTGCTGTGAAGTTTTCAAATCCCAGGCTAATTATCTGCCAGTGTTAATGTTTGTGTATTAAGTTTTAAATCTGTGAAATCTAACTTTTCGCTTATTCACTGCTAGAAATGATTCTTACAAGACAGGTACTATAAAAGGTTCCACTGATTAAAGAGGATTATTTCTTCCGTCTCGTCATGCTGATGGATGTATGAAGTCATCTGCTCACGGCCCCGAACCCGTAGATCCGAACTTGTGTTAAATGACACCACAAGCTTGTATCTACAGGTCTGCGTCTGTGCAGCTCCAACGACCCGAGCAGCACCAGCAAAATACAGCGGGGGCCGCTCTCTAGCTCTCACCAACTTTATTAACCATTTCCCTGTCACAGATACCAGCAGGATCATGAATATCCCGTAGGCATGGCCAAGAAAGCTTCCTCAATCCTGGGATGTGCGGGTTGCTCTTTAAGTTTAATCTTCTCGTTCAAAACAGGAAATCCTCTAGAACACAGTTTCTTAACCTTTTTTAAGCTTACTTCAAACCCTTTATAAAAATATTCCAAGCAAATATCACTGCATCTGTCTCAGAAATCTCCTAAGCAACACCAATGCGTGGAAAAATTGAGTGTGGTTCTTCCAGGGGTCCTTGACACTTTCCATACATTCTTCTTCTCCAAAAGTAACTGCACTTTAAAGGGTTACGAGAAGGTACGGTGAGTCCATTAAAAGGGAAAAGATAATTAGGGCTTTTTTCTCCATGTGCATTTCAAATGTTAGTTTGTAGAAAACTCACAAGGAGACATGGCTGTTTCAGTCAGCAGTCAATTAGCCGCAGCTTGGCCTTTCTGGTGTTAATGAAGTAGACATCCAATTAGAGAATGTATACGAATGACAGTTGTAGGGCTTGTTTTCTCACAAACGGCCATTACCTCCCACATGTTAACAGTTTAAAATGAGCAACTGCGAGCCTTTTCTTTAAGGGAGAAAATCTGATCAACATTTGGGGGGAGGTTGGGGTTTGTGTGTTTTGGGGTCAGTGACGTAAAAGAGTTTGGAGAAGGACATGTTTATCTGCTTTGTGTACAGAGACTGTATCTAAGATGCAGAGTTTCACAGCTAGGGCAGATCCTGAAATGTTATTATGTCTTTGAGAGGGGATTAAAGTAAGTCATGGACAAAAGCATGTCAGTTTCAACATGATGAATTCTAAAGTAAATCCTTCCCTCCTTTTTTGTTCCTAAAGCTCCCGAGCCATGAAGCCCTAGTGTCCAGGTCTGCTTGCTCCCAGGTTGAGGTAGTAGGTTGTATAGTTGAGAATTACACCCCGGGAGATAACTGTACAACCTCCTAGCTTTCCCTGAGGTACGCGTGGCGCTCTGCACAGCTGGATCAATAAAATTCAATGTTATTACTGTACCAGACTCAAAAAAGAAGAAGAAAAAAAATCAAGCAGCCCGCTTAAGCGAGATAATGTGCTCTCCACATGGTCAATAACAATCCAGACTGTTTGCTGATGGAGCAGGAGGGGAGAAAGGCTCAGGGTTTGTGTGTGTTTGTGCATTCGGGGTTAATCTCTGGGTGTTTGAAGACTGATACTGATATTTATGGATTGTTGTAAAAATATTACAAGTGTTAAATGTGACTTCTTTCTTCTTTTTTTTTACATGACAAGATACTGTTTTAAAAGTGATGCTCTCAGTGTTTCCCTCAGATTTTTAAACTAGCCCGAAAGTGCCTCTTTAAATTTTTTATTATTATTATTACGGCAGCAACTGATGATTACTTTTATTAGCTAATCTGCTGATTCTTTTTCGTTTCGTCCATCAAATGTGAAGAAAGCCCATCACAGTTTCCCAAATCCCAAAGTGACGTCTTCAGAAAGCTTATTTTGTTTGACCAAAATTCAAACACGTATAATTCACTAACAAAGAAAAGCCATGTTGACTTCTGAGGGGCTGTAAGTACAACAATGTTGGTATTTTTGCTTGAAAATTCATTTGACATTCAATCCATTCTTGCCAATACATCGATTATTGCCAATACATTTTCTGACAACCAACCAACCAATTGCTTCAGCTCTAATTGTTCCATACGTGTTATTGTGATGTAGTGACTTTGCATTGGAAGTGGACAACTCTGACTGGCTGAAGTCTGTTTATTACTAAAAGGCCACAATCTGCACACCTCTCTGTATTTGTGTGTGCGTTTGACCTTTGGTGACGTGTGGTTACGTGTGTGCCAGTTGTCAGCTGTGCAGCATATTCTGGTTCGGTTGAGAAAGTGTTGATCCACATGTAGCAGGCAGGTAGAGATCAGAAGCACTGCTCTTGCTGCAGAGATGATAGGACTGACATGTGAGAGCTTTTAATCTTGCTCTGTGTTTGATACATCACTTCATTTCTATTCTGAGGTGACATTTTATTATTCGCTCAGTGGTAACCTCATTAAATGCTGATGGTTGTGTGGAAGAAGTCCGGCCGCTTCAGTCGTTGTTGATGACAGATAGCGGTTGTAAAGAATATCAGACACAAAAGGAAAAAGAGTTTGAGATTCTAACACGAGCCTCAGACGGCAGCATCCCAGTCGGTTTACAGGCGGTGAAATCAGATGTCACAGTGAACAATTATTGTCATAATATTTCCAATCAGCAGACGCAGACTGCGTGGAAACTACTGCTGTCAAAATATCTGACATGTGAAATATTGTGACACTTAGGGAGTAAAAGGAAATCTATGGAAAATTAACAATTAAAGCAGAAAATTCTTCACATTTACAGCATGGCATTTGGTTGGCTTTTTAAAACATCATTTATTTCATTCACTGCTGAAATCCTTCTCTTTTTTCCTTTCATTTTCCACGCTCAAAGTGAATCTCTGCTCATTTGAAACTTTTGAATTAAGTAAAAGCATTAAAAAAAGCATATTTTTCACTAAAACCCTTTGAAATTATTCACAGCAACTACTGATGCTCACTCCCTTCACTCTACAACTGCCCTCTCATACCAGCTGATATTTGACAATCAAAGAGAACCCTTTCTTTCTACTGTCTTCATTATAAAAAATATAGTTTTTGCTGTGAATGTCCTGGCAGAAGTGAACAATCTATAGTGACTCTGGCCTGCCTCTGCTGAATTTACAGCCTCTTAACACGAGTGCAGCAGCAGCAGCAGCAGCAGCATTCATGTATGAGCCTTATAAGTTGAGAATACACTGAGGCCTCCAAGTCTACCGGGACATGTGTGTACAGCTGAGGTAATAGGTAGAGGAGCCAAAGACTGCCCCCTGTCGGTTACCTCTGTGAAGTGTCCAGCTGTGAGAAGTTCAGATTTGGTGACTTGACAAATGATGGAAAAAAATATGAAACAAATGATTTCTTAGAATAAATCCTATCCTAAAGTCAGACGCATGCTCGGGGTTTTTCGATGACTGCGCGACTGTGCCTGCACATGCCTCTGTGTTAGAGAGGAAGAGTGTGGCACGCGGCATTAAAGCAAACCAGAGCAGAAAGTGAGAGCGTCCATCTTTGTGGAGTTTTATGCGGTCTGTCTTCTCCTTCATTTCCTTCATTATTCCCTCTTTCTTTTTATTGTGTGTGTGTGTGTGTGTGTGTGTGTGTGTGTGTTGTGTCTCCCATTTCACTGCCTTATGTTCAAGAAACGTCAGCATGAACTACTGCTGATATACATTTATTTAATACAATTCTTAGTGGCATTTCATATTTCAGAGCAGCTATGAAAGTCAATTCATAGTTTTAATAGTTTCCCACAAAAAGAAAAGATAATAAATTTGACTATTTAAAAAGCTTTTAAACACTACTAGCCAACTAGCACTGATAATAGTAACAACAATTCTTGCAGAAATCCAGTCATTATCAGTCTGTCCCTATTACAGTGCTGTACAACCGCTTTCTTCCTGAACTCTTATTTTCATCATCACCCTTCCCATAGCAGTGACCCCCATGACCTCTGGAACGCCCGTCCCCTTCGTCCCATCAATCAGATGTGACAGCTGTCAATCAATCACTCTGGCTAACAGCGATGCTGCTTCAGCCATACAGCCAGTGTGTCCTGCATGTCGCCCTGCCTTCCTCAGTGTCTACACACACACACAGATACACAGCGTCCAAACTGTATGTTTGTTTTCTACCTCTCAGGCTCTGCAGGCCCGGTGCTGTGTGCTTATTTGCAGTCCTGCTGCTGTTTTCTCGATGCGTGGGCTGGTGTGACAGATCTGGGTCTCTACTGATGTACTACTTGGCTGGCTGGGGCTGGTTCCTGGCCATTAGCAGCACATAGCGAATACTTGCAGAGAGTGAAATGGGATTGGTAAATCAACGGCAATGAGCTGTCATTTACCTGGATGCAAAGTTTAGCATTTGTCAATATAGATGCACTTTAATCTAGTTGTATTCCTTAGCCGTGGAAACCCACTTCTTAAGGATTTTCTGTGTTTGTGCACAGTTGGTGGATTTCTGCACCTATCTTCCTATGTGTGCACGTGTGTGTGTGCACGCATGCCTCTGCATGCGCATGTGTGTGAGCCTTTTGTCTGCCTGCTGCAGGCTCTCACCATCAGAGCATGTTAATATCAGCGCCTCGCAGAAGACTGGCTCTATCTGGACACGAAGCAGGTGATAAATGAGGATAGGTGTGTGTGTGTGTGTACGTGTGTGTACGTGTGTGTCAACAGGGACAATTTACTGTCATTATCAGTTTATCCCTCTTACAGTACTGGACAACCACTATATAATTTTAAGTCTTTCTAGGGACAGGCATTGGAAATTAGCAGTAAATGTAAATGCTGTGATGCTTTGCGTTAGAAAATTGTTGTATTATTCTGTGTTTATAGCATCTGATCCTGTTAAATAAACTTTCTTTTAAAATTACAAAATTGACAGCATCAGTGTTTTTCACGGGGCGTAAATCCAGATGCTGGGTTTTCTCCGGCAACTGCAGCTGTATAGAGATAGAAAAACGGCACAATGCACCGTCTGCCAGACAGCAGTCAAAGAGGATTGGAGATTAGCTGGGGTGCAGACACAGTCGGTCGATCAGTCACTCAGAGAGGGAGGGAGCAGAAGAAAAGCAAGAGGGCAGTGTCGTCCCGGGGATTTTTCTTTTTCACCCCCCTTCCCAGTCTTTCTGGGCCCCGTCGCTGATTTGAGCCCACAGTCAGTTGTACGTCGCCTCTCTCCTTCTCTACTCCATCCGTCCCTCCCCCTATCATCTCTCCTTCTTCCCTCCCTCTCTCTCACTCTCCTCTCTCTCTCTCTCTCTCTCTCTCTCTCCATACCAAAGCCTGGGGGAGCCAGTGGAGATTAAATGTAGCCTCTATAAGCCAAAGCACATCATGTAGCAATGTTTCTATGGTCCCTTCTCTCCCACTCTCTCTTTCTCTCTCTCTCTAACTCTCTCTCCCTCGCTGTCTGTCTGTCCTTCCTTTTCTGAAGGGACGGTGTGAATGATGTCGGCTCGTGTGAGACACAGAATAAGAGAACGAAAGAAAAGGGAAAGAGAGTGCAAGGACTGGAAAAGCGGATTTTTGTTTTTTGCATGCATGCAGAAAAGGATTTGTTTTATGGGTGGAAAACGGACAACGGCGAGGTGGGAAAAAACAACGAAAGGAGGACTACTTTCTTTCTACCACCCCCCTACCCCCCACCCCCCCACACACTCCTCACCTCTCTCTCTCTGATACAGAGGAAAAGTGGGCCTCTGGCTGTAAGCGATTACAGCTGTGAGGCAAATTAATGGATGATATTTCTCTCCCCTTTTTCCTTTTTTTAAAAAAAACCCACACGGGACCAAAAAAAAGAGCCAGAGGGGGGAATAGAAGGAGTAAGAGAAAGATTGTGAGAAAGAGGTAGAGGACTAATATTGGGGAGACAGAGAAGGGGGAGGAGGGGGAGGAGTTGTCCCCCCCACCACCACCCCCCGTCTTCCCTCTTTTCCAGCTCTGCATGTGATTGAAAGAGAGAGAAAACAATGCGAGGGAAAAGGGCGAGGAAGAGAGAAAGCCGAGCGAGACAAGAGATCAGCAGGCGCATTCGTTTTGTCCTTTAAGTTGGAGTTGTGTGTGTGAGAGTGTGTGTGTGTAAGTGTGTGTGTGTGTGTGTGTGTGTGTGTGTGTGTGAGAGAGAGAAAGTGTGTGTGCATTTTTTCCCTTGCCAGCCTGCCTTGGACCTGCAGGTTTGGATAAAACAGTAAGTAGAGGCTCGGGTGCGAGGAAAGGATAAATGAATGTGGTTTTGCGTAGGCAATGCAATGCATGAGTGTGTGTGTGTGTGTGTGTGTGTGTGTGTGTGTGTGTGCGTGCGCACCCTTCAGTGAGGCAGCATGCTGGTATGCTTCACTGGCACTGTGGCCCTGGCTGCAAGCACTGAATCCGTAGCTCGATGCTCGCTCTTTTATTTTACCTCTTACCTCTTTTCTTTCTCTCTCGCTCTCTCTGTCTCTCTCTGTCTCTCACTCACTCGCTCACTATCTCCCGCTCACTTTCCCTCGCTGTCTCCCTGTTCCGTCTAACCTTTAAGTTTCCTTTTAGCATTTCGTTTTCTGGGAAGAGGAATCGACTCTCTCGCGACTCTCCTCCCCAGACTGCTTTCTCTCTATGCTCTGTGTGTTGGTGTGTGTGTGTGTGTGTGTGTGTGTGTGTGAGAGAGAGAGAGAGGAGAGAGAGAGAGAGAGCGAAGAGATAGAGGGAGAGAGAGCGTGCACATGGTTCATTCCGGCTCAGTCCTACCACCCATCCTCATGCCTCTTTTTCTTGTCTCCGTCCATCGCTCTCTTGCCGTTTATTTCGACTTTGAGCAGCACGCCGGAGGGACGGGCCGCTTCCTCACGCAGCTTTTTTGTGAAAAAAAAAAAAAAATTCTTCTTCTGAACATAACTGGAATGTTTTTGCCGTGCTGTACGTTTAAATCTGAGCTTTCTCTTTCCCTCTCTGTCTCTTTTTTCTTCCCCTCCCAAGCAGGAAGCGACTTAGAAGAACAACGAGCAAGGGGGCATCCTGGATCCGAAGGGGAGGGTGAGTCGATACCAACGAGTACTCTTCCTCTCCACTTCCCTCTCTGCTCTCCATCTGTTTCCTAAGCTTTAGACCACCATGGTGGCATGAAGGAGCCGTAGAGCTTTGTTATCTGGCTCGTCTTTTCTCTGTGCAGCCTCTCCGGAGACCACGCTGAGCAGGGATTTGCGCTAGCAATGATCGAGAGTGCATTGAATGATTTTATTAAAGACATGACAGTCGGATGAGCATGCAAGTCATCACGACAGAGGGATTGTTTGACGCTGTGCGGTCCTAGCCTCAGATTTCGACGCTGTAATTAATGCGTCCACACAGGGTTTTTTGTCTCGGACGTCCGCAGCAGTGAATTTGATTTTCCCTGAGACGGCGGGGGATCTTTAGGCGTACTGTACAGCAGCAGGCTCTGTACCTGATGGCAGGAGGCATTTTTCAAAGTGCTGTATTGTTCAGCTGAGGTGGGGGAGGGGGAGAAAGAGAAAGAGAGAGAGAGAGAGATGGGGGGGGCTGGCCAATGTTGTGTCTGGCTGAGGCTTGCACTTGTTGTATGTTCACAAATACATACGGGGGCAGTGGAGGTTGCAGTGAGTGAGTTCAATTAATGCATGTCATTTAGGAGTGTGTGTTTGATGCGTGGCTGCATGTGTGTATCCGGCAGAGCTCGCTCTGTATGCAGGAGATGCTCAGACGTCCTCATTTGACTCAAAGACGAGTTCAGTACGAGGAAGCATTCTTTTTTCGTCTAACATCATCGTAGCAAACAAAGAAAAAGCCAAAATCCTGACTGCTGGGGGCTGAAAGCAGCTGTGTGAGGAGGTAGAGGAGTCCGTGTGAAGATGTATCTCTCTCCGTCCCTGAGACCCTAACTTGTGACGTTGTGCTTTCATGTCCACGGGTTAGGCTCTCGGGAGCTGAGAGGGATGCACGGCCAGCACTATTTCCAGCGCGCTCCTGCCTCAAACAATGGCAATCAGAGGGGGAAGACCGTGGCGCAGTGAGCTAAGGCGTTCACCGCATGCTCTCCGTCACACACTTTTCAGCTGGGCTCACACCCTCCTGTGTGTTACATGTCACCTGGGCTTGTCTGATTTCTGTCTGCTGCGCTGTGCAACATTGCATACGATGAAATGTGGATCACGTCCGGACTGGTGTATACTGGTGAAATCTCTGGGGTTGGGAGGAGGGGGATGTAGTGGCATGGATGCTGTTGCAAGGGTCATGTGACATGTGAGCTGAGGCGTATAAAAGGATGACAGGAAGCTGTCCATGTGATGCTACTAACACATATAAAGCAGTTATTGTAGTGTTTTGATCCAATTTCACACAAGTAAGACACATTAATGAGTGGTTTTATTGTTACATCTTTCTGAAATGACTTCCCACCTCAGAGGGAAAACATGCTCTGCCAAATATCTGCTGTTTTAAGCAGCTAAGCTGTTTTTTTTAGCAATCCAGTTGCAGGTATCTCAAAACGAGCTTTAGGTGGAATGCTAATTGGATACCGATGCTTATTGGCACACTAAGCCAGGCAATGTTGCTAGTGTTGGTAAAGAAATAGCTAAACAGCTGATTAGCATCAGTAGCTTATAAGAGATAATGCTAATGCCGCTGTGATAGCATTAACCTCTTGTAAAGTAATGAAACATCTGTCAGAGTAATAGCTCTCTGTTTCTCCTGCAGGCTGACTGTGTGTGTGTATGTTTATGACTTGAGAGCAGCACAGAGTAATGTTGAGAGCGTGACCATGACAGCTCTGTACATTACGTGCTTGACCTCAGTGAACCCTCTGCGATGTTAAAGCTCCCTTCACTCGTGCTAACGCAAATGTAAAGGTGGCGGTAAGTACACGCCCACAGCGCAGCCAGTGATGCCCACAGTGTCTGAGGTGCCCCTTTGCAGCTAGACCGCCGACCACGCCACCCTCCATGATTCATTCGTGAAGTGCTTCTGAATATGCAACTGTTGATCTGATCCTGGTGTTGAGCTGCAACCAGAGTGGCAGCACACTTTGTCGTCGATAGCAGTCTCACTCGCTCACGTTGAATTCAGTCGGTCATAGTAGCAAAGTAGCACATGGCGGCTCTTCTAAGGGCACGCGTCCATTTTCGTTTGAGCCATGAGGCTGGTTGTCGTCCTACCTTGCACTTTAGAGTTTGTTCTCAGGAGGCCTTTGCTGAAATCCATTTGCAGCATATACTTAACAGCAACTCTTTGGCAGCATGATTCTTAGATGTTTGACTTAGGCCCATTACACTGTAGCGAATATATGGTTTTAATGGGGCATGGCGTAAATATTGATGATTAATCATCTCTGTGGACGCTTTCCTCCATTTAAATGGATGCTAAACCCCATGCACTTGTGGATCTCAGATTTTACAAAAGGGAAATTGTGCTGGGTAATAGACACTAGATGTGCCAATGTGTTTTTGGTTTGGAATGTTCCACGGGATGTTATCTTAGATATTATGTTATGACATAGTAAGATTTAATTATTCGGACAAGCTTGAATTCAAAGATGGCATTTCTGAGCGTGTGCCACAGAGACTAAGGCCAGCGTCTCAAATTATTGTGACCCTGAAGCTTCACATTCTGATCAATAAATGCCTTTTTTTGGCACCACAAGCATAACAGTTTGCTTTTATTTGACCTTCAAAAGTATATTTATCACTTTCCCTCCTCCACTGCCATTTATTCAACTGGCAACAGCTGGATATGATGTGCAGATGTCTTGTAAAATGTGCTTCATTCATTCGGTCCTGTTGTTAATGAACTAATATGGATTATAACTTGAACCCCCACTGCTCTGTTAATCTGATGCTTTAGCTATTCTCTTATATAACGCCTCTGTCAGCCCCATGTCTCCTTTTTTTCGACCATCTTTCTGCCTCAAAATCGTTTTTTATTTGTTCAGCTCGATGAACAAACACTAACCTGGAGCAGTTAGTGTCTAGCCGGTAAGCTCGAAAGGGGCTGCAGGCTTGCTCTCCATTGTTCGGCTGCTCCGCACACTGTCTGTACACTGTGTCCCCATGGCTGAGGCTGACGTGGAGGATAGACAGACAGACACAGCGACTGGTGGGCATATACCCGCCTCGATAAGCTGCTTCACCGCCCCAATTTTGACTGAATTTTTCACAGAAGGGAAATGGGCCGATCAGTGTCGTCTGCTCCGACATGATGCAGCTGAATTCTGATCTGGTTCTGGAATGAACGTTTCAGACAGATTAAAATGAAAACTTGGGTCAAGCTTAATCTTTTTCTTTGACTCAGCAGCTTCAGGTGCGTCGGTCAGTGAAACCTGTAATGACACCTGCCTTACCTGCCTGAGAGTTTTTCTACCTATAAGTCACAGAGATTTACTAGTCTAGATTTCAGTTTCAGTTTTAGTCTCCCGCAGTGGGTTAAATGCAGCGTTTGTGTCTCAAAATATCCGCTGTTCGGGTATCAGTTCATTCTAAATGCCAGTAGGCAGCTGTTGATTGATGTAATCCCTTATAAGGTGGACCTTTGTTAAGGTGGACTGCGGAAGGTGCGGTGGACACCCAGTGGATAACTTAAATCTGGTCAAAAGGGAGTTAAGTGTGCTATAGTTCAGGTGTGGAGGGTATGTTGGATGGATTGCTGCAGGGTGACGCCCAAAGCGTCTTAGGAATATCAGGACTCAGTTCGATTTGGATCGCAATAAATTTGAAATTATTGATGAGAGAGATTGATCGGGACGCTGAGAAAAAGTGGCGAACGAGGCGACAGGTGACTAGCGACAAGCCTAGACGTCTCTTTGTGGCAGCAGGGGTGGTTCCTCTCCATGTTGAGTTTACAGTCACCGTTCTGCAGCTTTCCTCTGCCACTCCCTTCAACACACAGCCTCGACTGGCCTCGCAGGCGGGAGAAGCACACTCATCAATAATCAGACCTTGTCAGCATGTGTGTGTGTGTCTCTGCGTCCTACGGTATCTGTCTGCATGTCTGTAATTTCTGTTTGTGTGTGTATGTGTGCGTCTAGCAGTTTTTCCCCACTGCAGAGGGGTTCGCTACAGTCTGTCGGTGAAACAAGATGGCGTCGCAGCTCCACGTGGGCCCTCCCGCGCTGGCTGTTGCCCAGTACCAATAGCACGAGATAGCTATGGAGGTCATTTTTTGAAATGTGTCGCACCTGGGGCGGATCTACTTGCCATATAGCTCAAACTGCTGAGGCACTTCTGTACTGTACTGGAGCTTGGCTGACTTTTAGAGATTTAGGATTTGGGGCAGATCCCGTGCTTCCATCGTTATTTTTGTTTCTTTTCACTCAGTCTGTGTATCAGCTGCCAGACTGTATGCTGTTTTGTCTGCAGTCTGTGCTGGTGGGATGTACGAGTACATTTTGAGTGTGATTTGTCTGTGTGTGTGTGTGTGTGTGTGTCTGGGGGGGTAGGACTCAGGCTAAGTCCAGTTTAAAAGAGATTGGGGATTGTGCACAGCCACATCACACCAGCAGATTAACCAGACTACACAGTAACCTCATTAATCTGAGAAAGACTGATGTCACCAACAATGTGTCAGCAGTCACACACACACACACACACACACACACACACACACACACACACACGTACAAACACATGCATTTAAAACTATTTCCTTTGTCTCTACCTAATAGAAACCCAGGTACTGATGACTGGAGGCCGAGGCAGAGCCCATCTCCTCTTCCACAGTGTTGTCCTGCTCCAGGTCATGGATTTAAAGACATGCTGGAATTCCCCCGATGAATCAACATTTAACACTTTGCTGCCACGTCAACCAAAAAGCTGCAAGCATTTTGGGGGTTTTTTGGTTTTTTTTTGGATGTTTGAAGGAAAAGAACTTAAGCATGTTGGCTGTGGTTAACGTTTTGGATAATTTTCTGCCTCAGCAGCCTTGATACCAGGAAGCTGTGCAGATGCGATCAGCTATTGTGTGTCTGCACAGAAAGATTTGATTTTGGGGTTTCAAGTTGGTTTGTCTTTTTTTTTTTTTTTTAACAACTGAGATGGGAAGTTTTTGAAGGACTATATCTGTAATCTATTTGATGATGATGGGCACATCATGCAGCCGCTGGATCAGGACAAGATATTATTACACCAACACACAGAATTTTAGACTTTCTTTAAACATTTAGATGCCTGTTCTCTGTTCATGAGAATCTTTGTGAAAACATGACATTTTTAAAACAAAATGTTGCCTTCTTGTTTATCTGAATCTTACCACTGCAGTGATTAGTTGCAGCAAAAATATTGCTGTTTCCAGCTTCTCAGAATGTGAGAACTTTATGTTTTTCTTTGTCATACATTATAGCAAACAGAATATCTTTAGGTTTTGGACTGTTGTTCAGACAAATCAAGACCTTTGAAGATGTCACCTTGGACTCTGGGAATTTTTCAGACATTTTATAGACAAAATGATTAATCTAGAAATGAATTGGCAGATTAATCACTAATGTAAGTGATCATCAGTAGCAGCCCAACTTTGGTTTGCTTTAAATTTGACAATATTTTGTAAATGGAACAAATGCAACATAATATCTTTATATAATATATTTGTAGTAGTAGATAAGATGAACATTTAGATCCCACACAGGGACAAGTGTCACAGCAGCTAAAGGAAGTAAAGGAACAGATGCACAGTACCTTTAAGGATCTTCAAAAAACTAGAAAACTACATAATTTGTACTGCCAAATATAATACTGTACAATACTTCCATCTGAGACACAAGACGCTTTGTCCTTCACCAAATTCCATTCACACAAGGGCAATTTTTGTATTGAATTTTTCATTGCAAGATCCTTGTGTAGTTAATTCTCATTCTCAGCACACATTTCTCATCTATTATTGTGTTTCATTATTTTGGCTCTCGGCTCCGCCTTTCTGTTCCAGTTTCCATTCTATTCTGTTTTCTATTCTCCAAAT
This sequence comes from Lepomis macrochirus, assembly GCA_024633595.2. Lineage (NCBI taxonomy): Eukaryota > Metazoa > Chordata > Actinopteri > Centrarchiformes > Centrarchidae > Lepomis > Lepomis macrochirus. The sequence continues at coordinate 32,145,874 of JALXJV020000009.1, read as the reverse complement.
AAAATGTGTGTGACATTTTGACATATTGTTCACCTCAGGGACGCTGAATGTTAAGTGTTGTCTTTATAATTTAAAGCAAACTGTCACTCGCATATGTTATTTCTATTTCAATGGTAACCACAAATGTATGCTTATGCTATACTACGTAATGAAAGAATTACATTTTTCGCATTTTTTGATTTGCCTCATAAAACACAATTTACAGCTGAGTGTGTGTGCTGACCAGAGTACCTTACCAAAGCTGATGTGGCTTGCAAACGTAATTATATTTGAAGAAATATATAAAAAGAATCTATTTGCTATAAATGTATAGTGTGAACAACGTTTTTGTTCTACAGTTGAATTCTATTTTGTATAGGCGTTTAGAAGATCATGAATATATTATATTTTACAACAAAACAACTTATGATAATTCCACTTTTTCCCTTGTAATAAATATAGCAATGATGTAAGAGCAGGACAGTAAGCCGAGTGTTCTCTTCAGAAGCCTGGTATTAAAATAGAGACATCTTTAGACACGGTTGTGTCTAAATAAAGCCTTGAAGCTGTCGTTTAACATGATTGTCAATTCTTTCAACTGTCATGCTTATTAATAGAGCTCTGAATGATTTTTCTAAGCAGGCAAGTGGTATGTTTTATATTTTATCTTTGGAGGTATTTTTGTAGCTTTTTAAAGTCTTGAATCTGTTTCAACAAGATTAACTCTTTGGCGTGATTTTTATTTCTGCAGAGCTGCCAAGACATATTGCAACATCCTCTCTGGTGGCCACAAAGACATCGGACAGTAAATGGACAGAAACTGCTTTGTGTTTGTCTTTCTTACAGCCCATTCGACCAGGTCAGGACATGTGGAGGAATGGTGAACAAGAACATGAGACAGATATGACAGCCACCCTGAAGCAAGCTTCAACTGCCCATACACACATTTTTGTAGTATACAGGTTACCTTGGGTGGGACATATGCTGTAGTTGTGTGGCTCCATTCTTTTCCAGACTCATTTAAATGTCTTTACTTTGTAATACAAAAATATTTGACACTAATAAAACATTTCTCAAAAATGTACTTGTTTTGTGTTATTTTATTACTCTTGTATTACTGTGAGGCTCTATGCTAACACTTTAGCACACTCTATTGTATGTGATTGTACACTCGATGCTAACACTTAAGCATACACTGTGCTAAGTGATATCAATGGTAGAACTTTAGCATGCTCTGTAGTAAGTGATGGGTGGCTCCATGCTAGCATGTTAGCATGGAGTTAGCAACTGTATCCTAAGTACTAGTAGGCTTCACATTAGCAATAAAAATATAGAATGCTGTGTTATCATTATAAAGCTAATGCTATTCTGAAAAATATTTCCTCATGGTGACATATTATTGAGTGGCAAGCTTTATAACCAGCCCAAAACATACATTATGATAGTACATTTCAAGCCAATTTTTTAGGTTACATCTTCACCATTCTGAGTAACATGGCTCCATGCTTACACTTTAGTAGTCATTAAGCTAATACTATCATCTTGATAACATTATAACATTCCACCCCCACTTGTGCTCCAATGCTGCAGCCCATGGCATTCATTCACAAAGTTGTTCAGCGATGAAGTGTCAACATTGTGTGGTGTCCATTTAACCTCAACCTGTCTCCTCTATGTCAGTGATTCACCACATTTCCCAGAATTACTTTCAACACCCTAAGAGGTCTTGCTTGGGCTTGTTACAGTCAGCTTTTGATTTTATATTGGTTTCAGTTTTCATGACAGGAACTCGGGCACATACAGCAGGACTGAAACAGCAAGAGGATTAGTAACTGTCACAAATTTAGATTTCATAACTCAAAAAAGGTCAAATAAAAATGTGCCCGTGGTAAATGTGGTAATTTTGTCCTTTTAGACATATAGAAATTATGTTCACATTAATATGTATTTAAGAGGCCTGAATGTGCTGTGTGTTGTTATGTTTTTTATGAAATTATTTTGAGTTTTTTTTAATAAAGAAAGCATAAGAGATATCTCCTGATGCCTTTCTAGTACTTTCTAGTCATTTCATTATGTATGCATTAAAATATAATTTTAAAATTTTCTTAGGAACCAATATTAATTTATACCATGTTAAAATGTTAATATGGAGGACGAGAATCAATTTACAATCATAAATGATTTTGGTTTCTGTGCGTTGATAATTACCAGGGAAGTTTTCAATGGGTCAATCTATATAAAATGAGAGAATAAGGTAGATCATCCTATCACCAATATCAATTATTCAAATTCAGTCATTTAAATTACATTTTCAGACACAAAAAAGTTAAAGACTATCATGAGTACTACATAAATTCATATTTGATGGTGCAGACCATGCCCATTTATTATATTCTTCTAACTTGAACTCTGGAATAAACTGGATGCATACACACATATATTCTGTCTGTTTGTCACCTTGATTCCCCAACCTTCTCACCTCAACATGACTTCATTAACAGTAATCTTGTGAGTTGCCTCAGCATGTGGTCGCCATGGAGTGCTCTGGTTATAGAAAACAAACAGCACAGTGGAAATCGATCCTTATTTACAGATGTTAAAAGGATGTATTGATGCATGCTGAAATCCCACATTGTAAGGATGTCTACCTGTGAGTATTTTACAGTTGTGTCAAATACAGAAGATGTGAGGCTTCATTTGAAATAGGTTTCACATCAAAAATGGAATAAAGAGAAATGATCAAGTTCAGATTAACAACTCGTTGGATGTATTTCTGATGGTTGTGGCTATTGTTCATTTGACCAAGATAATTAGGATTACTGCGTACGATTTCCATCCAAAACGTGATGAAATCTGTAAAGAATGTCAGCCATATTTGTTGGAAGACAAATGTAGACGCGCACAGTATACTGATCTCATCTGACATGATTTTTTTTCACTCATTCGCTGTCTCTCGCTCTCTCTATCCCTCCATCGCTTGCTCGCTCTGCCTGTAAATCCATGCTTAGATTTGGCTCACACACACTGGAGCTCTCTGCAGCCGTAAGTAGGCCAAAAGCCATCTGAGGACAGGACTCAGAGAGAAAGAGAGAGAGACAGAGCTAGGGAGGGAGGTATAGACAGGCGGGTTAGGGAAAATGACTGAAAGAAGCTGATAGAGGACCTGAAGAAGGATGTGATCTTATGATCAATTACACTTTTAAATCCTATTTATCACTTGATTTGTGGGTCTTTTTTTAACTTATCTTTGAAAACACATTTACAGGTCGTTGTTGTGAATAGCCTGCGATCTACATGATTTTTAAGGGCTATAATATAATGATATTTTTAAAGTTAACACTGATATTTTGTATCTTTAATTGTGACGTTTTAATACACAGCCACATTTAGACAATGATATGAAAGATGTACATTCTGCCCAGACAACAGTATTGATGAAATCCCTTCAGATGGTTTAGGTCTGTTTAAAAATATAAAGATGCATCTGGACCCAAAATCTGAATATGAAGAATATACTTTATATACTTCACTAGACTTGTGTGAAACTGGATCAAATAAACTGACTCATTTTTTGTTGGGAAATAGCTCAATTATATTGGTGTTTGAAGTGATTGTTGGTGTGTGAGGCATCTTTCTTACCCCTGCTTCTGTTGTTTAAAAGTCAAAATAGGCAAAATGGTTTTAGTTGTTGAAGTACACAGCCAGTAAGGGATGAGCATTTAAATTCAAAATGTCCAAACCCAGCCAGCACTTTATTGTGGCAGTAAATACTCCTTGTTTTAAGCCAACATCTTCACAAAAAAGTACTTGTGTTTCTTTATTACATGATTGTGTCATTTTTTTTCAAATAGTAAAAAACTCTTGCTGTAATGACTTTTTCCATGCTTTTATTTTGCAGTATTGTAAAACAGACGGCTGTGAGCCTGAATGCACATAAATAAACTCATCTTGCCTTTGAATGGACATTGTTTTACAGGCTTCATATTAAAAATATATATTTATTTGTTATTTTCTTATTATTCATACTTGCTACACTTCTTGGCGACATTCTCAAAATTTCTCACATACTTTAGTTCTAAGGTATGTTATTACTCACAAAAGAATCTGTCCTCGTGTCTTAGTTGACAACAGCCTTGTCTGTCTAACTTTCTTGGTCAAGCTCTGTCACTGTTTCAAGATTACCTTCTCAGGCCAGCATTATATTCTTTACTTATTTTACCTCCTAAACATTTCATAAATTACGATACAATTTCTTTCATTGTGGATTATTATATGATGGACTTTCCCCCTTTATCAATAAGCCAATACATATAAAATATTTTGTTTTTCTTTTGTAAATGCTTCAGGTTTCTTGGTCATCTCCCACTCTCAAGGCAACAGTGTTCACAAAGTTAACTGTCTAACACACAAATCCAGCTTACTGATCCTTAAAGTTCACAATACAGTGCCTTAGATATAAATATTTAAAGGTGATGGATATCAAAGATACTGCAATCCACTAAAACTCTGTCTACTCACGTTTGATTTCTAGTTCAGGGAGGTATTAATTTTACCTAAGTTCAATTTTACATTTTTAAATTCTTAATTCTCAATTCTAAACCTCTAGTTTTAGTCTTGTCATTTTTGTCGAATTTGTTTCACTTAATAAAATACTGGGTGGTATTCACTGCCATTTTAGCACACTGTTATCTTATTCTATTCAAAACACATTTTATTATTTCTGCAAAAATCCATTACTGTTTTTCCCCTCATAAATATAGATTTTTGAAACTGTTTATTCTGAACTAAATATAGATTTTTTAAAACTGTTTATTCTGAACTAAATATAGATTTTTTAAAACTGTTTATTCTGAACTAAATATAGATTTTTTAAACTGTTTATTCTGAGCTATTGATTCACCTGTTTAGCATGACCAAAATATGTTTAGGAGATGATGTAATGCCACCAGCTTATATTGCTGTAATCGCAGCAATATACACAACATACCATCTTTATCTTTATATAGCTCTGTTCATGTTGATTTTTTGATGTTAACATGTTCTCATACTGAACATGAGGCAAACTGCTCAATGTCAATTTTCCCAACAGTATTCGCTCATGATAATAATTAATAAAGATATTCATGATGTTGTTTAGGCATTTCAAAGCACTTGGTGTGGGAACTATAGTATGATTAAGGTTAATCAAAGGTTCTGATCATGGCTAACCACTGAAAATTTGAATTAAATGAAAGACATGCACTTGGCACTCAAATATTAAAATCAAGCACCTACTTTTACAAAGTCACACTACTTCCTGCATTGTGGAGTGTTGCAATAGACAAAATGCATTTTGCATTAAAGACCTTAAAGCTGAGACTAGGTGATTTATTTAATTGTTTCAGATCGTATTATATTTGTTGAAATGCTCTTTACATCCTGACAGCAATCAATAAATCAAATTCCCTGACACAAAAAAGTAAGTAATCCGTAGTAAGTATCTGTGGCTGTGGCAGGCCTGTAATGGTTGGCTGGCCTTCCTGCCTGTCTACCTGCCTACTTACCTGTCTACCACTGAATGAACGTGTCTTCTGGGAGGGAGGGATTTTTTCAAAATCTAGCTGCCTCTTGCTAGCTTCTCCAGCATTGCTTTTCCCAGCTTTAAAGACAAATTAGCATTTTGGAAGGTGAGATGCTCCTGAATAGCATCATTCAGGTTATAATGGACACAGTAATTATAAACCTACCAATATTATATATCATAATATGCCAAATATAATTATTTAAACTGCCAAACTACCAATTGTCAAAAGTGGCAATGTTTTATTTTGAAAAGTACTGTATAAATAAAGTTTCTGTTATTATTATTCTTATCATTAATTGTATTGTTTAATTATTTATCTTTTAATGCAAGTGGTTTTTACAGCAGTTTTCATTAAAATGGTTATATTGAAAATGTTTGAACATGTTTCATTGCATCTCCATAATTTGTTGAAATATTTATTGATTGAGGAAAGAAAAGAAAAATCAAGAATATCAAGAACAAATGTCATTTGAACATTTCTATGAATAAATGCATACATTGTGTTATACCAAGTATCAGTAGCTTATTTGTTGCATTCTCAGTCCTTGGTTATTAAACTGTTTTATCTATTTAACCATATAATATTGTGTGTTTCTATTAAACCCTTCATTTAAGCAGAACATGAAATACCATCCTGTACTCTTTTTTTCTCGGTCACAGTGTTGCAGTCAGCAGCCAAAACTGACATAAATCTCACACAGACATTTTTAATATCACACACACGTCTGGGCCTGTCTGCCACTTGCTTTACCGTTCCATCATCGCCATCAGTCATATAGAGCCAGTTTAGGGTGAGTTTTGAAGAGTTACCATGACAGAAACAGTGCCCCATTCAGCCCACCATGTTAACATGTAATTTATGTCTTGAATTTCCTTTTTTTTTAAATAATGTTTTGAGTTCATTTGTTTCAAAACTGAACAGATTTTTTTCAAACACATCTAGGACTGACCTGGGCCAGTTCTGGCATTCAAGGCTCACTGAACATTTTGCAGATGGATATAAATATAAAGACGAATGTTTTGTATGTCGTGTAAATGATGATTGCAAAAACGCAATCTGGTTGCATTAGGTCACCCCCCAAACATATTTAGGTCATGCTAAATGGATCAAGAATAAGCAGTTTAATATATATGTTAAGGGAAACAACAGTGATGAATAATTGCAGAAAAATAATCAAACGTGAGTTAGACAGTTAACATATTGGATAATATATTATGTGTACTATAGATGGTAAGACTTTGCATAGAATAAAGTAGCAGCAAAGGCAGTAGTTTGATGTTAAACAGTGTGTTATGCGAATAAGCATCAGTACAACAATGTTTATTTGTTGCATTCTCAGTCTTTGCCTTGGCCATTTTATTTATTTAATCATATCATATTGTGAGTGTGTCCATTAAACCCTTCATGTATTTATTTCGTCATTTAAGCAAAATGTTAAATGAAATCCCTACACATACAGTCTATCCACTCATTTAGAGGAGAGTTGTATATTCAATCCAATGTTATTTTATTTATTTAGCGCCAATTCATTACAGAAGTCATCCCATTGCTCTTTTTGTAGAGCAGGTTTTGACCGTACTCTTTGTAAATAATACTGAAAGAATAGTGAATACATGTTTTGCCTTTTTCATACGTACAGTGACAGCGTTGCAGTCGGCAGCCAAAAATGGAATAAATCTCGCACAGACATTTTTGATATCACACACACGTCTGGGCCTGTCTGCCACTTGCTTCTTCGTTCCAGCAATGTCATCCGTCATATAGAGCCAGATTACGGTGAGTTCTTAAGTGTTACCATTAAAGGAAACAGTACCCCTTTCCCCGCTAACATTAGGGTCTATGGACTAACATAATAATTCAAATCTTCAGTTTGCCTTTTTAATGTTTTGAGTCCATTTGTTTCAAAACTGAACAGATTTTTTTCAAACACATCTAGGACTGACCTGGGCCAGTTCTGGCATTCGTGGCTCAGCCCTGGCAATTTTATATTTCATATCATTAGGGTGGGTTTTGTTGTGCTGATACATTACAAAAATAGCTCCTCCTGTGCCCCACCTTGAGGTAGTAGATGGCCTAACATAATTGTTAAAGATTGTGCTTTAACACGCAATATTGCCTTTCTGTGTTTCTGGTTCATTTGTATTAAAATGTGGTGGTGTTGACGGAGAGCAAATCATCTTATACTGAGAGACTACTGAGCCCAAAATGGAGAACACTACTGTAGTTTATTATCTCTGTTGTGCCACTCACCTTGATTTACAGCTGTCATGTATGTTTGGGTTTTTTTTACTAATAATGAATCAAACGACAATGTGAAAACACTGTGTAAGGGGTCACTCATGATGATGAACCTACAGAGAATTATCAAATGAATTTGCAGCCCCTGGTCTTCACACAGCTTTAAGGTGAGTTTCAGCTCATTGTTTAGATACTTTACTGTTTTGGTTCACTCCCACTGCTCTCACAGCATCATTCTCGGCCACAACAGGCAGCTGTTTTCAAAGAAAAAGCTCTAGTGTGCGCTGCCTGCTCACTGAATTTTTCACAGATTTTCAACCTATTTAGATTGGTAAATATGCCAGACATGTATCTGTGGTACTTGCGTGTTTCCATACCAAAATACTTGATCTTATCTAGTTATATTACTATAATATAACACATAAACTCAGCCAAAGAATATTGTTTCTTCCACTGCATTGTACAATTATATGATTTAATTTGTTTATCATTTTAGCACATAAAGTATTTTTTCAATAAAAAAATTATACAACTGGAACAAACACTAAAAGGAAGGGTTTAGTACATTTTTTGGCAGGCTTCACAATTCTGTTTTAAATTCAGTCACACATTATTTGTAAAAACAATATATACAGTGTATCAGCAGGGTTGTGCAGAGCTGCAGTAGAACAGTTAGGTACTGTAATTTGCTTCTGAAGCCACAATTCAGGCACATAAGTTGCTGTATGTTCTGTAATAAAACACAGAGCAGAACATGGTGGATTGATAATAATAACAGAACTTTTTAGCATCTTACAGATACTTTACAATAACATTCTTTCATTCCAACATCCAAAAGCATCACAAAAGTCTGATATTTTCTATACTATCTGAACTGGCCGCGACCATGCTGCAATGTGACGGTGGCAGTTCCGCATCTCACAAGTCAGATGTGCTACATGTATCTATGGGTGAACATAGTGAAGCTTTTAAGAGCCAGATTCTCCCCTCTGAAGAGTGAATACCAGACTTCATTCATCAGGTGAACAACGCACATGACTGCAAATGTATGAAAATGTTGCTGCGTAACTGTTGGATATGGAAATAAGCCACATCAACTTAAAATCTGATGATATGTCGTCGTTCTTTTCACAACTTGTTTCTACTCTCCCCAAATTGCCAAAACCTCCTCTGTCGGAATACAAACTGCTTCACAAAAGAGGCATGGTTTCCACACAGGTCTGAGACAAGAGTCGATGGTACAAATGCATCTTTTGAATATCCTGCTCGAGGTTTTTTATGTACAGTCGTGGGAACAAATGCTAAGGTGGGGAAAAAGGCACATTACAGAGAAAATTGAAATGGCATGGTAGCATGGCAGTGGTTAGCTCGCCAGCTAATAGTTCACCAACACGTGCAAGTGGTCCCTACATCACCATGCTTCAACGAGCAAATTTTTTTTGTTTTACGAAGACCACTTTCTGTGGCTGGACCTTTAGGGTGACATTTGTCTTGTTGTAAAATCAAACTTTTTATTTTAGTGACACGTTACATTTTAGTGAACAACTGAATGGCGCCTTTCGAAAACAACAACATATGTATCAATTATATATTTATGAAATACACTAGTAGGGATGTGGGGGACTTTTCCAAATATAATGTGTTACATATTTAAATCACTCCTGGGATGTTCTGTTACGTCCAGCAGCCAGGCTCAGGATGAGCCCTTGCTGATATTTCATGTCATGAGGGGGTCAGAAAGTGGGACTGGGCTACATGTTAATACTATCTGTAAAAAAAGAAAGATTTTGTAATTCACTTTGTCCTCAGCCCTGTGAATTCCTTTGCAAATGAAAAGCTGGCAGCCCTTTCTACAGCTCTCCAGATGCAATACCTTAAAAGACATCCTTCTCCCTTTCCATCAAGATTCATTTCTCCCTCTCTCCCCTCTGGCTTTCAAGTACTTGCAAGCGTTAAATACACTTTCATTTCAGCCAGTTCCCGCTGTAATGCAACTGTAATGATGCCTATTCACTGCTGCTGGTCCTGCCAGAACAAACCCGTTGACCTCGAGGTAGTGCATGGTATGAAGGCCCCGTCCCTCCAGTGCTGAGAGGGGCTCCGGAGAGGGCCACCTGGAGCTCTGTCCGGACTCTCAGGAGCCGGCCGAGGGGAGGAGTGGTAGGAGATAGAGACATACACAGGGAGAGGAGAGAGGAAAACAAGAGATATTTCCATCTCAACCCAAATACCACCCACCTCTTCATATCTTATTTCTCTGCCCCCACCCATCCTCTCCACATTTCCCTTTTTTTTCTTTCCTCCACAAGGCTCTCCAGCTCTTTTACAACACAGTGCAGCTGGAAATACACATACCAAGTTTTTTCATGTATACATCTGTGCACGTGCATATATCTACATGTGTTTATTTGCTCGTTCTGAATGATATGTGCAGTGTTAGCAGTGAGGGAGATGTATGGACATGGATATTTTCCCTGTACTCCACAAGGGCAGGACTATCCATTTCAAATTGGAATAGCTGTTTCCTGTTCCATAATCATTTCCAGCTTGGGCACAGCAACAGCTTCTCGGTGCTACTGTATGCAGAGGCTCCCTCAGTTAGACTGTATACATTTTACTGTAACCGTGCTATGGCGGAAAATTCTATTCATTCGTAAAGCATTTGAAGCAGGCTTGGATCTCGGTCATTCTCTCTCTGCCGCTCAGCTCTGTAAGCTCTAATGTGCTCTTAATTTCGCATCACACAGTAGAACAATTAGCAGCCATTTTGATTACCCTGACACAGTGATGTTTCTGTTTGCCAGTGAGCAGGTTAAAATGGGCTCCTCAGTATCAGATATAATGCTAAGTAATGTTATATGCATCAAGGCTATTGTTTTTGTCCATCTATATAGCCTGTTTTATGTAAATCAATTTTAAAAGGTTGTAATGCATCCCCATGTTTTCTCTTAGCATTAAGTTACAACAGCTAAAGATTAATTATTCCATGTCACTTTTATCTACAATTTGGCCTATTTAGTGTTTTAAAGCTTTTTTAACGCATAATTTGTCCGATGGGTTATGAAGAAAGACTTAAACTAAATCAAATTCTAACTAAATCTTAGAATTAGATCTACTCCTTCTTACTCAGTAAAAACCTGCTTCACTGAAACGTCAGTTTGCACTGGAGGCTTCAAATTTCAACATCAGTTGTGTAAGTTGCATACTGGACGGTGATTGTTCTCCAAATTAGGTGCGATATCACAAAATTGCCTTAAATTCAGTCTCAAGGTGAAATGTTCTCCCGCAGCAGATGAGCGTGAAAACAACCCTCAGGTGTCGAACTCTGCACATACATCGTTCTGCACAGTGAAGCTAAAAACATCACAAAGAATAACAAGCAGAGCACAGCTCTGAGTGGAGGGGGACTTTGACTGTTTGTGTTTTTTATCCACTGCTTACCTTTTCTCCAAGGCAAAGTTAGGTGATTCTTAAGTGTGCTTCCAACCTTGCAGGCTGCCAGTGGCTTCTATTAATTCATCAATCTTTTTTTTTTTTTTAATAAAGAAACTGATCTCAAAGTCTACTTGCTGGCTCTCTTAGGAATTTGACCCACAGTCTGGTCAGTTCTGCTGTCAATGATGGAACTCCAGTCATATGATAACAGGTGATTGTGGTTGTGTACATCACTGCTCAAAGATGGATATTTGACCACTAATTATCATGTAAGCGAAGTTTAATCCATATTATTTTATTATTAGCTGATCCATCATGAAAACTGAGCAAACCATCCACTGAAGAGTTGCAACTGAAGGCTACAGGAAAACGTAGTAAGTGGACATTGAGTGAAGTTTTTTGTGAAACCTTTATTTCCAATGTCAAGAATGAACTTTCACACTCTAATTAAAATGTGCTTGGGATGAAAAAGAACCCCATCATGGTTGCTTTACATTTGTCAGACATACATTACTGCTGTTCGGTAAATGCTGTGCTGACATTCCTTTACTGATTAAGATTTTACTTGCAAAAACCTTTTAGCTCCCTATAAAATATGAAGAGTTGTCATAGAAGCTTCCCAATAGTCTAGAAAACAGCTTAACACTAACTAGCTACAACATCAAAAAGCAGATTTACATTTTATTTACACCATAATAGCCCACATATCCAATACTGTAACAGGTTCTTTTTCCTTTATTTGTAATTTATTCTTCCACCCTATGAAAAACAAAGACACTGCTTTAAAAAGAATGTGATGTGAAGTACTGTATGATTCATTTGTGTGGAATGGTCCAAATAGTGGAAATGCACTGGTCTGATCCTTTAAGCCTTTCTTAGAATATGAACTTCTTTTAATAACTAAGTTTGAAATCAAATTGCTGTTTTTCATCCTGACATGGAGAACAATGTTCAATAATATTGTTGGCATCAGTGGCAGCCTGTACAAACCCATTGGCGGGCTCCTGATGCTGTGCTGTGATCTGAGGACAGGAGGCTAGTCGCTGGGCTTTTACCTCACTTCACTGGACTTCACAGGTGACCCGAAGGTAAACAGGAGGTCTGACCCCTCTGCCCGTCCTGTCTCTCTCTCTTTCTCTTCCTCTGTCGCTGTTCAGTCAGATCCCTTCGTAATAAATGACAATTGAGGATAATAGCCTGCTGTTGCTATAGAAACCAGAAAGCAGATCTTTGCACTACTCTGTTTTCTCTCCCTTTCTCTGTCTCTCTCTCTCTCTCAGCTGGAAAATGACAGTCGAATCTGAACTCAATGCCTCACCACCCCCCACCTGCCTCCCTTCTCTCCCACTCTCCTTTCTCACCCTTTCTCCACTCTGGTCTCCTCCCTCTGTGATCCTACTTTATTCTCCCTTCTCACACCCTCCTTCCCCATTTAACAAAAAAATCTCTCTCTCTCTCTCTCTCTTCGTCTCTCCCTTTCCCTCTTCTCTCCGCACCACCTCAGCCCCCACGCTGCTTCTCCTCAAAGCGTAATCTCCGCTCGCTGAGCCGGCGAGTGCTACACATGCAGAAAGCAGGGTCACGTTGAGTTTATGCTTGTGTCTGCGTGTTGTTTGCCGCCGTCATTTCTGAGGAATGGGGCTGGGTTGAAACACAAGTGATTATATGACCAACGGAGAATGGAAAAAATGCCCCCCACTCTCCCGTCTGTACACCCCATCAACCCTCCAATCCTCCAGCTGCCAATGCTATTGTCATGTGGACGCTCCTTCTGCTGGTTCCTCCATCCAGAACAGCCTGATGGGATCCATGTCACTTTTAAGTTTCAGGGGGAACTTTGAGTGTTCTTTCCAGCAGCACATAATGTATCATCAAAGCCGGGATTAAAAGGTTTTTTTCCCCTCTTCTTCGTCTTTTTTTTTTTTCATGGAGGAGCAGCTTTGGCTGCAGGAAGATTTAAGCTTATTAGCTTAAAGAGCAGGGGAAGGGAGTTTTCAACTGATGTATGGCAGACTTCAAAGATGGTTTAATCTGTCCGTACACATGCCCTGTACAGGCTATTTATGCTGGGGAGCCATGTTTCTTCCAAATGACTTCCTCTAGCCCACCGTAGCTCCGGGTTTTCTCTTTGTCAGTATGTCTAGACAGCTGAGATGGCTCTTCCTGAACGTTAACACCATTTTCCCTGGCTAACATATGATGAAAGCACAATGTGTTTGATGTACCCCGTTATTTTGTAAGGTGTATTGTATCTTTTCAGCTCATTGCGTAATTCGCACTGATTTCTGGCAGTCTAAGTGGGAAATTCAAAGGCAAAAAATGGAATTGAAGCATCCCTCGTTAACTTTTCTACAGTCATTCTTTTTTTCTATATTTTAATTTCTAGTGCAAGTTCAGCTGTGGTTGCATAAGATCTACGTGGTTGAACAAAAGCTCTTTTTATCCTATCACATCATTAAGGCGAGCGCCGTTTTCCCTTCCCGTATTTATTCCTGATTACCACAAAGAGCAGATGTTGGCATGATTGATAGCCATCATTATGGATTAGAAATGCACTTACAGTCAATCCCTGTTAATGCACAGTACTGATTCATCTATGCTTAGCAGGAGACCTTTAATGACCACTTTTCATGATAGATTATGGAGTTTTACTCTGGATTAGCATGAAGATTTAGGTGCGGAGTTGATTTCAGGGTTCATCTGAATTTGCAAAAACAATTGGTTATGGTTTGATTCTGCTAATTAAAATGACAGAGGACAATGAGCCGTAAGAATTCCTATGTTTATTTGTACTGAAAGGATTGGTAGTTTCAGCATGAATGACCTTTGCACATCTTGACATAAATTAAGGATACAGACAATAGGACTGCATGTACAGCACATGCAAAACAACCATGCAAATTAAATGATGGTTACGAAATAAAACAAAGTGTCATGGAACACTGAATAAACAACATATTTGATAGATCCTCTGCAACAGTGATTCCCAAATGTTTTAAACTATTGCACCTCTTCTTTAAAAAATGATTTTTATGGCAACCCCATCCACATGACATGCATACATGTAAATTCTTTTCAGCAAACAAACAAATGACACTAAGGTCACATGTATGAACTAACATCAATATTAAGTAAAGGTAGGTCTATATTCTTAATCACATTGTGTCCCTTAGCACATCCCCCCTTGTGCTTTAAGACAGTATTGTCACTGTTTTTAATATTTAAGGCAGACCACCATATTTCTCTAACTATAACTATAACTATATGGTTAGACAGATAAAATGATTAAGTTTGCATCAAGCAGATATTGTTGGAAAACCATATGACGTACACTGTCAATGAACATTTTAACAATACATTGTGTGTCAGTATTGTACAACTCTGTAGATACATTCAGTAAAAATGTTTGTTTTTTTACGTTGCTAAAATTCGTAATCCAGCTGGCATTATGTTTCTCTCCATGTGTATTTGCTAATTAGTGGTATATAAAAGTCATTTCTAGGAGACAAGGCTGCTCCTGTAGCCTGGAGACATCTTGGGATCCACACGATGGATCTCCAGTCTCATCCTCCACAGGATGAGACTGGAGAGAAGGATGTCTGGGAAAATGCAACCCTTTTCCAGACAACAACATTCCAGACAGCGTTTTAATTATTTATTTATTTATTTTGTACATTTTTTGGGTTTCTACAATATTTGCACATGTGCACTGTAAACGCTTTCCTTGTATATTTAGAGTAAGTTGCTGGCAGCGCGGTTGTCAGCAAGTTGCTGTATTTCAATTTACAATGAACTACTGTAATTGTACTATAATGCAATGTACAGTATATGTAACAATACTGTACACTGAATTTTATTAAATTGCATTGTACTGCAACATCTCTAGGTATATTAATTAGGGATAAGCGAGTACAGCATTATCTGTATCTGTATCTGTTAACCATATGAATTATCTGTATCCGTACTCGGATTGGGCGGGGCCTATCCCAGAATTGTGCGGGATTTAACCCGGAAGTGGGTCGGGTTGTCTTGAAATGGGCGGGGCTTTAACAGTATGTTATTTTAAGCATGCAATTTATATGGGTTGATCAGAAATTGTTATATTTATTGCTGATTAGAAAACTATTTACATGACAGCATCAGCATTGAGCTTCAGATCAATGGTTTTGATCACGATAACAAACAAACTATAAACAGAACAAGTTTTGCAACAATGAATACAACACATGCGGTTGTAATTATGAAGTAAAATGTAATGAACAAGAGTTTTCATACTCAACATAACTTTCTTTTTTTAACTTTTAATTTTTTTATGAACGGTTAACCTGCTCTGAGCAGGTTATGTTCCAGAAAAGAGATTAACTGAAAACGCTGCATACTGACCAATCAGCTCTCTGGAAAATGACATCACCATCTGTAGGAAATCCCACAGACTGTTTTAGCCAATAGGCTGCTTTATGTTTGCAGCGGTGATGTGGAGAAACTCTTAACTATGGCGATCCTACAGAGACTGATTAAAAGCCTCAGGCTAATGTTGCCTACAGGTTTTTACAGTACAGCAGGATCAGCCTACTTACTGCCTTTAAATGTCTTTAAGATTTTTTATTTGCTCCCAGTCCGTTTCACACAGCCTGACGCAGACGTTAAATAAATGAATTTTATTTTTCTTACTTAACGCTGAATATGATGAACAGTTTGTTATTGAAATATTAAATTTTAATATGAATGTAGTCTGTCTATTTAGGTAAGTATAGCTTTCTAGGCCGACTACAGAGACTGTAGTCATGTTCCGTCCCACCTTTTGCGCAGCACCCTAAATGTTCAGATTCAGTCTTTCAGACACTATTTGAGCACATTTTATGGCATGAAGGGATTTTTCCGTTTCACTGCTTTATGAAGTGTGTGTGTGTGTAGCTTAATTTGTAATATTATTTTAAATAATTTATTTATACCACAACTACCTTTATTTTTTTAAATACAGCAAGAAAGTGTCAGACACTCAGTGCGTGAAGTAAAAAAAAACTGGTTAGAGCAGCTGACAGTTTTAAAAAAAAATCTCCGATGACCGGCAGAGAGAGAGAGAGTGTGCGCACAGTCAGCTATGCAATGACGATTTTTATTCATTCCGAGCACAGATATTGACTCGTATAATACTCGGATACTCGGCAAAAATGCTTATCTGGTATGGATAAAGCATTTTGTTTCAGCCGAGTATCCGGCTCAACCCTAAAATTAATATTGGTATTTTACTGCTAATGATTACAAATCATAATAATTACTACTACTACTAATATTATTATTACTGATAATAGCAGTAATATGCATTTATTATTAATATATTATTTTATTAATTATAACATAATTTTATATTAATATTACAATAATTCAGAATAACAC
This sequence comes from Lepomis macrochirus, assembly GCA_024633595.2. Lineage (NCBI taxonomy): Eukaryota > Metazoa > Chordata > Actinopteri > Centrarchiformes > Centrarchidae > Lepomis > Lepomis macrochirus. The sequence goes on along the minus strand of JALXJV020000009.1, from coordinate 32,129,261 downwards.
TACAAATAAGGAAATCCAAATAATATCCTTGATTAAAAAATATTTTTTTCATTCAATACATTTCAACTTAAAAACCATTTCCTTGAAAACTTTTTAATTCAAGTCTTAATGCTGACTGATTAAGCAGCTGAAACAGATCTACCTGAACTTGGGCGCCGGGTTTGGAACCACTGTCCTAGGACAGAACTTGATTTACCTTAGAAATCTTTGCTACACCTGCAAGAAGAACAACAATCATTACGGGACTAAGGCGGGAAAGGAAAAAAGTCAACAGGAGTGGGCGGGACGGGAATCATACATTGTTTTTTATATATAAATATGCATATAAAAGCTATTATTAGATCTTTTTTTACCTGGACAGGATGGGATAGGATTCATTCTTCTGCGATTGATGGGACAGGATTTTTTAACTCTGTCATGGCACACTCCTGTGTCACCCTCTAGTAGAAGTCTTCAATTCAAACAGCAAACCATTAAGGACAGAATGAAGCTGTTGACAGATGAAACCTTGAAATTTGCTGACTACATTCAGGTTCCCATGGGAATAAACACTTGTGATTTGAATGCCACCATGGCCTTCAGATTCAATATGCGTATGTGTTGCAGCTGCTATACACAAGAGTGCATAATGTACACCCCACAATGAGGCAGTTAATTTGAATGAATAGCATGTGATGACAGGTTTTGAGTTTGCCAGAGACAGATTTTTTCATTTCAAATAGAAAAAATGTATTAAACAAAGTATCTGTCTCACATCACTCAGTACATGTACGTCAGCAGCTGTCTAAGAAAGTATTACAGTCTGTGCTACATGACTAAAAGAATGTAATATTCTGTAAGAATATTCAGGACGACAACCTGCAGCCTCAGACAAAGCTCTGGAGTCCTGATATCTATTCTTGAATCGTTGTTGTGCTAGCATGGATTTTACTTATTAAACATGAAGTGTGACATTGTGATTTCATGCGTCTGACAGTCAGTGTGTCACATGTCTACGAAGAGCTGTTAACTGCTCTGGAAATAGATTCCTGTCTTCATCTGCCAGTCTCTTTCTCACACACACACACACACACACACAAGCAGAAGGTTTGTTCTCCAGCGCTGTATTGTGATTCCATTATGTTTCATCTGATTAACCTTAGTATGTTGAAGATGTGATTTCAACTTTGAGCTGTCATTGTAGTAAAACTCCATTCTTCATTCTCTCTAGCAGTGGTTCTCAAAGTTGGGTCCAGGCACCCACAGGCGGCACAGTGATCCAGTGGATAGCACTGTGGCCTTTCAGCAAAAAGGTCACAGCTTCAAACCCCAATCATCCTGGCCTTTCTGTGTGGAGTTTGCATGTTCTCCCTGTGTCTGCGTGGGTCTCCTCCCGGTGCATCAAAAACATAATAGGTTCTTCAGTCAGTGTCATTGACCAGACATTGATAAACATCTGGAGCACAGCAGCTGCCCACTGCTATCTTGAGGGATGGGTTAAATGCATAGCATGAATTTTACTATGTGTGTGTGACAATAAAGTATCTTCTTCTCTTCCAGGGTCTCCCAGCAAAAAAGGGGAATCATTTATTTTAATATTTACTATAATTTCATTCATACAGTAACACAATGGCAGAAGGTACTATTATGTTGGTCAGTGGTTTTATAAACTTTCTGTAATAACACACGTAAAAGCAAAACTCCTATCAAATGGAGCTCCGTGGTCTAATTTGTCAGTTTAGAAGTCCTAGATGTAAAAAAGTTAGAGAACCTAGAGAACCACTCTTTAGTTACCACATGTCTCATCTTTCGATCTGGTGTAGCTCCAGGTAGATATCCCCTTAGAGGCCCTCAGAACTTGTGTGACTTATAGGAATTTATCAAAAGAATAAAATAGTATTATTGCCAAGAAATGCAATGGATATAAGCAGGAGAGACTTAATTGCACAGAGAAGAAGGTTGAAGAAAGTGAAAAGTGTTTGGTCATGAGACACATAATGATGTGGGCTCTAAAGGAGTATCCCCTGATGAAGTCAGTTATATTCACACTTGAAATCAAAACTAAATAAGCTGACATGCTACACTAATTGATTTTCTGTTTTGTTGATGAATAGGGGACACTTGGGTGGTGATGGGTGCAGTTGCATTCAGGAGACCACTGAACAACCGTCTTGATGGTTACTGAGGTTTATTTTTCTTCCCCTAAATATTGAACAGCAATGGAAGAATGCAGTCCCTAAAGCAGTGTTTCTGTTTCAGCATTGTCATCGTTACTGACCACTGGTGAGCTGGAAGCTGCAGTGTTGTTAATAGGTCTCTTTTATGCCGAAAAGGCATACACTATGTTTTTCGTGATTATGCTAATATTACACCGTGAACATCAAATCTGTGATGAAATCATGGAAATCCAGCTCTCTCTGAGCTCCTACACACACACACACACAGACACACACACACAAACACACCAAACAAAGTCAGCAAACAGCAGAGCAGAGTAGCTGCCCCGGAGAAGCGAATCAGGTAAAGTGAAGATAACTCCAAGTTTACTCGAGTAGGCTACAGCTACGCTCGTTACTTTAAGTAAGTGCAATAAAACCTTTGTGAGTAAAAAGCCAGTACTTTATCTACACACCTGTTAAACAAGCAACAACATGTAAACATATAGAAAGTGTATAAAGTATGCTGTTGTGACTTCGCTGGTGTAAACATTACTGTTGCTGTTCTAGAAACACAATTTAGTTATATTTAAATTCTATATTTAAATATATAAATATAAATGTTGGTATAAATATAAATATATATAATATGTTTAAATTTAAATTCTAATCATGCTCTGAATTTATTTGTTTTAAAGTAATGTCTTTTTTAAAGCACTTTTAGTAATGAAAAAAACAGTAAGAATAATGATAAAGAACCGAGCTGCTAAGAGTAGTAGTATTGATAAAATCCTAAAAATACCCATCCCTAAAAACAAGTTTAACACACATTTTAAACACACTTTAATGGGGACCTGTGACTCATTATATTGATAACCTGAAGGAATTTTAATTATATAAATTATGTATATACTTTAATGCAGTCATCAGTTTTGAGAAATCAGGGTTGGTGACCTAAGATTAGTCATATTCTTAGCCAAAGTAGATTTCAAGAAGAAATAATGGAATTGCCTTGGGACACTGGTGCAGTCAAATTTAAACATGGAAAAACTGTAGCATCGATCTATTCGTTGACCTCTAGCAGAGAAACACTTAAGAGCCAGCAAGAGTTTCCTGACTGAACTTTATACATTCATTATCATGGTGGGAAATCACATTAGACTCAAAATCCAATACAGCATATGTTCTATATCTGCGGTCCAGATCTCATTTCCCTGAAAACCAGCAGGAGGACTCTAACAAGCAAAGGTGCCACACAGTGACTGACTATGCAGTAGGGTGGCATATGGTTTCTCAGAAGGTGTTAGGCCAGATTTAGCTCCTGTTCACATCTGATGGATTCTCTTGTGGGGTTTAGAAGTGTGGAAAGAGCTCTGCAAGTGCATGTTTAACAGAAAGTATAAAATATAGTGTCCTGATTGCTCAGTTTAGAATGCAAGTACCCAAGGTTAAGGCATGGCCTCCCATCATGTCCCTTTTTTCTCCACTGCAAAGGGTTCGAAAGAGAAAAGTCAAGTGGAGAATAAGACGGTGGGAAACTTTTTTCTAAAAAAAAATTCTAAAATGTAAGTAAAATATCACAAACTATCCAAATCTGAGTCTTTGACTTTATTAACTTAAAGAGGTGGTATTATGCTTTTTGCCTTTTTCCCTCTCCTTTATTGAGTTATATACCTTTTTTGTGCATGTAATAGTTTTGCAAATTGAAAAAGCCCAAAGTCCACCCCAAAGGGAGTTCCCATCTCCCACAGAAAATTCTGCTCTGAACTGCTTGAAAACAGCTCGTTTGTAGTACAGATGTTTCCCTTTCATCCTTGTGACGTCATAGAGATAAAAACAAATGCGCCTTATACAATGCTCGCCAAGCTGCTAGTCCGACACGCCCTCAAAAACACCTGAGGAACACACACCTCTTCTCTCCTGTCCAAACACTAGCTACCCTCCAGGCAGTCAGTAGACATAACGTTGTTACTGTGATGTAGAGACAGAGCTCGGTTAAAACTTTATGGATGAAAGATACGTTTGTTTCAGATTAATAACTCACCACTCTCAAACTCTTGCTCCAGTCCATGTTGCCAAGCTGGTCAGCAACATCTACAGCAGAATCGAAGCTGTTTATCGTCTTCTCACTGGCCCGCCCTTCTCTGCTTCTGATTGGCTAGTAGTCCTTAAGTAGGAAATGTGTTGCTTGTGCAACTCCCGACAACGATCATTTAGAGACAAGATGTATCACTCCATAGCTGAAGCGAAGCCTTCAACACAAGGTGAAAAGAGGAGCTGCAGCAATGTGCAGTATGAAAAATAATATGGTGTTTTTTGAAAATTAAACCATGTAAACCTGTTCTGGTACAACCTCTAAGTAAAATTCTGAATCTCAAAATTAGCATAATACCACCTCTTTAAGATCTTTGATACTGTCAGCATTTATTTGCAGTAAAAGCAAAAGTGTAAAAATCACATTAGTAGAAAACATCACACATATTATGAAAACCAGCAAATATAGCTATACTGTATATTTTTAATTGGCAACAGTCAGAGTAAACATCCCTCAGAAAATGTTTTCATAGTATTGAATCAGTGACAATCTATAATTACCTGCATAATGCTGAAGAATGAGGAATTTTACCATATGGACAAAGGTTATCACTTTACCTTTGTCTTGTCTTTGTGCTGTGTGTCTGAGGGGGGAGGGAAGTGTTTTGGGGGGATTAGCCTCACTAATTTTGTGTTGTTATGTTTTACTCTGTAGTTTGTGTGTGTAGGATTTTGGGTCACACCTGGTTTCCCAGCCTAAATATCAGTCTCTCTCTCTGAGACAGACAGACAGGTATAATGTTCAAAGACTTTCAGGAAATAACTTTCCCTCACAGGACAGCGACTGAGGGACAATATAATGGTTTTACAATATCTTCAACATCAGAAAGTATGGAATGAGTAAAAGGTTTGTGTGTGTGTGTGTGTGTGTGTATGTGTGTGTGCACGAGAACAGAGTCGAGGCTGGGAATGCTGTGTGTGGCAATTGGCCTCCTTTGATCTCGGCCTCTCCGTTGTCCCATTTCAAAAGAATCCCCTAAGAAGAAAAGTGTGTGTGCTGGAGGGGAAGGAAAAAAGGTAGGGGGAGGAATAAGAAGAGGGGAGAAGGGGGGAGGGCAGCGGGTGAGGACCACTGAAGTGTGAAGAGTGTGCAACTTTCTTCCACTGTCTTTCATTGCTCTCTCGCTCTAAGAATGCTATTATGTCTGTGGAAAGTGGGAGAACGAGCAGGCGTTTGCTCTCTCTCTCTCACCCTCCTCAGTTTCTTAATATAGGAAGCTGGTTCCCACAGGCTTAACAATACGTTAGCCAAGCGGAGCAGCATTGTCTGAGGGGAGGATTTGGTGGAACAGAAACTATACGGCCATACAGGAGCTGCTTATGGCTGCAGGGGACATAGGGGCTCTGTAGTCCTTAGAAGGCGGCACAACCCATTTTAACAAGGCCAATAGTAACTCTACATGGTAACACCAACAAAGTTATAGTAAAAGTCCAAAAAATACAAGTAATCTGTTTAAACTTCAAAGTTTTGTTCTTGTGATTATGGATCTCGAGAACTTTGTCAGACATGATACAACAGAAAACTGAATTTCCGCCTCACGTCTTCCACTTGTTTTTGTTTATTTGCCCCAAACAGCCAATGTACAAACTGCACATCAGCTGTAAGCTAACTAGCAACAGGCTCACTGCCCGTGTCTGTGGAAGTGTGCCTCTGTGCATTTGGTTCAGCTTAGTCTCTGAGCTCCAGTTCTTTGTTATTTCCCTCCAGTCTCCTTTTTTCTCTTGCTTCTCTACGTGAACGAAGAAGATTCATTAAGTCCCGGGATACGTGTACACTTTCTCCTCCAGTTTAAACATTTTCGACAAGCGTAGATGCGTCCTTGTGTCCCACAGGCCATTTATTACATCTTTCCATTGACTTTGTAATCGATTGCATGGCCTCTAAAATTTGCTTTGCATTCTGTGTGAGCACAGAGTGTTAAAGGCTTTTCAAGGATATTTTGATGTTTTGTTTTTTTTTACTTAGGAGGACTGTCTAAGCGCAGTGTAGCTAAATGGAGCCAGGATGTGAATGATTTTATATGCAACTTATTTGTTTATTTGTCGGTATGTTTGTTCATATAAGTATTTTTTGAGAAATGTCAAGAATTTAATAAAAAAATGTCTTCAAGGAACCTTTTACAGACTGATGCCCTTGAAACTGATAAGTAACATTCTACATTTAAAAAAAAACGCTAATTTCCCTGTGATGCATTCAAAAATCAAGGTAACCCCGAAAATATCTACAAGCTGATGTGTTCCAGTACGTGTTGGGCTGTCGTGTATATAACACTGTGTCTAAAAACATCTGCCGATCAACTTTGCGCATCCAGTGGTAAAAAACACTAGTCAATAATTTTACTTCAAAGTTTAAGTACTAGTTTCAAATAAATGTACTAATTAAAAATTACATATGCAGTATATATGAGTGCATTTTTAGGGTTCAAGATTATTTTCTTTGGGGGGATAGCATAAGTTTGTAATGTAGAACTGGCTGGTGACTCAAGGAGTGTTGAAGAGGACATGTTGACATGTTTGAGATCAGCTATATGATCTTCTGTAGCACACACTTAAAGCTTTTTGCAAAGACCTTTGAGAAGAAACAGCTCTCTCTCTCTCTCTCTCTCTCTCTCTCTCTCTCTCTCTCTCAGATGAGAGGTGAAACATCTTTGAGTATCCTCAACCTAGTCCAGTTGCCCTTCCTTTACCTTTCCTTGGATAACTATGACCTGGATTACTGAGAACCTTCACAGACTCTCTCTCTTATATTCTCACTCTGGCTCACAGCAGCTAGATCAGAGGCGAGGCAGGGCCATCCAGTAATAAGCCAGTGGCTGATACATATAGAGGAACAGTGGAGGAGGAAATTATAGATGCTATCAGTTAAGTTCAAGTACATGGTTTTTTTTCCTACTCCCTCTTCCTCTTACTCTCCTTCCTGTGATTCTTTTTCTCAGCTCTTTCTTCTACGGGCTGCTGCACAAATGGCGGTCAGTAAAGTATGCGACTCTCCATTCACAGCAGCCAGCAAGGGGTCCCTCACTTGAAATCAGCCCCACTGTTCAAGGGATTTGAACACCCCCCATGGAAGACCATCACTTTACACTTGAGTGTGTATGTGTGTTCTGCTATGGTTAAGCAGTTAAATGTTTGGACAATAACATTTAAAACACATGCACCATGTCCAACCACTCAAAGCACTTTACACTACAAGTCACACTCACTCCATTCACACACATTCATACACTGATGGCAGAGGCTGCCCTGCAAGGTGCCAACTGCTCATCAGACAGAAACTAACATTCAAACACACAGTCTCACACACAGTCACACACACATCGATGACACAGCCATCAGGAGTCTTGATCAAGGAAACTTTGACATGCAGACTGGAGGAGCCAGGGATTGAACCACTGACCTGATTAGTGGAAGACACTATTAGACTTTTTTATTAACTATTAGACAATGCCCCCCCTCCGAGCCATTGTCTGATAGTGAGTTTTTTTGGACAAGGTCCGTTCAGTTTCAGAGTTTATGGACACACGCTCAAGATCGCTTGGTGTCAGTTTTTAACTCATTGGGAATTCCTTTACATATTGATAATGCACTTAGCAAGAAGAACCATGTGAATACTCTCTGCTCCAGACTTTAACAGAGGATGCATTTCTAACGAAGAGTGTAAAGAGTCAAACAGAAATTTACATTGTTGTTCTAACATGCAATACTAGCGTGTTTTCTAAGATACGGTATCACAGTCTGGTGTGGTAACCTGACAGGACAGTCCAAATCAAAGCCATCCGCCCCTTCAGACAATTTATGAGCAGTCGGTTATCAGACAGCCACAAAAAAGAGTTTCCAATCCGACCCACATACTAATTTCAGCTTTTACCGTCAGCTAGAAGATTCAGGTTTCCTAAATGCAGGCTAAACCAACGTAAACATTTGTGCCTATCTCTATTAGACTTATCATCACTAACATGTAGGCTAGCTGGGCTGTCATTATGTCATTATGCAATAAGTAGGCCATTGGGGTTATGCAATATGTTAGTAGTGCAACTCGTGAGCTGTTGGATTGTTCAATATGTCATTGTGCATTGCATTGGTTATGTGAAATGGGTCATCTGTGCAATATGTAGGCCATTAGGGGTGTGCAATATCCAACTCATCACAGTGTGTCGTAACTGACACTTTTAGACAGCGTGACAAAGCGTAAGGACTAAAGCTAACCTTCAGCGTCTGTATGAAACACCCCCATTTGCTATGTTGAAGCAACACAAGGGAGGCGAACCTCTGCAGCTGTAGAGTTAGCTGGTCAACATGCATAAAGTCAATGACTTAGGTTTAGGTACTAACTTTTCTGATGGTTATGGTAAGGGTATGGGCTTCGGGGGGCTGTCAACACCTTTAAAACAAACGTACAGTAGCTAGCTAGCTAACTAGCACTTCCAGTCTGTATGGGATGCCCCAGAGCGTCTCGTAGAGACACTAATAGTCAATAGTCGTATAGATGTATATGAGAGCATGTGTTGTGTTGCATGAGAATAGGTGTAGAGAGATGTTTATTTCTGTATTTTGTGTTGTCTTTGTAAAGCTACAACAGACAGAGTCCAAAACATATTTCCCTTTGGGGACAATAACATATATCTTATCTTATCTATCTTTAGCGCCATGGTTCAACGCACTGGGGGAAGCACTTCATTATCATTGTTGAACGCTAAAAGGAGGTGCAGTATATAAATAACACCTCAACATTCAACAGACAAGTAGCGTTACTTAACTTATGTAACTTAAGTCACATAATTAACTCAAACCATGATGTTTTCCTAAACCTAATCAAGTAGGTTTGGTGTCTAAACCTAACCAATTACTCTAGTTTTATTTTGAAAGTCTTTGACATTGAATATTTATTATTGGTAACTTGACCATACATTGCAGATTTATTATTTAATTCACCGAGAGAACTGAGCACCTGGATTTGTACCAACAATCCACTCCAACTTGAACACTGTACTACTTTTAGATTGATATTTTTACCACGTTTTGTTGATGTTGAAATGACAGAAAGATGGTGGGGGACAATGGGCTTTGGGACAACAGCTCACAGGACAGCAGTGGTGGGGATGTGGGGTTGTAAGAGGCTTAGGCAGCAGCTCTGCGTGTGTGCGGAGTGTGTGTGTAGTTTAATGTGTGCTTTGCTACAGTTGTGCAGACCTTCTTTGACTCATTTTATTCCCTGATACCAGACCAGAAACAGGCCTGTGTTAACACAACAGAAGGTGCTGTGTTGGTGGGGGAGTGTAGGGCCAGGTACAGGTGAGACAGGAAATACAATCCAGGAAGTGTAGTTGACTGGGGGTGCTAAAGTCAGTCTGAAAGCAATCATAGGTCCGTTGTACGGTTCTCACACCAGTCTCCACAAATTCACACGGGCATCCCGCCTCAATTATGTAACTGTAGATGCTGCATGGACCTGAGGCATGCTTCTTGAAATTTGAAACATCCCAGTCTTCAAAACACACGGGTAGTCAGATAACCAGCATATTTATGAATACGAGAGGAAAGAAGTAGAAAACAAGATACATCACAACGAAACGAAACAAAATAGGGACCCACTCCCACTTTGTTGGCGAGAAACTGCTCCATAGAGCTGCTAGAGGTCAAAACTCCACCTTCAAAAAATGAAGTGAGAATATATCCTCACGGGAGATTTATACTCATCTTTATATCTTACAGGTATTACAGGTATATTTGGACCTCATAAATGTAGGAATACAAGTACACACACACATTCAAACACACACATCTTTCTCTTTCATAGTACATCCTTCTCTGTCCTCCTCACTGGGAGTTTTTTCAGAGGGGGGCTGGCACTCCTTTGGCCCTGCAGCTGCATTTCGTGCTTCCCCACCGGTTCTTAAGGGGCAAATAAAACCCTATTATATCTTTGAGGGAGGGTCGCATTCAGGCTGTCATGCAGACGCTCAGATGAAACACAGCGCAGCCACACAATCCCAGGCTGCTACAGTATGAATGAACAGCGCCCGTTAGAACCAACCAGGTGGCTCACAAAGGTTTTCACTCATGGGTGAACCTACAAATTCCCAAGCTAACAGAATGAAGGGTGATATCTGGAATAACCAAATCTTGTTACTGAGATTTTTTTCTGAAACTAAGGGTTGTTTGTGTGCAGAGCTGAGGCATCAAGCTAATTATCCCACGTCTGAAAGGGCTACACTGCTTGTTCATCATTACTGCAGAGGCACGACGGTTTTCCTTTAAGAATTAACTTGAACTTCTTCTCATTAGTGACTGATTATCTTATTATTCTATGTGACAGTATAATTATTCATAGGTTAAATGTTTGACTGGCTATAATGCTGACTCTATCTGCAATTAGACATGTCGTTACTTTTCTTACAGCAGTTGCTGTACATTGCAGTCCCGTTTCTATTAATTGTATCATTCAATCCATTAGATAATTATTGGATGACTCCTCAGAAGTTACAGCTATCAATGGCTTCTCCTTATACAGTACATATATATAGGGATGTCCCGATCAGGTTTTTTTGCCCTCGAGTCCGAGTCATTTGATTTTTCGATAATTCTATAATACTTAAAAAAAGAATAAAGAAGAGTGAAAAAACAGATCCAGGATGTATCTTATTTTTTATTTAATTCACATTCACAAAAGATTCAACAACTCTGTTAACAAACAGAGCACTTCTGTGAGGTAGCTTGAACAATCAAGTAATAAATAACATAAATTCTTCACTTTTGGACTTTAGTGCAACAGTAAATATAAAAAAAGTCTAAGATAAAAACAAATAGCACCTCAACTTAAAATACCCGGCAGGCATGTAAACAAATACAAAAATAAAAGTGCCACAGTGTTTGCAAAGCACATCTATATGTACATAAATATACATTTACTGTAGATCCGAGTCCTGATCTGGAGGTAACATCTGATTCCAATCGATTCTGAAACAACGTGATCGGGCCCGATTTCTGATCTCGTGATCGGATGTGGACATCCCTATATATACTGTATATATATATATATATATATATATATATATATATATATATATATATATATATACATATATATATATATATATCTGTTTGTTTGTATAGATATAGAGAGAGAGACCGAGAGAGAGACAGAGGGAGCAGCAGATTCAAACTAAGCTGTCAGATTTAACACCTGTTCATTAGTGCATTAAAACTGCTTAGTAAGTGAGAAGTTGAACTAGATAGTTAAAAGTAATGAATAAATGGTTGACATGTTGACAGTTTCTGCAAATTCCAGTTGGTGAGAGCAAAAAAATAGAAGTAAAGTACATCCATATATTAACCGACTCCATGGAAAAGGGAAGTGAAATATAATACAACGGAATATGAACTTGCATTAAAAGAGGTATGAAAGCCTCATCACATTAGTTCTATTATGCAAATGTGTCTAGCCATATGTTGGCCGGTATCAGCAAATGATTAAGTATTACTTTCAGAATTTTTACAGTGAATAAAAAATACTAGGAGATATTGCTAATGTTCACAAAATACATGAATTTAACCTGGGGGATAACCGTTTCAATTATAAGAGCAAAAAATATTACAATTATTAAGGTTAATGTAATGTTACTTAGACTAACCGCCAGAGCCGGTTTTAACCTCCCCAGGGCTCTAAGCATAAAGAAGAATATGAAAAGAATATGAAAAACAAAGCTGCAAAACAGTCTGCAGACATTCAAGCTGATAAAGCAGACTTATAGTTGAATTTGTGCTGATAAAGAACAATGATGGCATGCATTAAAGACAAAACCCAAACAGACAAAGAGAAATAGCAAAATGACCTTAAAAAACATTAAAATAAAGAAATGTGTCTCTGATAATCATCCTAAGTTTCTTCTCATTCTTCAGTCTGCAGATCTTTCCTCTGCGTTTGTGCCAGAGTTGTGTTGATAACAGTTTGAGCGGAGAGATTCTGGCCGCCCACATACAAGCCGGTCCCTGCAGCAGACGACTGCAGCCAGCTGCTACATAACATGCTGCAGCCGTCTGCGCTTGGTTGCAGACACTGTTTGTTTTTCTTACAGATAGGTGCCGGGGTTGTTTAATGCTCGGATGAACCACGCTGCCTGATACAATTGCTCTGTGTGTATGCGTTCAGTGTGTGTATGTCATGGTATGCCACGAGCGTGACACACCACCACAACCAAACCATAAAAGGCCTCATATTACAGACTATTTATATCCAATTGCGTGGAACTACATAAACAGTCTTTGCCGTAGGTGTTTTTGTTGCCTTTTTTTTTTTGTATCTCGCCTGCTCGACTAAATGTGCCTTTTCAACCCACCCACAAGGAGATAAGCACAATCACGGGGCACTTATCTGTCACTACATACACTGAGGAAACCCACAGGGACTTTATCAAAACAGCCACTTGTCTACCACACTCATCTATTACTGCAGGGATTTTTTTCATAGCCACAAATATAAAAATACATCATATTTAATACAACATGTCCAAATGTGACACAATTTATTCTAGAGAAGATCTAGAGAAGATCTGTGTGGAGGAGTGGGCCAAAATCCCTCCTGCAGTGTGTGCAAACCTGGTGAAAAACTACAGGAAACGTTTGACCTCTGTAATTGCAAACAAAGGCTACTGTACCAAATATTAACATTGATTTTCTCAGGTGTTCAAATACTTATTTACAGCTGTACCATACAAATAAATAGTTTAAAAAATCATACATTGTGATTTCTGGATTTTTTTTTTTTAGATTATGTCTCTCACAGTGGACATGCACCTATGATGACAATTTCAAACCCCTCCATGATTTCTAAGTGGGAGAACCTGCAAAATAGCAGGGTGTTCAAATACTTATTTTCCTCACTGTATATATATATATATATATATATATATATATATATATATATATATATATATATATATATATATATATATATATATATATATATATATATATATATATATATATATATATATATATATATTAATCTCTTGAATGAAATTCTTCATATTCAATTATAAGAATTGTTAGCATAATTTATCAGCTATTTCCAGCGTCAAGCAGAAAATATTGATATGTTATGGAGCTTTACAGACAGGTATCAGTCTACGTCCGCTCAGTTGCTGCACCTAAATGTGTTTTTAGTCAGAATGAACCAGCCTTGTGTGTTGACACGGAGGTTGAGCAGTCTGCCTAGCAACAGGTTCTCACACTACCTACCTGTAGCTCCTGACAGTTTTGGCATGTGTGTTTTTTCTGCCTTGTGGGAAATCAACTCATATGAGTGAGGGGCATGTGGGAATGTGGGAGGTGTGTGTGTGTGTGTGTGTGTGTGTGCGTGTAATATGTGTGTAAACAAACATGGTCATCATGTAGCCCCCTGTGATATTTGTGGGTGAGAGGGGTCGGGATTGCCTCTCCATGCCTAAACAATTACCAAGCCACCTATACGCTGAAAAGTGAGTGCACTCCTCACATTTTTGTAAATATTTGATTATATCTTTTCTTTTACTGAAGAAGTGATCCCTTTGCTACAATGTAAAGTACTGAGTGTACAGTGTGTATTTACACAACAGTGTAAATCTGCTGTCCCCGCAAACATATCGCACTGCCATTAATGTCTAAACTGCTAGAAACAAAAGTAAGTACACCCGAGTGAAAATGGCCAAATATGGCCTAAGTGTCAATAGTTTTTGTGGCCACCATTATTTTCCAGCACTCCCTTAACCCTCTTGAACGTGGAGTTCTATTTATATTTAGCATAGTAAATTTAATTTAATTTGATCAGTTTGATAGACTAAGCTGATGGCAAAATAGACTCTTAGATGAAACAATTGCCTCCAATCTGAGCAGCTCCACTAACAATCCAGGGTTTGTGGTATTCTGGGCCAAATTACTACCTCGGCTATATGCTGTAAGAAAGTGCTATACTTTCAATGTAGTCAAACTCACCCAATTTAGAAACACAGTTTAACAGGCTACCACATGCAAATTCATATGCAGTATATCTACTGCTGTCTCTCCCAGTTTATATACACTCCACGCCAGTGGGAAAACATGATGATTATAGGGCGAACTCCAACCTTGGAAAACCCAGGAAAAAGCAGCAACAGTTCAGCAACATCAAAGGTGACTGTGGAAGTATGAGGATTTAGATTTTATTTGATCAGTCAAAAGTGCTGACAATGACAAAGGGATATTTCAGCAGTCACTACAAATCAAGAAAGGAATAACCATTCCAATTCAATCCAAATCAGAACCACGTTCTTGAGGTAAAATAAAGCAAAAATCAAACCTCGGTCTCAAGAAACTGACTTCATTTCAAAAACCTAAATGATATTGCCTAAAACTTGTTTTATCTCGTTGGGAGGAAACCGCACGGAAACTGCAGTTACAGAAGCAGTGAAAGCAGCGCCTATGTTTTTCAAGCCAGAAATATCAAAATTTAGGAGTTGCTTTGTAAATCCTTGTTCTATTTTTAATGTATACCGCTGTTTTTCTGGCTCTGGCACAAGAAAATGACATCTCCATGTCTTAGTCCGGCCTTCAACCCTCTGATTGGTCAGTTCTCTCTTACTGGGGAACAGCCATCAAAGATGTAAACGAACAACTAGCTTCCCTGGCTGAACGGACTAGCTACTCCATAATTCCACAATGATTACAGCTTTAAACTTTCCGGTAAATTTTCACAACATAAAAAAGGTGTCACATGTTATTACAGTTTTGTAGAAAAGCCACACAGTGCACACACTGGTGGCAGTGGGAAGAATTTCAGTCGTTCTGTCAGCAAGCTAGTCCCACTGTGGAGTCCATAGCAAGCACAGTATTTCTTTTTTTTCATAAAAAGTGTCCTTTTTTCCATTAAATGAATCAAAATGAGCTCTCAGCAGGTGTAGAATTGCCTGCGGTCTCTCTAATGGACAGGCTGGCTACGATGGCACCTTGTCTTCTAGCACAATACGTCTGCTATACAAAAACACATCATCTTTGTAATTAGACTCATTTCACAGCTCTTTCACTGTAGCTAATGCAGCGTAATACATGATATTTATTTTAATCAATCGTACAGCTGAGTGAAGTTAAACTGATGCCTGATTATAATTTTGTGTTGTGTAGCAGCCCAGACGCTCAGTAATACTGTCTGCTAGCACCAAGCCCCCCCGCAAAACCCCCTACCAACTGTGGCTCCCCTCGCTTTGGCCCCTTAATAACTTAAAAAAACACCCTTTTCTTTTGTCTTGCCATTCATACACTTCCTCCTTCTAGTTTCACCTCTCTTTTTTTCTATCTCTCTCTCTCTGCTGCCCTTTCCCGCTCTTTCCTTTATTCCTTTATTTGCGCTCACCTCCCCACCTCTTATCCCATCTCTCCCTCTGTATGCTTCCACCCTCTTCACTCGGCCGCCACGCTGAGCTGAGATGCCGCTATCTTCTTTTGCGTGAAGGCTCACTGATATTCTCTTAAGTGAAGTAGCCTTACACAGTGCAGATTAAGGAGCCGGGACTTTGGAGTTGCCAAGGAAAACTAAATCCCTGTGAAGTCCCAAAGGAGCATGGAGTCGAGCATCACTGCACACGGCATCAGTTTCTCACACACGGCCTCTTATCTTTTCATGGTGCCACAGCAAACAGTTAACCACGAGGCAAAAGTAAGGAATGAGTCAGTGCTGAAAAAGATTAATCATTCAAATCATCAATTGCTGCTTTTCTATGTTTAATGTCTTTGTAAATTAAAATATCTTCAGGTTTTGGACATTTGGTCCGGAAATCTTCTAGAAAAAGAAAAAATATCATCAAATGATAAAAGTGACAGGAGAACACAAAGTATGCAAAATACACAAGGGCATATGTACACACACACATACACACACACACACACACACACATGAGCCAGGGGAGAGCTTAGTAGAGTGAATATAGCCAGTTGTGCCAGCCAGCAGTACTTTAGAAATGATTATGTTATCTATTTAGACAGATCTCCAGGGGGAAATATTTGAAGCCATAAAACTGCCAGTTCTCTGTTCTCCCTGTCCGTGTGTGTGTGTGTGTGTGTGTGTGTGTGTGTGTGTGTGTGTGTGTGTGCCTGAGTGAGTTGGGTGACATGAGCGCAATGAGCCGATGGCATCTGAAGGCTATTAGCATGGAGAGAATACATTCCGGAACTGGCCGGCCAATACAAACACTCGGCTCGCCATAATGAGGCGTGACTAGACTGCTCTGTTACCATGGAGACCTTCAACAAGACAGTCTCTCTCTCTCTCTCTCTCTCTCTCTCTCTCTCTCTCTCTCTCTCTCTCACCCTCATCTCATTTGCAGGATGGATTAAAGGCTGTTGTATTTTTAGTCATTTTGTTGAGGTTTTTGAGGGCTGATATCCATGCGCTGAACAACATGATAGTGATATTTTGCTTCAGTATCAAATGTGTTACAATTGATCATGAAATAAAGCAAGCCTATGGAACTTGTAACAGAAAAATAACACATTCTTCCTGTTATAAATGAAAACTTTGAAATCATAAGCAACAAAACGCACATCAATATGTCAGTCCACTCAGGGGTTAAGCTGCAATTTTGAAGCAAAATTAATTGTTTTCAGCAGATTAACCACAATAAGTGGATCTTTTCCATCGTGTTGAGTGTAATTATCTTGACAAAGTAGCACTGACAAATACAAGGTGTCTTTACCGGTAAGGGACACAGGGCAGGACAAGGCAGGTTTGTTTATATAGCACCTTCCAGACACCACAGACATTCAAAGTACTTTGTAGACACAAAGATACACAAACAGATACAATGGTACTTTATAATATAAAGGTAGATTATTAATGAGCAATGAACAATAAACATCTATCCGTCAAAGTGCATTACATATGTGAGAAAGTGAATACAAATATAACAAAGAAAAAGAGATACATTAAAATACAACAAAAATAAGTAAAAATAAAAATTGATATTAAAACAATGAGATTAAAAGAGAAATGTGTTGGAGCTAAAAAAAAACCCTCTTTCAGATAAATAGCGATAAATTCAAATGTAAACGCACAGCAGAGAAGTCCAAAACATGGATGTATTATAAGAATGCTGGACTCCAAGATGGCGGCCTTTCATTTAATTGACAGTTGCCCATCCAGCACATAGGGCTCACTTCCTGGCTTGCTTCTGCGTCATGCGGCCCATCATTGATGTTTCTCTCCCTGGCCTTTCATAGAAGAATTGCTTGTTTAGGTTCTGGGGTATTTTGCAAATACATTTTAAAAAGCGTGATAATATCATGTGAAAGAGTCAGTTACCTGACTTCATGACTCTCATGTCTTGTTACTGTTTACTCAAGTATTTACCATTTCCACATTATTATCACTTGTGGTTACAGTGGTCACTGTTAGAAAGTTACTAAGGCTTGCTTAAGGCCAGAAAAAAGTACCCTCTGAAACAACATTTAGAGTGTCATGGGACATGAAGTACTAACAAAATAAAATGTAATTTTAAAAAAATTAACAACGTGTATGATTTTAATTACAAGTACATTTTGGACAGCTGATAACCTACAGCTTGGTTCTAATGTTCTAATGCCTCAGATGTTTCGAGCAGCCTTATTTCCCCCACTGTTTTGACTCCTCTTCTTCTTCTTACCCTCTAGCTTAACTCAGAGACCTCTTTCAGGTTCACCTGTCCGAACTCAAACAACCCAGAACAGACCAAGGCCAGGCTTACTCCGTCAGGTACATTCCACCCTCTTGGCCAATCTTGTGTTTATTTCCAAGGAGTGTTCTCTTTCCCAGGTCTCTCTTGGCCTCAGAGCGAAGGCTCTTGGCTGAGGTCCACGCTGCACAAAGGGCCCGGGCATTCCAGCTGTCTGCCTTTAATCCAGTGTGTCAGCTCGTGTTAATGTTGCAGCGTGAAATCTGAGGGCGTAAAGCGGCGTGGAATATCTACAAGAAAAAAACCAACCTAAGAATTCCTCTGGAAAAGGCCACCGAGCATCGAGCCGGCTGGCCAGCAGTCTGCTGGTGGTAGAGTTAATGGGTGGTGGATATAGCAGGTTGAGGTTGATTGTGTGTGCGTTTACATTTGTGCGTGTTCATAGGTCTCCAAGCTTGCCAGGCAGGTGGTAGGAAGGTGACATTTGGGAGGTATTTCTAAATAGAGCCGCCTAACATCCAAGGAGGATGCTGGTCTAATCAAAAGGAAAAGCGGGGGAAAAGAGGAGCCCATGGACTAATGTGAGACTAAATCAGCATTTCCGCTCCTCCTCAGGACCCCTGCGGTCCGCTCTGACACACAATAGAGGAATGACACGCTTCTGTGGACGGTTAATTATCTTAGACACACACACACTGACACCCACTCCCACACACTCTACACGTGCATGGACCACAGACACAAATATAGAACATGTGCATATGTCGCAACACACACACATTTAAGTTTGTGCATGCACGCACACACATATACAGAAAATCATTCCACACCCTGTCTGTCTCGCCTCACTTCCAGCCAAATCCGGCTTTATTCACCCAAACTCATTGTCTGCGGCATTTGCTGCAAGCAATGTGTATTCAGCCACAGCGGAACCATTCCATTCTCCAGATACTGTAACTCATACTATTGACTGTGTGTGTGTGTGTGTGTGTGTGTGTGTGATGTGTGTGTGTGTGTGTGTTTGTGGGTGTGCATGCATCTGTAGAAGTGGACACTTGTCACTGTCTTCGCTTGTCCACGTTTTATATAAATAATTTAATAACAAGTGTAATTGGAATCCCCAATCAGGAAAAAAGAGAGATTTAGGATATGGGCAAGTTTCCTACAGGTGATCCACCTCCCACATGAAGGTGCCACCCAGGACGTCCTGATGCTCTGCCAACCTGTGCTCGTCCCTGCCATAAAAGCTTTACACAGATTAGGATATTATCACTTCATAAAGCAGCTTTGCAGAGTCACCACGCTCTGATCTGCTGCTGTACGAACAGAGCTCCTCCACTCCATTGTTTCTGCGTATTCAGGGATTCAAGCACATTAGAGGTTAAAACTTTTACAGTTTGCCTGTGCAGCTAAATCTAATTATTTCTGCTAGTGCTTTGTAGCAATATTTTTTACAATATAATACTTTGTAATTTCTGTGGCATTGTCTTTTTTTCCCCTTTTTTTCTTCTCTATCTAATGTCAAACATGTCTACATCTAAATGTAAGGGAATGTTATTCCAGTTTCCATAATACAACTATCCTGGCTCTCCAAATGTATTTCAGAATCATCAAAATAATAAAGGCGTTCTGCAATTTTGATTGTTTGGTTATTTCATTTCCATTTTTTACTCTGTCTAACAAGTTTATATATTCCAGTATATCCCAAAGGTTGGCAAGAATTCCACAAAAGAGGCTCCAGAACTGTTTTTCTGCATATTAAAATAGTCCTGAATGCCAAAAACATTTATCTACAAGATCTGCTAACGGTGTTACAGCATTTAGTTCTGTTTGAAACATCAATCTTGTAATCAGTCACACTAAAAAGTAGAGTAAACAGAAAAAAAAATATTTAGGAAAACGGTTATCTTAGTATAAAAGTTCTACATTAAAGGGTCTTGACGGTTCAGTTTTTGCTTTGCCAATGGGCTTGTAGAAAACAATGATGATAAAACACATAAAAAATTTTAATGGACCCATGACTGATTACAGGGTAGCTGACGGGGTAGAGCGCGTTGGCCATTTATTCTAGGTTTGGTAGTTTGATTGCCAAAAAGAAAGAAATTCAAAGTGTTTTACATAAGCCATAAAAGGTAAAAAATATAGAAGAAACACAAGGTAATATAAAAAAATTGAATGTAAAATGCACAGAGTTGAAATAAAAATAGCACTGAAACAGACACTGCAAAGCCCACTGAAAAGGCCACTGCACACCTGTGTCAGCCTCCAGCTTAACTTTATCCTGTTGCCCCCACAAGAGGTAAGAAAGAGGTAAGAGGTAAGTGAGTCAAAGTTAATGGAGGGAGAGATGTGAGACAAAAATATTATGTCCCAGCTCATCCTCATAGCTAAATGACAAAACATGTCTATTTTCATTTGTCCCAAAACAACATACTTTTTATGACTTTTGGAAAGTACAATGAAATATTTGATCATTCCCTAAAATGACATAAACGAACATTTGAAAGTCCAGTGACAGGCCTACTGGACCTTAAGTATGTTACGTACGTACGTCGTTAATGGTCATAGTTAAGTCAGGTTTAGGAGAAGATTGTGGTTTGTGTTACAATAAATACAATTACATAAGTCGTCCTTGCTAGGCTGCATGCTAGCTTTCTAAAAACATTGATGGCATTGACTGTGACAAACAGCTCAAGAAGCCAATTAAAGTACTTTGAACTCTTTACATTTTTTGTAGCAGTCATAACTTAGTCAAATCTGATCAAACAGACATGATTCACATTTTTATGATTTAGTGTGACTTACACTTTTGAAGAATCTCACTATCTTCAATGTCCATTGTCAACAAACATCCATAAATGGACTTCATCACAGTAAAAGACTTGGAAAATGTGTACACACAGAAATGTGTCATATCTCTATCTAGTCTTTCATGAGGGGATCAGAGATGTTGGGTTGCACCTTGGCAGCAAGCTATCTGTTCTATCTATGACATTATGCTAGTGTCAAAGAATGCAACATGACAGTTGATACGGGAAAGGTTGGGATTTCCCCATTTACTAAAGACTGTAAAATGGACTATGAGTTGATATAGCTTGGGTTTACCCATATCCATACCCATTGGTATGGGAGCTGTGCCTCCCATACCAATGGGTATGGGAGGCACAGCTGGGTATAAAAGTCATTTGAATGTAACATTTGACACTTACACAGTACATGGAAAAAAGTCCTGGGCCCAAAATAAAACCCAGGGGCTCACCACATGTAACATTCAGAAATGACAATTTAGACTCCTCAAGAACAAATAAATTCCAAAGCTAGCTTCATGTAGCACCAAAGATTGATCCATATAGTCCACCTCTTAGTGAATCAGCACTCTCTTTGAAAGGATCTAAACAGTCATGTTAATATATAATAATGTAGCAAAGTTGACTTGTACTATACTTAATCAAAAAAAGATTATTTCCAGTACAAATGAACAAAAAGACTGCTGCATTAAATCAATTAAAATTTTATTTAATTTTTTTTTTTAAAAATACCTAAATGAAGTTCAAAAGAAAAAAAGAAAATTACTTGAGTGTGCAACTGCATTTGAGGTCATCATCAAGTTCTGCCTGACACAGTCACACCTACAAACGCTCCGATTGGCTCAGTTGTTTCTTCACTCGGGGACGAGCTGCTGACAAAGGCGACACCAGGCCTCTGAATCGCTAGAGCGAATTTAAAAAGTGGGCGGGTTACTCGGGGCTGGAAAGAGGCCACGGTTAGATTTCAAATAAAGCATTTGTGCGGTGAAATGAAACCCCTCTGCACTGCTCTGCACTGCACTGGCCACTTACGCTCTGCTTCATGATCAGCCAGTCAACCTGTTGAACAAGTTAGCTCAAAATGATGGCAGTTAGGCAGGACACCTGCCCTGATAATGTTTTACCATGCATACAAATAAGTGACATGCTGATGGATCTGATAACAGGCTATAAACTAATGTAGATATGAGGGCTCTGTGTGCGCGCGTCTTCCCCCGTCTGTCTCTGAGAGGTGTGAACTGGCTTTTGGATGAAAAAAGAGAAAGATGACACTGAAGTGATAATGAGGACCTCACCCTGTGGCTCTTGGAGAAAAAAAAAAAAAGTCCTGGCCTTCGCAAAATGTGGAATCATCAGAATACAGACAGTGGTGCAGGCTGCTCACTCTATATCTGTGAATAAAGCATTTAATTAGCCAGAGCTTTGGCGAGCTGTCTGCAACACCTGCAAGTCTCACACATTGTCCCTCATGTCAGTTTTTTCCTCAGTTTCAATGCCATTGAAAAGAAACACTTCACACACAGAAACACAATGATGCTCGGGGGTTCATGCATGAGGGTGTTAGCAATGTTTATGATGTTGACGATAAGCTTTTAACTCGCAGAATCATGACGGTGAATTTGCTCATGAACCTATAGTATATCTAATGCTCAGACATGCCATGCTATAAAATCAGATTTTTCTCAACTTGACATGCACATTACAATTTTTTTTTTATGTTTGCAACATATTTTCTTCCTTTTTATTACTTCTGATAGTTATTTAGAAAACATAATTTTAATATACAATCTCCAGCTGTAGAGTGAGTAGCCACGCTCCAGCTTTACAGGAAGTCGATGTGAGCTCTGTCAGTGGTGAGGTGTGTCCCCTCTTGCAGAATACAGAGACAGTGCAGCTAGTTAAACACAAGTATAACACATTGTATATTAATTTGGTTTCACTTGCACTGAACACATAAATACAAAAATTAACGAAGTACCTGGTGTGCCTGGTTTCATACCTAGCTTGAAAACTGACATTTTTTTTTCATTTTGGGAAATAATATTGAAAGGGCATGGCTCAGTGGTTAGCACTGTCTCCTCAGAGCAAGAACTATTTGGGGTTATAATTGCTGGCAGGTAGAACAGATTGATGAAACAAAATGCAATGGGTCTAAGCCTGGGGAACCCAGAACAAACATGCCAGTTTCTGTGGACAAACTGTCCATTGGTGTGGTCTTCCTGATGAACTAAATAGGCACTAATTATCCAGTTACAGTTACAAGTTTCAAAACCTTTGAAAGGCTGGCTTGTATGCCCGTTATTACGTTTTGTCGAACAAATGCAACAATTTTTATCAATGGTAAAAATAAATAAAGTATGTCTAATGCCAGCATTTTAAAAATTCCCACTTACCTCATACACCTATGAGGTTAAAGTTAGGGAAAGGTAGTGGTTATAATTATTGGCATCTACTGCACCTTTAACTTCCATATTGTGGCGGGGGAAGACGATGATGTTAGAGAGCCTGCATGTGTCATTCACTTGTGATGGAGAAAAAAGAGACACAGCAAACTCCAATCGCATTGTCAAACTAAAAGCTGAAGTGGTAACAAAACGGTTCTTCAGTAGTGGTGGAACAAGATCTTGTGCCACGAGATCTGGCAATATTAAAACTTGATGATATTTCTCGTCTGTCTCACGAAACTGTCAGGACGGCGTGTGAGGGTGAAGTATACATGCCCCCACCACTTTTAAATTGTTTGTGTGGCAGCATTTTGGGTACCAAGTGGAAATAATAAAAAACGACAGACAAGACACGAACAATATGGAAGCATTTCAAAATACACCAGCGCTGTTTTGCATTTTGTGACTTTTAGTTTTAAAATATCGCCTCGTTCTCGTGAACCCAATATCGTCACACTCCTACTATTCAACTTTATTATCAGTTTAATGCAGCCAGTTAAGTTTTTCATGGCAAAGGGCCAGAGACTCCAAGGAATCTGTAACCATGACAGCAGGAGTTTTCCTCATGCTTCCAGGGCTTTGTTCAAATGTGCTTTTTCAATTGCATTACCATTTCCTTTCTTTGGCATGTTGAGTATTCAGGTGTCTGATGCCTCCCTTATGCTATCAGAACAAATCTGATACTTTCACTTAACAGTGCTGCGTGTAACAAGATCGGATCTTTTCACTAAACAGAAACCTGTTTTCCAAAAAAAGCAACAAAAATATGACCTCAATCCTGAAGCCATAATTCGAGAAAATGTCTTCATGCTAAAAATAAAATAGCATATATTTAGTAATGTTCCTTGTCCTTTCCTTGATGCCTTTTGTCATGAAATTTGAAGTGCAACTTGAGTGAGGTTCTCTCAGGTTCATTCCACTCTCCACCTCTTTTTGTCCTGGAGGTTGAGAGGACAGTCTCGAATGCCCAAGTCTGTTCTTAGACCCTCTGCTATCTGGGCCTCTCATCTACACCCTAGATGCCGACTCCAATGCAAGCCAACCAGCTCTAAACAAAAAAAAAGGAGTAGAGGAGGTAAAGGGAATAGGAGGGAGAAAAGAGAGCCAGACAGGACAAAGCTGGGAGTGGGGAGAAACTGAACACAGTGTCTGTTGTGTGTATGAAGGGAGGACTTGGCACAAACACTGGTTGGTCTGTAAGAGTATCCTGTGCTGCTCCCTACTCCATGCCTGCCTCCTCAATACTGTCTTTGTCCTCCCACTGTGCACAGTGACACTGAGAATCCACACACAGCAACACCTGGCCCCTGCACCGCTCTGTGTCTCCTCGGCTTTAACACAGGAGGAGGCAGGGCAGGACAGGACAATGTAGGACAACTCTAGATAAGACAGGATAAGATAGTATACCAAATAAAGAATATTATCCTCAACGGAAAAGCTACAGCTTCGACTGTTAATCCAAACACCTGTTTACATTTTCCTGATGAGCGTCCCCTTGCGGCCGTGCGAATAATCACTGTCAAAGGCAAAGGTGGAAGTTCCACAAAACCTCTCAGGGAGGAGATTGGCTTTTCGAACTGCCTGACATTGACACCGGACATCGTTCACATCCCATCTTCTACCAACAGTCTTATTTCACCGTCACTGCAATCTTTCCCTGCCTTGAACAGGTAGTTGCCCTAAACCTGCTGTCTCAGACCTGCAGTGGCAGAGGTTTAAAAGTTTATAGTTTCAACTCTATGTCAAAGCGTTGGTATTTGACCCACGATGTACCCATCAGCGTCCATATGAAACGCCTTTTTCAGGTGTGGTTCGCGTTGTGAAATGGTCACAGTTTGGTTAGGTTCAGGCACCAAAAGTACTTGGTTAGGTATAGGAAAGGTCATGGTTTGGATACATTGCAATATTCTGTAACTTATTTTACAGTGGAGTTAGTTGAAAACCCTGAGTGTCTTTCATGGACACCACTGGGTAAGCTTTGGTATTTAAAGCGTTGGTATGTGACACTCTGGGAATGAGAACGGGGCACTATTGGGAGTTTAGATCTATGGGTTTAAAACATGTGACTAAGAATATCAGTGAGCCTGGAATTGAACCCTGTGGTACTCTACATGTGATTCTTGTTGATAATATTGGGTTAAAAAGCACAACGTCTTTTCTCAGCCAGGAATGGCTAAGTTCAGCGGTGTCTCTTTGACAATGATCCTTGTGTCTTTGAGTCATATGCCATCTAGGCACAACAACTAAAGTGTGTTGTATACCAAAAAGCACTGTTCCAACAATCAATGTTGGGCATACAGGTCTTTTTGGAAGGCAATAAAAATATTGCAAATAGGAGCGCTAGATATAAAAAATTGTCAAGTGGGTCAGTTAGTAATGGATTAGTTTGGAAGATAGTGACATTTGAAATAATATTCAGTGGGTTGATTTTCTAGCCACTTGGAGGGCAGCAGAACAGGTCTACACTGACATTTTATACATCTTATAAAACAATAACAAATATGGTGTTAAAATACTCCACTCTAGCCCATTGAGTCTTTGGTAGGAGTTTGATCAGATCAGATCAATATCAGATCAAAACCACTGTTAGCAGCTTCATGTTAAAATATTAACACTAAAATTATACCAGTCAAGCTCTTATTTTTAGGTCAGTCCTCACAAAAATGGTTTATTGTTTTACGTTCACAGTTACAATCCTCTCCTTACTAACAAGTTGCTAAACTGCCAGCCTTGCAACGAGTGGGCTTCCGCTCCCTAACTTGTCATCCCTTGGCAGCCATCTTGTGTCAGCTTCCAGTGTGGAAGTGCAGGAGGATTTTGACTGAATGGACAAGAAACAGGTTGTTGCCATCGCTAGAGAGACAGAAGGAGTGACAGTTGAAAGGGTGGAGGAAAAGGAGGGCTTCAGCAGTGCGAGAGAGTGAGAGAGAGAGAGAGAGAGAGAGAGAGAGAGGGAACCGCAAGGGGGCAAAGAAATGGAGAGTTGGTGGCAGGCGGCGTTTTTCTTTTAGCAACCTGATCCGAGCAGGGAGCGGAGCAGGGCGAGATAAAAGGAGAAAGGAGCGTTGTCCGAGCACAGCTACAGGAAAAGGACGATTATAGCAGAGCCCGGTATCAGGTATGCAGGCCGGCAGTCCCAGCCAATCACACTGCGGGTACATTAGGCCAGACAGCAGCTTGACTCCACTGTACTAACCCCACCACCCAGCCCCACTCTCCTCCCACCCTTCCACATGTCTACGTCTCTCCTTCTCTCTCTCCCTTGATGTTGCACACCCCCCCTCCCCCACCCACAGCTCAGTGTAGTCACATTATTGACTCTTTGTCTCAAACTACTGTATGATGGCAAATCAAAGACTCTTTCAAAAAACAGTTTTAAAAACATTTACATTCAGACAAAACTGCTCTAAATAATATTTTTACATTACACCAATGTGTAATGCAAAAGGTTTCACCCAACTCTGCACTTCCCCTTGTCTTTCAGCTTATTGTTTTGGTGTTTTATATTTCTTCAGTGTCTAGCTTCTTTCATTACGGTCTTCCTGTACATGCTCTATTTTCATCCCTCTGTACCCGGTGCTCGGAGGGCACTCTTTAGGTGGCTGACATGGTTGGGCTATTGCGCAATGGGACAGAGATTTTCTTCTTCACAGTTACCAGACACAGACAGCCCTTTTAATTCATTACATTTTCATTCCAACTACTGACACAATGCAATATTTTCAGGCAAAGCAAGACTGACAAAACATGGAGGACACCCAAAGACATGTATGGTATGGTTGAATTCACACAAATTCACTTTTCACCCACCCTGAAATACAAAGTTGAATTTACAAAAAAACCAAAACAAAAAACAAAACAAAAACTTCATAGCCTTAAAATAAATTTAAAACTAATAAGTTAAAATTCAGGAAACAGCATATTCGTCATATTCTAGGGGTGGGGGGAAAATCGATACAGTATAGTATTGTGATATTTTCCGTGGCAATATTGTATCGATACATGGAATTGTAATGAACTGTACATGAGAATTACTTTTTGGTACTAAAATAATAAAATCAGTTGCTTTTTCAGTCCACGAGAAAAAGAGTTTTCCTTTAGGGACACAATTTGAAGTTGGGAAAAAGGTAATGAATTGTAATATATTGCAGTATGTCTAAAATCACAATGATATCGTATCATGACATAAATATCGTGATAATATCGTATCGTGGGTCCTCTGGTGATTCCCACCCCTATCATATTACATATCATAACATACTGTTACTGCTTGCTCTTCACTAATAAAGTTTCATTAGTTTTATTGTATATCATGGCAACACTGTGTTTTTGTCAGCTCATGGTGTTCATCTCTAACCAATATTGATAATATTGTCAGTTTACTAGACATTGTTGAAAGCTCCCTCCTCACCATCACAACATTAAAAGGGAGACAAGTGGTGACATGGTCCAGTAGTGAATTTGGGAAGTTTTAGACACATGTTGGGAGCTAAATATTCCTCATCTCCTTCTTCCTTATTGGCCCTTTTTATAATACGATTGATGTCAGAGAGGGACGGTGTACCTTTGCAGCTCAGTTCACGCTAGCATTCAGTTCTGATAAGTGATTATTCATGTATGGTGTGTCTTAACCTTAGACATAGTAGTTTGACAAAAGAAAGTCAT
This sequence comes from Lepomis macrochirus, assembly GCA_024633595.2. Classification (NCBI taxonomy): domain Eukaryota; kingdom Metazoa; phylum Chordata; class Actinopteri; order Centrarchiformes; family Centrarchidae; genus Lepomis; species Lepomis macrochirus. The sequence goes on along the minus strand of JALXJV020000009.1, from coordinate 32,101,461 downwards.
TACTAAAGGTCGACTTACCAGTTTGTTCAAATACTTTCAACTGATAAAGTTAAAATGAGACCCAGTTTTCATAGCAGATCAACTCTGCCATACATCTTTTAGTCTAGTTTCCATCTTGTCCCTGGTCCTACAGAGTGACGTTATTACCTAGAACAAGGTAATCGCCTAAGATGGTCTGTCATGATTGGCTGTGAAAAAGCTAATTACAGAGAATTGAGCCCTGTGGTACGCCACAGGTGATTTTATTTAACAGTTTGTACCTCTCTCTATGTAGTTAATACCTGATAGTACAACAGGTTTTACAATCAACACGGGCTGAGTTTAGTGGCCTATCTTCGACTAACACTGATCACTGTATCTCCGTACCTCTCTGTGAGGTGGCCATCTAAAGTCTTAAGTCATATGCTATATAAGCCTGCCACAGCAAATTAAGTGTGGGGTACTCTCCAAGCCACAGAGTGCCTATTCAACTGTCAGTGGGAAAAGCCAACAGAAGGCTTCCGTCTGTATCCTTTCATCTATATCCTATAAGCCTTAAAACTAATCACATCAACTCAAGCGTCATGTGTCTGTGGAGACTCTTCAGAGGAAGTCTTCTGTAACTGTGTGAGAACAAAAGAGGATGAGGAGGGGTAGAAGTAGAGAGAGTTGCATGTAATATACAGCAAATCAGCAAAAATGTCTAAAATGTGACAGCTATCCAGTCCTTGTCTGGGAAGTGCTCCCAGTGGCTAGTATTTTAAAACATTTGTGAAACTATTGCTAGTGCTAATATTTGTTTGCATGAAGACATCCATTCAGATTTTCCATGTTGTTCTGCTTTGCCTTTTTACTCTCATCCAACATTTTTTAAAGTGAAAGGTTTTGGGGAAGAAAGAACAGTGCCCACTTCTTGATTTGCATCAGAAAATGTCCATCCTTGTTTGCTAGTCGTTCACGTTTCCAGTAAGACCGTCCCACATTTCTTTAATGACCATAAATATTCATGATTAAAAATGCAACAAGAAAAGTTAAAGTTTAGAAAAGGGGTTTAACGACAAACTCTGCTCATCTGCTTCAACTAGACTGTTTGAGTGCAAATCTCTAAACCCCTGTTCTGCGATGTAGGTGGCCAGAGAATGCTCTCGTCCAAAATTACAAATCTGCCTAAAAGGGCTTTACAACAAAAGCATACAATTCTCTCTATCCTTAGACGCTCAATTAAAGTTAAAATCTACAACACCAGGCATAATTAAGCCTTTGCAAACACTTTGTGTGTAACATGTTGGGTAACCTGGATACCTGCAGGTACTCTACATAGTGCAGGACTCTGTATACTATAAATCCCCTAAGACCATTGTTGTTTTAGTTTATTTGCAATGGAAACAAAGAAGCTTTCCCACTTGCCACCAGAAAGCAATCGCCCCTGGTGCTGTAAAACACATTTCGTCCCTAATGTAACCCAGTTCACCCAGTTACGTTTTCTGTCCAAAATGATGAAGCAACTAATGTTAAATAAATTTTAATGTTGCATGTAGCACCTCTGTTTCCTCTCTCAATATGACTTGGATCCAATACTATGTAACATAGTCTATGAAGTTCGAAATAATGTTGGTAAGTTAACTTTTCCTAAAAAGCAAACTGTGTTCTTGTGGGTTCCTCTTTCACTACACCCCTGATTGTGTGCGTGCGTTGGCTCATGTGCATGCTTTTGTGTGTGTGTGTGTGCAGAAATGCGCACACTGTGTTGTTGTGTGTGCTCGCGTCTGCCTGTCTGACCGTGTTGTGTTCCAGTAATGACATCGGAAGCTGGCAGGGCTTCATGTCTCCCAGGCTGCATTCAGAGGGACTAGGCAGTCTCCCCAGACTGGGCTGTCGGGGGGGGGGGCGACGACAGAGCCACTGAATCTGCAAACAGAAGACCAGAAAAGGCAGGAAGATGGTGCTGCAGTGAGATCAGGGAGGAGAGAAAGTGATGGTGAAGGGATGAAGGAAGGGGACAACAGAGATGAGCACAGCCAGAAATTGACATGTAAGGGGAAAGGGGAGGCATTAGGGCAAAATCAGCAGGACGCCAGGGGATCTGAGGTTGGAGGGGCACAAATTGAAGACAAATTGTGGCATGGGTGGGTGCAGAGTTTTGTGGGATGAGGGATGAGAGAGCCTGAGGAGGGGTGAAAAAGTGGAGGACAAGTGAATGGAGGCTGAGGAGTGATGGGGAAGATAGAAGAAGCCCAGTGGATATAGAGGCATTGAGCAGAATAGGTTTGGCTGCCATTCAGGCATGTGGAGGGCCAGGGGGATAACAGGGGAGCATTGTAAATGAAGTAATGGGGAGACAGAGAGGCGGGGGGCAGAAGGGACAGTTTGGGTGAGAGCAAAGGGGAGTAGATTTGGCTGGTATGACTGGGAGATGATGAGGATATTGCCCGGACCAGCTAAACAGTCTGTTATGTTTTCATTAACCACAGGAGACTGTCAGCGAGGCGGGGCAGCGGGCACAGAGAGTGTCTAAAATTAAATGGATGAGGGTTCATCACTAGGGAGAACTTCCCTCATTAGACAGACAAGAGACACAATGAGAGCACACACGGATGGATCCATTGTTCTGAGGCAGCAGTGCCAGGTCACACTACCCTGGAAAGCATCCACAACATACTTCAGCAAGAACAAAAGAATTAAAAGTTCCTACTGAGAATAATCGGTTACATTTAAGGCTTCAGACAGCTTTGCCCCATGGCAGCTACTACTAATGAAATCAAGAGAGAATGAAAACTAATTTACTTTGAGGTGACGTCAGTAAACAACACACACTATTCTTGGCTGGTGTTGCCAATATGCCGCCTAATATTTGATAACTTAGTAACAACCTTGTAGTCAGACTAAAACATCAATACTGGACAACACCGCAAAACACTATTTTGCCTCCAGTTTCATTTTCTAGAGGATCTGCACACGGCAACCACAGTATGGTTACGGCACAGTATTGGTAATCAGCATTTTCACATTTAGATGTCTGCCAGACAATTATCAACTGACTGTGAAGGTCTTGTCGCCTCTTCTGAGCGTTTTAATGTTTTGATTTTACTACATCTTACAGCTCACTCTCACCACTTTCACCAACATCATTTTGGCAGCAGCAGGCACCTGTTTTCACCAGCGCATTGGTGCAGTGGTTAGTTAGCACTGGCGCCTCACTGCAAGAAGGTCGTGGGTTCAAACCCCGGTCGCCCCGGCCGTTCTGTGTGGAGTTTGCATGTTCTCCCCGTGTCCATGTGGGTTCTCTCCGGGGACATGCAGGCTAGGTTAATTGGTGTATCCCAAATTCTCCTTAGGTGTGAATGTGAGTGTGAGTGGTTGTTTCTATATGTGTGGCCCTGCGATGGACTGGCGACCTGTCCAGGGTGTTCCACACAATGTCAGCTGGGATAGGCTCCAGCCCCCCCACGACCCTGTACACAGGATGGATGGATGGATGGATGGATGGATGGATGGATGGATGGATGGATGGATGGATGGATGGATGGAGATGGATGGATGGATGGATGGAGATGGATGGATGGATGGATGGATGGATGGAGGTACCTGTTTTCAGCAAAAAAGCTCTTAGAGCCCACTTTACACTACCTATATTTTCATTAAGAGACCAAAACAGAATTAAAAATGGTTAAATCATAGTTATGGTTAAGACAATTAAAACCGTGGGTTAAGGTTAAGGAAAGATTGTGGTTCCAGTTAATCAAAAAGACCAACTTTAATGGCAGGAGTGGGACATGAGGTGAACTCAGATGTCCTGCATGAAAGTTGGACTGTTGGACCACATGCACCTCCACCACCTCAATTCCCACAGCCTTACTTTCTGTCTCACTACATAACGGGCACACTACTTCCCAAATTGGCACTTACCATGGCACTGGTCAGGTGAGGAATTGTTCAGTATGGACAACATGTATAGGGATACCAGGGTGTTTGCAGTGAGATGTTGGTTCAGTAAGGACATTTTCCTTATAGACAATCAATATAATCTATGTTGTGTTGCTAAAAAGTAAACATCAAATGCAGCTTCATTCTTTAGATGCTTACCTGTGGTTACAAAAGGATGAATCTCTGGCTAACGTTTTTCAAAATAAAGCTGCTAGACTAGGTAGATCCACATTAATTTGGCACAGTGATGTCCAGGGATTGCTGTAACCAGAAACCACTGAACCTTTATTCCCTGCTAACTCAGCTTTTGGAAGGCAGGCTTAAAAGGTATTCACTTGGTTAGACATGTTTTCATCATGTATAAACCAGAAAGACAGAATGACTACAGCCACTTGGATTAGTCATTAACCCCTCAGAGCTGACAACCACATTGAGATAGGTGCATTTCTGCGTTGTAGGCCTTAGTTCAAAGCCCCACCTCCATCCCCCCCCACCGACTGGAACTGGCTCAAATACAGAAACAATTGCATTGTACCTTTTTAATACTACATATTGCAAGGTATGTAAGCACTGGCAAGGGAAAAAATCTAAATAAAATCTGAATATCAGACCTAAATCAAATAAAGCATTTACATTAAATATACTTTAGTATTGCCAACCTATGTCTGTTAAATGTCTCATTTGGCTTTCATAGACTGAAAGTGTGTGAACAAAGATTAAGATCAAAGATTTTCCTAAGTTCTTACTGGAATGATGCAGGTGAATAAGAGATCAAACAGGTCAGGTCTTGGCGCTCAGTCTGGGTCTAAAATTAGCATTTACAGTAAGTCTTGTCTGCCCCGAAAAGAAAATCGGTTCTCATCCTCATCCACCTTTTAAGAGGTAAAAGGTAGGATTCAAGTTCACTCATGCTACGTTTTCTGCAGTGCAAGCTGTGTCATATGCGCACGAGAGACGTACAACCCTTAAAAAATATTTGTTTATTACTAATATAATTTACAATGTTTTAGCAAATACACAAACACAAAGTGAATATACTTCCATGTTTATCATTTTTATCAGTAAATGTGTTTTCTGAATACAATTCTGAAAGTTTCTTTACATTACTTTGTTTATACAGAACTAAGTAGTTTTTCCAAATACATTATGGAAGAAACATAATTGTTGGCTGGAGTATTTGCACTGGCAGAGTTCCAGGGTTTCATTTCATAGAAGTCAGGCTGGTTTTCAGGGTAACGGCATGTCTACACAGAAGCTGTTTCAGTCACGTAATTCAGTCGTCCATCTAAAGCGCGTCTGACGGAACAGATACACTGCTGTTTTAAACAATCCAGTTCTCGACACAGGCCTCTGAACAGCTTGTGTTTCACTTGCATTACCCGAAGCATATTTTCAAGTCAATTTCTTCCGTTTCACATATAATTACAGTTGTGTGTTGGGTTCTGAGCTCTGACCTCCACTTGATATTATGCCTGAGCGTATGCTGTAAAGACAGACATGGAACACCATGGGGGCGACTGTGGCTCAAGAAGGATAGCGGGTCGTCCACTAATCAGAAGATCGGTGTTTCGTTCCCCCGCTCCTCTAGTCTGAATGTCAAAGTGTCCTTGTGCATCACAGTGTGTTTATGATTAGTTTCTTTCTGATGGGCAGCTGGCACCTTGCATGGTGGCCTCTGCCATCAGCATGTGAATGGGTTGATTGTGACATATCATAAAGCTGTAAGCAGAAGACTAGAAAGGTGCCACACAACAGGTCTACAGTCCATTTACCATTTAAACTGCTAACATGCTGCTCATGCTACACTTCCTGTGTGACTACAAAACACCGTGGTTAAGCTGAGGGATGGATCAAAAAGAAAATATATCCTGTCCCGTAATTTAAGTCAGTGTTATTTTCAATATTTAAAGACCATCATCTTTCCCTAAAACCAAGTGGTTTTAGTGTTTTAACATAAACAAAAAAACTAGGCCTGGCAAGTTAAGGCATTAGTATTGCGTTAGAGCGTTAATTAATTAATGCAGACAATTATATTATCTCATGTTAACACAGTTGTTTTATTTTATTATTATTATTTTGAAAGTCCAAACCAGGTTCAAACCATGGGTGACAGGAGGGCTGCAAATCAGCCACCCAAACAAGCAGCGGAGGGAGGCTTCAGCAGACTACGCCGGATGCGGCGTGTGGGAGAAGTAGATAAACAAAAGCAAGACAAGCGAATAAATGTCATAATGAAGTGGATAGCTACACACTTCTGTTTGGTAAAACTCACAAGCAGCAAAGATCAGTCTAATGATTAGTGCAGCACGTTGCGTACAAACAGTTCAAGACAATTAAACCTCAGCAGCAGGCGGGTGTGTGCCTTGTGCTCGACCACTTCACCTCACTCTATCAGCGACACTTACTACTGAACACAGACTGTTTCTGCTGCTCCATGAAAGAAAGAATTTTTTCTGCTATTCCTGTTCAGAAAAAAAGAAAGAAAACAGATTTATATATGCTAACCTGTTGCTCAGAATGTGGCCTGTTCTGATCGTGGCTCTGGACTAGATAAAAGGTAATTTCCTGGCAGTGGCAAATAGCTTTGGTTTAATATTTTATATACAGTATATATATATATATATATATATATATATATATATATATATATATATATATATATATATATATATATATATATAATATTTGATTACATTAATGTTTAAGTTGAGATTTACTAGAAATATTTTATTGCTACGCTGTAAAGGGAATACTGTTGGTAAAAGCACCTTAATTGTTTAAAGGCCAGTGAAACAGAAACTATTAAAAATACCAACAGGGCTCTCCTACAGGCAAACATTATTATATATATATGTTTTTTTTGGTGTGCAGTAGTTATTACCTTACATATAATCTGCCACAATGACTACTTTCTATCACCTGCACTCTAACCACCTAACCACCATCTGGCTCTAAAAACTGTGACACAGTTATAATACAGTGACACAGAGGAAACTACTTATACTGTATTTCTATTGATATTTTGACCAACTATCATTTGCTGCTATTTAAGTTTGATTTACATAAGATCAAACTATTCAAGTTTGAATAACATAAGATCATTGAAACTCAACTTCACCACATGTGATTATTTCTGTGCCCAAACTTTAATCATGACACAGCGTGAAATAATTTATGGATTACAGGAAGGACGCACATCCACTCGGCTCATATTCATCCTTTCTAAATCCCATCAACTAAATCATGCCACTTCCTCTCAACCTTTGTTTGTTTAATTCTGTCTGCGACATCCATCCCATGCAGCACAACATCAGACTGATCAATCACCACACTGCCTCACACTGCTGCCATTGTCAGGAGCCCTCCCAGAGTCAAGGAACACACTGACAACCTCTGTTTGCATCCTTTCTCCGGGCCTTGAACAGGCCATATAGTTCGCTCTTTGTCCACCCCACCCGTATTGATGGAATCTGAATGTAAGCAGATTTGCAACGGATATTAACAGTAGGCCTGCAGAACAATGGCGCGGAGAAGCATGGCACAAGGTTGAGAACAAATGTGTTCTTTATGTCCAGTGGGGGCCTTGTTCCGAGAGCGGAGGGGAGGAGAGGATGGGGAAATGCATGAGGAGGGGTGTATTCTCACACAGCAGATGGAAATGAGAATATCTGCACACACACACACACACACACACACACACACACAAATCTGAGTCAGACACTCAGAGCTCATATTGACAGCCAGACTCTCTTGGAAGGCCTCGCATGCTGACAGAGATTAAAGGAGGACATCATACACGAGCATACATACACACACACACACACACACACATACACAAACACACATCAAACATATTCTGCGCCTCCAAACAAGCAGCTGGGGAGTGTGCACTGTACATCTATATCTTCAGCTCCAGCAGTCTTCCCCCTCCTCACTGCCAATAAGGGAGGTTTTACTCCTCCCTCGATGGCTCCATCCTTCCATCCCTTTGACAGCATCATGGGGGGTGTTATTGGTTGAAGCTGCAGGGAGTCTCTTCAGACACACAGCTCCCACTCTAGCCTGCAGTAATGCAACACCTCTGTGGGGTCAAAGGAAAGCTGCACTGACATGCGTTCACGTCTTTCTTCCCTATGTGATTAACTATGCGGCAAGATACACTCACTTTAATCTTCGTGTGGCGTTTACAGCACACAATACCTCTATACGTTCACCAGCATTTGTGGCTTTTTGAGCTCTGGTATGGTGGATTTTCAAGGGTGCGGGGAGGAGATTAAGCCATGGGCTGATAAAAACCTAATAAAGACATATTTTAGCATCTTCTTTGATTAGTGACACAGACACATCAACAGAATGCAGACCGTCTGATTACCTATTGGTTTTTGCAGCTCCACAGTTCTTAGAATATTGTGTCTTTAGTGTTCATTAGCAGGTAAATTGCCTGATTATTTAGATTGATAATGTAAATGTATGGCATTGCCAAAGACTATTTGTTTTTTCTTCCAATAATCCAAGGCTTAAGTGCAACGCAATTCCTCTAATGACCACTAGATTATATTTTTTAAAACATCCAAATTCTTTCTTAAAGTATAGTCTATTTTATCAACAGGACACGTTGGTGGCGAATTTTTTGGGAAATCAGCCGAGGCAACTTCCTTAACCTTAACCATGGCATTAGTCAGTGCCTAAACCTAAGTCAGTAAATATATGCATATCGACCGGCTAATCCTACAGCTGGCTAACCATACCTGCTAGCACATTGACCATGAGGTATTACTCATGTAATACTGTGGAGAAAGAAAATGTGTTGTACTTACCATTTATGAAGGGAGCGCAATAGCTTTAAGAAAACCTGAGAGATACTTTGTGTTTCAGCTTAAGGGGAAAAAGTGTTTTGTACTCAATTAATAATCAATGAAAAGGTGTTTTGTTCTATTTCCTTTAAAGGTGAAACATACCTTTTGAAAGAATAAATAACATTTGTATTCTTAGGAATAATAAGTTCTATTCAAAAGCAATAAAAAACACTTTTGCACACTTAAATGACTTAAATTATTCAGGAGTTTGTTTGCTACAACCTTATCTGGTATGACCAGTTGATTATGGCTAATGTTAGCAAAGTTTAGAGATTTATCTAGAGTACAACGGCAATCACTGAGACAGCTTTCTGACTTTCTTACTCTTCTATGCTGTTACACTATCTCTTAGTATTTACTTTCCAGTACATGTGGCCTGTGGTCACAGTGGAAAAAGTCATATTGACTCGCTAAAACAAAAACATGCACAAATAGAGTTAGTAATTTATTGATCAATGCACATTTTAAACCTCTTTTCATTAAGCTGACGCTTTTGTCCAAAGTGATTTAGAATTGCTATTTATGTCAGAGGTCGCACGCCTCTGGAGTGACTAGGAGTTAGGTCTCTTGGTGGTGGATGTGTCACAGTAGGTATCGAACCAAGGACTCCGAAACCAAAGGCATGTGTTTCATCCACTGTTCCATTGCCACCCCTTCGTTCATACTTCACATGTATAATCTTTAAAACAAAACAAAAAAATACATTAATTCAGCAACATGGGCACAGCTTAGCAGACTGATATTCTGGCAGGTGTAGCACTGGGTTACATATGCATACTTGCTTTTACGCAGTCGTGGGAAGACAAACTTGTGGTTTTGGACAAACACATTTTCTCCCTGAATGCTGGATGCTGATGACGTGAAAAGAATGCATCCATTTACCCTCTATGAATATTTACCGTTATTAAAACGTGCTCCATGCAGGCCATTTTAAACATCTTGAGTGTGCGTATCTGCGTGTAATTGTGTGTCCAAATGGCATGAAAGTCAAATTTTGAAGAGACAGACGGTGAGGCGTGTTTAATTTCTTTACCATTTCTTTACTGGCCAAAGGAGAAAGAGTGAATGTGACTATTTGTGTGTCAAAAAGCTCCAGAGCAGAAATATTATTGAAGACACAATTTCCAACTTAAGGTGATATTAAATTACAGTGAGAATAGAAACCAGTTACTAATGTGTCAGGTAGCGCAGAGGGTGTTCCTGGTTATAAAATAGTTTTCTCATAAAAGCTGTCCTTGCTCTACTGTCACCTTTAAGAGTAAAAATAAAGGATATTATTTATTATTTTTTCACAGAATTTGTCTTTGTCACAGTGGTCAGATCCGAAAAAAAGTTTTTAAATACTTTGATTCAACTGATTATGTCTCCTTAATAGCGCTGTCAAGCTAACGAAAAACACTAAGTGTGGTTTTAAACAAAGACATAATTAGTTCAAATGAACTCAAACAGAAATCCACACAGCCTTCTCTTAAATACGCTGTGTAATTCACGTTGTCACAGTCCCTCTGCTGCCTCACTTCAGTGACAAGCTAACATCACTGTAAAGCTGTTTAAAGTTAGCAAACAGCCATTAGCTTTATCCACAATTTCACATTTTTTGGTGTCAAATCCAAAATACTTCCTTCCAGATGGTTTGGTGTCATGATTGTATGTTTAACATGACCGCTAGTTTTCTCCATTTAGTGTTAGCAACGACAACAACGACAGCCGAGCAGCACCTGTTGCACGTATCCACTATGAACTTTGAATTCCATTATTAGATTTTTCCCTGTATTCGAACATTTTCGAGTCAAGTGTACTCCATAATAAACTCTTTGAAGATAATCAATCATTGTTTGACTTATTGTAAACTTTATGGTGACAGGGTGGCCCATGATATATGTATATTGCTCTTGGACTACTGCCTGTGGAAGTGTAGTGCAAATATAGCTTCATTGGTCTATAAGAACCCCATCATCACTTAAATGAATGTATGATGTCACCTAATGGCTTCTTCTTCCTCTCCTGCTGAATGCAGTAAAGAAATAATAGAAATTTGATTTTCAATCAGTTGTTCCATTTTACTCTCTAACTGAGTAAAATGAGAGATGAATCTGATATGTATGTCAGATATAAAAAAAAAAAAATCATTTTTGGTGAGGAGAAAAACATTACCACTGTCACATTAAGTATGATGTGATCACACAAAGAATAGTTTTTAAATGTTTTCTCTTTAGCGTGTCAGTTAGCTAGTGGCAATTCACAGCCAGCCTTGTTGCTAGGAGAGATGTAACTCCAATCTCTTCTATTGGCCAGAAAGACCAGGATGTTCATCCAATAAAAGCCCCACAGCAGCAGGACAGTGATAGCCATCCAGACACAATTATCATGGTGCCTTTGACTGCGGTTAAAGTGGACTGAAAAGTATCTGTTGGAAATGTCAACAATGAAATTGTTGGTGGAGGTCAGCTGGAGGGGCAGAGAGGGTTAAGGTGTGTCTCTGCACACAAATGTGCATCTTTGGTCATTTCATGCAAATTACTATGTCTCTAAGTAGAAATACATTTAAAATAATAGAAGTATAATGTGTCCTGATGTTAAGTCACATAATATTAATTAACTGATTTTTTAAAACAATAATTACTCTGTACAGTTTCCTAATACTCTGCTCCCCTTATAGCCACAGCACAGATTTAACAGCCCATAACCTTGAGTTTCCCAAACCCTGAAATTTTGACAAAGACTAAGGCATCTTAAAAAGACAACAAGCGGGACCAAGTACACTATACAGTACATTCAATAACTATAATTATTATCTTATATATTAGAAGATGAGTGAAACAAGCAGTTGTGGGACAGACAGCAATGGAAGGAGTGGCGTTACTATTGATACAGATGTTTTTCTTAAATCCAAGGACAGCACAGCAACAAACAATTTTGAAATTTAACCTTTATTCATTCTTGCACTGTTTGGTTCTCTGTTGTACCCTCATTTCTGTCAGATGCACAGAAATCTTCTGTTATACCTGTACCTTTTTGTTTCTAACCGCTGGCACCACCTCCTTCTAATTGGACATCTCTGCTTGTCGAACAGGTGTCCGGCTTTGTTCTTCTAAAAAATCTATATGGCGTTGGTGATCACCTCACTTTTCTGTACGTGGCATCAGGATTGGGTTTGAGTGAAATATTTGATGGGAAATCTACTGATGGATTGACTACAAACATGACACACACTATCATGTTCCCCTCGCCGCTAAATTTTAATCATGTTTGTGATCCTCTGACTTTTCATCTGGTGCCATCATCAGGTCAAAATTTCCCTTTGTTCAATACCTTGGTTCCGTTACATTACGTTCCTGCAGTGGAAAAGGACTGTCATTAAAAGCCTATAATGCATTGTAACCTTTACCTTGATTCACCTGCTGTGATGTAAAGTGCAAGGAAACACTGAGAATACTGTGACTGCTGTGTGCTGTGTGCAAACACCAGTCATTCACTTATGGAGCTGCAGACGTACGCAGAGGAGCATAGCCGTAGTATTACTGCCCAGTCATGGCAACAGAAACAGATTATGGCACAGAATTCAGGGAGAGGTAACAAACACCAGCTTCACATACAGATTAAAGAAATCAACAATTCCTACAGCAAGCATGTAGCCTAATCATAATTAAATTAAAATAAATTAAACTAATGACAATAAATACTAGAAGTAAGGCTGAATATGTGAGGACAGTCTCCTCCTCCTCCTGCTCTGCCTCCTGCTCCTCACATCCTTCTGATCCCATCTCCTCCTCCAGCTCCTACTGTTCCTTTTCCTTCACCTCTTCCTCCTCTCCATACTGTGTTTCCTCCTCCTCTTCTTCTTCTTCTTCTTCTTCTTCTTCTTCTTCTTTCTCCTCTCTAGTTTCTTACACCTCTTCCTTCAGATTGTTTCAAAACAGAACCAACTGACTCTGGCCCTTTTATCTTTCTATTGAAGCTTCTGATTGGTGTGTTATCAATTGTGACTCTTTGTGTTTCCACCTGGGTAGCTGTGTGCTAATTGAGCTTAACCTGTGCTGAGTGAACAATATTGAATGTTTGTGTTTTCTCAATGACCACATGATGAAGGCATTGAGAAATGAAGGGATTTGTGTGTAGATCTTTAGGGAAATGGGTGTGCTTTTTGAAAAACGGAGTTATGGTTTTGAAATTTTATTTCAAAAGCCTGCTTATAGTGTTTAACCAATTGAGAAAAAACTCACAGATCTCTAGGGGGCGGGGGGTTAGGGTCGGGGGTAGGGCTGCCTCCTACTTGTGTCTGTGTGTCTGACAAGGTCAGAGCAGTGATTCCTCAAGCAAACAGGGAAACTCTGAACTCAGCCCAAAGCACCACCCCAATTGTGATCCTGTCAGAGACATTCAATACCAGTAATGGCCTCTATGGTATCACCTCTACTTTTAAATTAGAGTAAACAACAGAATAAAGAAGGAAACAATAAAGTGAGTATGGATGTTTTAAAAACATGGCATATGTAATAAAAATCTTCATAATAATCTCTTTTAAGAAAAGTTTATTTATTTGTGGCGCAGCCATTATGTACGCCAGTATACAGTAGAAACTACGGGATATAGAAACAATATCACAACTGTGGCACCAGCATATTCCAGTACTGTTTGAACCTTTGTGAAAGTGAAAGGTTTAGGGAGGAAAGCATGTGTGGTATTTTAGTGACAGGATTTACAGGACCACTCTGGTGCAACGCCCCACAAAATGAAAAGGGCTGGAGCAGGATGAAAATGTTGGCCATTGGTAATAATTCATCTCAGCATCTCTTTACAGTGAAATAAATTCACTAGGTGAAGCAGCTAATGTGTGGAGCTTGTGTCTTTGCGTAGCACAGCAGCTGTAGCCGGCTTGAATTCATAGTAGGCTGGCAGCCTAGAGTTACCACCACACGTAACGGCTAAAAGAAAGTATCACTTATGCCGCTCCTGTAGCACAATTCACATTTCTGATGTAGATCTGCATGTTCAGTATGCTCCAAACACAGTTTTCCCACCGAAGAGCTTAAGTACTTCTGTCTCAGGCCACTTCATAGCTATAAAAAGCCAAACGCAACAAGTGTACATGGTAGTCGATACAATGGTCAAGTGAATTTATGAATTTGTGATCATGTAATCTCGACAAATTACCATGGAATTGTGGCGTTCATGGCTCTCAAACGATGAATCCGAATGATGGTGATCCTCTCCTGCAGCGCCTCCAGCAGGTAAAAATTGTTGGATAACTCGTGAACCTGTGAAGTATCATCCCATCTACTGCATGGCTTGGCGTGAAATTTGCTCAAGACGTTCATGGCCGCCACATGATGTATAATGTACATGTAATTATGTTGGATTAATCTGACTTTTAATCTATCGCCGTCATCAGGTCAGGTATGACATTCCCTTCAGCCTCAGTTGTAAAATAAGATGGTGAACATGGTACACATTGTCTGCTAAAGATCAGTATGTTAACATAGTCATTGTATGGATGTAAGCATACCGATTTTAGGATTTAATGCACTGATGTGCCAAAGAAGAGCCTCAATGAGCCACTGCTCATATGCATGCTTTGCTCCTCAATGCTGTAGTATCTGCAGCTCCATGTGTGGTGTAGTGCTTCTGTCTTGTCCAGGTCTCTCTTGCAACAGATATTCTAATCTTCCCTGGCGTGAGTGGTTGACGATGGATGGATATATATATATATATATATATATATATATATATATATAGAGAGAGAGAGAGAGAGAGAGAGAGAGAGAATCTGTTGTACTAGCTAGAAGTTGGACAAGTCAGCTGTTTTTTGGGGTTAAGATAAAAATGATGACGATCCACATAACCAAAGGCTGACTCACCTGCCAAATCATTAGTCAACATTAGAAAGGTTCCCATATTTGCACATACAAACAAGACATTGATACAATAGCCAGATGTGAAAAGTGTGGTGTTTTATGCTCCAGTGTCCCCGTTTTGCAATGAGAAGGAATTCATCCAGGTCTATCCCCCTATAAGGTCTCCATATCAGCTGAGTGTAGAAAAGCACGTGTCCTGGCTGAGCGTCTGTTCAAACCAGTGTAATCCTCCTTTACTGTGATGGTAATTGTCCTTCAGTGGAGCATGATGGTGAGGCAAGGCTCTGAGGACCGGCAGGCTTTGTCAGGCTGAGCACCCTCTGCTTTGTTCTTCCCTGCTCTGGACTCGTCCCTGTTGTTCTTGTTTCTCTTTCACAGACTTCCACCTGTTCTTGACCTCGCACTGTCCGCCGCCAGTCTATTGACCTTTGACCACGGCCAATCACAAACAATTAGGAACCTACTACAGTCTGACCTTTTCTGACCTTTGACTAGTGGCTGCAGTAGAAAGCAACCAGCAGCTCCCTGATGAGTAACTTCAAGTTACTCACTGTGTCTGTCAGTGTGTGTGTGTGTGTGTGTGTGTGTGTGTGTGTGTGTGTGTGTGTGCTGCATTCTGGACTAATATGACACAATGCAATTTTACAGACCACAATTGTAAATTTGTCTTTGAACACATTGTCAGCCTAAATCATAGAAATCTGATTAAAATACCAGTGGTTATAAATAGAAGTGAAAAATCTACAATTTCAGGTTAAGATTCCGAACGGCTATAAAAGTTAGCTGTTTTACCAAAAGCTTCAAAAAACACCTCCCACAGGATGGCAGCATAAACGTGCTCTTAAAAATTCTCTGAGCTTTGTTTTGAGTTCTAATAAAATACAGATAAGTATTAGCATGATAGCAAGCAGACATTAGCATTTAGCTCAAAGCACTGCTATGTCCAGCCTCACAGAGCATCTCTGTAAACTCTAAGTCTTCTTATATTTATGACTGAGATGCCCATACCAGGATGTTACAAGGAACACGCACTGTATGTTGGCACACTGTCTGCCAGTAAAAAAAGAGTACACACACTAGATAATGCTCCATTGAACATTTATTCCATCCCTCCATGTGACCCAAGTCCTTCTTCAGACATGGAACAAATGCAGAAACACGCCTTGCAAGTGCCTGTCCAAAGAGGTCACCTGACAGGTCATTACAAAATAGTAAAGCAAGAGAAGACAGAAATACATTAAAAAGTGAACTCTATAAGTAAAGTTATTAAGTAAGTACAATTATTAGGTAAGATGTACTCTGCCAGTATAAATAATGTCATCTGACTGGTTATTATCAGGTAAAGAAACGGTCCTACTTCCTAATTCACATGGCGCATTGGTAAAACACAAAATGCATAGTAAAAATGTAAAATAAAGTCCCCAGAAAACTCAACTTATATATCAGAATCAGAAATATTGATTTATTGATCCCCGAGGGGAAATTCTGTGCCACAGTTGCACACATTGCACATCAAGGCAAAAGGAATATAAATAATAATAGAAAGATGGTATATAAAGAAGTATATAAATAAAAACATAAAACACAAAGACAATATAAAGGAGTGTGGATATGTACAATGTTTACATAATTAACAGAAATGTTATGGTGAACAGTAATAATGAATAAATAGCAGCAGAATTGCAGCAGAGAGTATTGCACATTAAGAATTTAAACAGATAATATTGCACAAAACAGAAATAAGGTCCAGTTTAATAACTAACTAAGGGCCCATGTGTCAGTCTCTTAGAAGGAGGAGTTATAAAGTTTAATGGCCACAGACAGGGATGATTTCCTGGCGTGCTCTGTGGTGGATTTTGGGGGAATAAGGCTTACACTGAAAGTGCTCCTGTGTTAGAGCAGCGCATCCTGGAAATGTAGAACGCCCCATACTACACTTAAAAAGATATACTTACCTGTCAGGTCAAAGACATTACAGTCCAGTGCCTATGGCTAATCCGATCGACTGAATATTACCTGATTAGAGCATCAGGTGTGACACATCATAATGTAATGTGATAACAAGAAGAAAATGTGACCTGACTCATTTAGAGCGTCAGATATGAGCCGTCATACTGTAATGTGATAACCAGGAGAAAACAGAAAGAGGAAAATGTAACCTAACTCATTTAACGGTGCCTCCACTAATGTAAAGAGGTGGTAATGTTAAATGGCAAAGAAAACAATAGGACAGCAATGGAGAGACAAAACAAACACAAGAGATATATAACCCACAAGCTGGTGGTGTAATGGTGAACATCCATATCAGAGCAACGACAAGCAGGGCATATATATATATATATATATATATATATATATATATAATAGTATAATATAGTATAAAGACACTCCCCGTTAGTGCCTTGGAAACGATCTCTCTAATAATCTAGCAAGCACCAGAGCCATTTAACCTTGCCTATGTAAGGAAAATGCAAACATGTGTTAAATATATAATTAGTAGGTAAGGTATTTAATGGTATCGACAGGTCGCGTATCAAAGATATTGTAGTGTTGTATGGCATCACAGATATGTGGCTGTTTAATTTATACTGTTTTCCCCTGTTTTATCCTTCCTTTAGGACAGTGTTTATCCAACCTTTTCGGCTTAAAACAAGAAAGAAACTTTTGTGACCACTTATCACAGATTGCATATGTCTGAATTGAGAATAGTTCAGACTGATTTTATCTTCTCAGAATGCTTCATTTGAATCATTTCAGAAGTGTATCTATCTCTTATAGTTTCTAAAAGTAGCACTTAAAGCAGTTCATCATATTCAATGACGTTGAAGTACTTCTTTGTTTTTTGCATTGTATCCACGTGGTCAAAATGCACAGTGTGAGTTACCCTGGATACTAGCATCAGCCAAATCAATGTGAAATTTGAGCTAAACGTCAACGTCAGCATGCTAACATGCTCACAATGACAGTGCTAACATGCAGATGCTAAGCAGGAATAATGTTTATCATGTTGTTCACCATCTTAGTTTAGTATTAGCATTATGACTTCTGCTTTTAGCATTAAACACAGTGCACAGCTGGGGCTGATGGGAATTATCATTAGTTTTGCAGGAATCTGGTCATAAACCAAGGTATACAAAAAAAAATGTTTGAGCTGACAATGGCATGAGAGGAAAAGTCAGGTGATCACCAAAGTCAGTAGGATTTGTCCTCTGGGTCCAATGAATATTCACACAAAATGTAATGGTAACCTGTCAGCTAGCTGTTAAGATATTTCATTCTGAACCAACCAACTGATGAACACACTGCCAGTGAGCAGATAAGTCAGGCATATGTTTTCCAGACAGACTCCGGAATATGTCAGACCTTTTCTTTACAAATTAAAAACAACTCTGCCTCGTATATAGGGATGTATCTGGTGACATAACACAACCCTCTGCACGTCAGTTCAGTGCAAAAACCTCATGTATGATAATAGCCTACATATGTTCTGATTCACAGCTACAATAAAGTCCATTTTTTTGAATGTGAGGTAGGGTAACTTAGAGAAAATACGGAGCTTGCTCTTAGATACTCTTATAAACCTTCGAAGGTAAGCTGAAGCAAGCAGTAAAATGACAGATCAGGCAGACTAAAATGCATCTTTAATGAAACATAAGCTGATCTGAGAGGGCGGCTGCAGAGTCACTCCTGCCCCCTGGTGGCAGTCTCTGACACAGACGCAGCTGTGTTTGGGCTGACTCTTGAGTTCTGAGAATGCTTTGTCCAAAGCGGATCCTTGTTCCTCGGCAACCTGAGGCCAATCTGAGGGGCCCGACGAGCCTAAAGTAGCCTGGTTTCAGCGTCAGCAATGACTAGCAGTAACACAAGCCTCACGGACGACTTCCACGTTGACCAAAGTGGCCCACAAAGCAGGGAACTACTTTTAGGTTGCTTCATGTTATCCAACACTGTGCTCTGTGTTCAGTAACATTCACTTCCTGACCAGGACAGGATAGCACTGTTTATCTAAGTCACTCCTCAGTAAACACACACACTCTCCCTTCCACTCATCATCAAGTAGCAGTCAGTCAGTCAGTCAGTCTGGACACTGTCGGGCAGATAAGGTGCTGCCCTCGGCTGTACCTGACAAAATAATGTTCTGCAGGAGACCTGTCAAAACGCACTGGAACAGTAAATATTAACTAAGTACATTATATAAAGTACTTTACTTAAAAGTTTTGAGGTCCTTCTATTTTATATTTGAATTTTATGTCTGTGTGTTGTTACAAGTATCAAGTTTTATTTCAGAGGTTAAACGTCCATTTATGTGACAGCTATAGTTTATACTTTACACTACAGTATATTATGTGACAGTATATCTAACAGTTGTAATATGACTACTGGGACCGGAGGAGTTTTGTCAGCCTCGGCTTGGAGACTCAAGATTTATAAAAGAAAGTCTGTCTCATAGTGGGACTTTGAAAGATGATGGTTTAAGCAGGCAGAGAAGGTCCAACAAAAAGGTCCTATTGGTTGCATAGGTTTGACACAAGTCAACTAAGTCCAGTCTTTAACTTTGTTACTAAGTCCTTAAGAGCTAATTGTTTGCCCTTTTCCTCTTCTGTACTATCTAAAAAGCTTTGATGGGACATCATGAGTCAAAGTCGAGTTGCAAGTCTGTTTGTCTTCTTTGTTAAGTTTAAAACCTCTGATTGCATTATGGACGTGTAGAATCCAGTGTTTATGGAGCTTGGCCCATACCAGAAAATAAAAGTTTCTTAAAAGCCCACAACTTTATGGGATTGCAATACTGAATTGTTGAAGTACCCGTTTATGGATGTGTTACAGAAGAGAAGGTGCATATGGACACACTTTATCCACAAACATTCTGCTGCTTTTTAGCCACGAATGTATGGGTTGTGCTGTTAGCTGGTTGTGCTTTGAATCTGTCAGTCTGTGTTAGCCCTCTACTGGACGTGTCCTGACTGACAGTCGTGCACATCACCTGCCTTCAATGAGGAGGTATTTATGAAGATGTTCAGGCACAAAGCTATTCTCTTCTTCCTCCTGTGAAAACAAAAGGTTGCCCTCAGTCACGCCCTGGGGCCCGGCTCATCTTTAGCCAGTTCATCATCAGCATCGGCAGAGAAAATGGCCTTGTCATCTTCTTCCTACTGTAAACGTCTTCAGTTAAAATGAGAAAGGCTCAAATATTATAACAAGAAACTGGATATTTGGTCTGTAAAAGTCTTAAGCTGTCTTGTTCAACAGTGCACACCCTGCCCACCTGAACTCTGTGTGATGACTAAGAAGTTAATCTATCCCCAGTGATAGGCCTGTTGGATAGATGTGCATTACTTAAGTATTTTCAATATCAGGCATGAATACAGACAAATCTTTGTTCTGTTGACTGGAAACTTAGTTTTGAGAGCCAGAAACTAACCAAGTCATCTCTGAGTCACATGTGTTTTTCAATAATCCTCTCAGCCCCCCGTTAGTCATGTTTCCAGCCATAAAACTGATTTAAAGCTACTTTAATCAATATTTTCATTTGAACAGTGGAACAAAGCGCTGTGTGTAATGTGACACTGGTCACTTGAAGTGATGATCCCACAGAGAATTGTCACCGGACTTTGCAGTTTCCTTCAGCTCTGTGGAGCATGTTGTTGAGCTTCGTTGTTTTGGTTTTACTGCCTGCAACTTTTTAGGTTTGGTTCGGTCTCACTGCTTTATAAGATGATAATGCGTCACTGTTGTATTTACAGTTTGTGATGATGCAAAAAAAAAAAAGTAGTCTTAAATCT
Source organism: Lepomis macrochirus (assembly GCA_024633595.2). NCBI lineage: Eukaryota > Metazoa > Chordata > Actinopteri > Centrarchiformes > Centrarchidae > Lepomis > Lepomis macrochirus. The sequence continues at coordinate 32,081,064 of JALXJV020000009.1, read as the reverse complement.
GTGAGTTGCTCTCTGTATATTAGCGTTCGTGCGTCTTGCACTTTCTAGATACATGTCACCAGATCTTGTCTCTACATTCACCTAAGAACAGAACTGTTTTATTTCTAGATCTTTTAACCCCATTGAAAATAATAAAAGAAAGAGATGACAGAGTTTGATTTTCAGCAAGTTTATTTCAGTATAAGTGGTTTTTAAAACACCTCACACTGTTTCTCCAAACATCTCATTGTTCTTGCAACCTCCGAGATAAGCAAGCAAGACATTAACATCTTCACACATGGCCAAGTCCAACATGATCAAACTCTGTGCCCAACGACATTTTGAAGCAAACTAATTGACAAGAGTCGACATTAAGACAAGTTGGGAGCAGGAGCTCACATAAAAAAAAACAATAATTATACTTTGTACATGTGTAAAACCTGACTAAAAAGGGACTAAGAGGCTGGCTCACAGTAGCCGACGCAGAAAGGAGCAGTGATCTGACAAAATGAACCAAATGCCCAAACAGTAACCTCCTTCAGCCACCTTAGCCTCGTGTACGGGTCGAGTGTGTGTGAGTAACTGTGTGTATGCATGCGTGTGCACTTGTGTCCTATCATACAAACAGTAAATTACATAGAAACCCAATGTGTTCTAATAAGGCATTATGTGGCTAAACAGAAAATCATAAAAAAGAAAAAAAAACCAAAACAGAAACTCCGCAGAGCAAAAGACATTAATTGCCAGCAAATACTGGACAAAGCATTAATGCCAGAAAATCTGTTCTTAAGGCCAAGAAAACAGAACAAAGCACGTCATGTACAAGGTGAAAAGCTGCGTGTTACAAGCCAAAGTCGTGTGGAAACTTTAAATGTCAGTCCCGACAGGGTTTACTGATCTGAGGAAGAAAGAAGTTTGATGCTCAGGGTTAGTAAATCGGGTTGTAACAGCTAAGATTTGTCTGCAGAAGCCAGTCTACAGAGTAACAACAAAAAGCCTGTCGTCCATGGGTTGAAAAGGTTACAAATTCACTGTAGCAAGGGCAAAACCAGAGTGTGTGCATTAACTTCACAGGTGGTGATATTAGCATAATGAGCTGGGACAGTACCTTAAAAAGTACAGATATAAAATACATTCATGAAGACATCTTTAAACAAAACAAGAACAAGGTCAATAGAAAGCAGAACACCATCAAATGGCTCAAGCCAAGAGGCAAAACACAAACATCAGTTAATGGACTACAGTAGAGAGTCTGGGGGGGTGTGGGGGTGTGGAAGCACAACAAAGACAATGATTTTATGTTTTTTTGTTTTGTTTTACGACGTGCAACAGTTAGATTCTGTATGTACAGAGAGACAATATAATCTTGGCTCTATAAACAGGTACTGATCGAAGATTGGTCTCACCGTATTTAAAGGGACCATCCAAATTACAAAAAAAAAAAAAAAAAGACATGTTTTTCCACGTTCCCCTAGTTCTACCTACCCATTTGCATGGCTTCACCTGACCAGGTTTTGAGATCTGGATCCCAGCCTCCACCCCTATGCAATGCAGCGGAGTTGAAATTCCATTTGTGGCGCTCGCAGCATTTAAAAAAAAAAAGAGCATTTTTAAAAATTCAACAGTAAAATTTCTTTCCCTGTCAGGGCCCAGTCGCACCAACATTTTAACACGAGGCCATGCTGCACTATGGAAAATAAAGACTAAAGTTTATTAAAAACTGCTCTACAAAATAGATACGGCCTGGTGTGTAGTCTTAAGTAAGAGTTAATTCAATGGTGCAAGTACATCTCTAAAATAAACTGTTCTGCCAGGTTAGTGACCAAGCTAACTATCATGCTAGTAGCTAGCAGTCAGCGAAAATGTATGCATTTTTTTTGCTAGTTGGATTACTAGCTTGCTTGGTTGGCTGTTGTGGCTGGCTCGAGATAACATGTTACCAGCTAGCTCGCTTAACACCGGTTAGCTTGCCAAGCCACAAATAACTTGAAATGTAAAAATCGATCCAGAGTAGCAGGCAAACTATTTCTGGAAAGACAAATTGCTGTTTAAATCTGACAAGCAGAAAAATATCAGCCCAATTATCAACAATACTACTGTAGACACCGCTAACGTTACAGGACAGTTAAAACATGTTGTTTTTGTGATTTTGTTTGAATGTACCTGTTAAATATTGGTGAGACTGATTCTTCATCACAACTAATGACAATAATTCAGTATTTTTGCCAATCATTCCACCCACAGCTGATCCAGTACCTCTTCAAAGTTTTCTGTACCTATACAAGAGTGGATGGTGATGGTGGTGCTGCGTTGGTGTCCGCTACGACACACTTCCCTGAGAACCCACTTCCTCTACAACTACAGCTATGGCAACATGCTGGGGGACAATAATTTGTGGTCCTGAATGATTTAAAAAAAAAAAAAAAAGCTAAATACACATTTTACAGAATGACAGGGTGCAGCATTACAAGGAGAGGACATTTCAAAAGCCAATATTTACAAATAGTTCAGATGATCTCTCGACAATGCTGTGAGGGATTCTTCCCCCTCAGAGCCAGGAATATTCTCATATCTTGGTACATGTGCTGCTTCTACATACAGACCTACAACAGTGTGCTGGTGGTGGAAAATAAAGGTGAGGACACTACATGGTGCCACTGGTCAATCTACTCACTGAGCTGTTTGGTTGCGCTGAGTGACAAAGACTTTGTTCATGCGTTTTACAATAATCGCCAGTTTCCAACCTGGTGATTATTTAAATAGACCAATTCAGATTCTGAAAATGACGATGAAACACGATGCACAGTTAACTCTTCCTGCTGCTTCACACTGGGCACCGATGTTACATACTGCGATAGTACACACTGTACTATTACAATAATATGTAACTATTACTGCTCCGATATTTTCTATTTGTACATACTGTATATAGCATTTGTCTATATATTTGGATTTTTTTTTCAATGTGTGTGTTTTTTTGCATTCTATATTCCAGTCTCTGGATGCTTATTTTGGCGTTAAGCAATGAACCGCTCCTATGGATAGTGAGTTTGCATTATAAATAGGGTCTCTCTTTTCCCTGGCGTGCTCGACAAACTCAAATCCTTCACAGTTTGCTTCAGTGTCCACCTCTTCCTCACAGTCCTTTTCTGACCCCATATATATATATTTAATATTATAAAAAATAAGTTATTGCGCATCCAAAAAAAGTGCATTGTATATTTGAAAAATATCTCTCTCTCTCTTTACACTTTTCCATTTTTCTTCATGTTTCCTGCCAATCGGGGTGGTTTTCCATCGACGGGTTTAAGGGGTGGGGGTGGCGAAGTTTCCGCCTGTTTCCTCTTCACTCCATCGTACCGCGGCACTCATGGGGAGTGATGGGGAGGAGGGGGGGTAACGGGGGAGTGGGTGAGGAAGAAGAGAACGGGAGAAGGGAAGAGAGAAACAGGCAATGGAGGGACGTCTTGCTACGCGATGACCATGGGAACGTCGTCTGAGAAGCCGCTGATCATGGGAGCATCTTCATCATCGTCACCTTGAGAGGAAGAGAGGGAGGGGAACAGAAGACAGATGAATGATTAAGAAAACATCTTCTCTGTATGAGTAACAGCTGCACTGTGTCACAGCGGGGTCGTAGTGGTGAACTCCCAGTAATGACGCAACTCTAAAGATTCTTTTAGCTCAACAGAGTTTTCCAGAGAGTTTCTTCTCCAGTTTTAGTGTCTTTCAGCTCACTGTTTTTGTTTTTGAGCACACAAACTCTGTTACTGGGTGTCCAAAGGAGGCCGCTGTTTTTAGCGAAAAAGATCTGATAGGCAGTTAGCACCAAAACTTAGCTATAAAGACTCTATCTGAGCACTATCACTGCAAACTATCAGATTACCATTCATTTAATCAAGCTAGAGTCGCACAAAGCCTCAAATATACTCTGGAGAGGACGCGCACATGGACAGCTGTGGACGGTTGGTGCCTTGGTAGCGTAGTCGGCGCACGGACAGGCCCGGGGTGACAGTGTAACAACAAGCCTTAAGATCCCAGCCGAGCTGAGAATCAGAAAGTGTCTGTGTTGCTTTGGTTGTACAGACAGGTGAGCCACCTTATAACTCAACGTCATCATGTTAACAGTCATTTATACTGACTGCTTGGAAATTGGCGTCATAAAACTAAACCATAAAAAGTGAATTTCTGCTGTACGTCTATTTAAGTGTCTCGACCCATAAACCACTGCTTTAGTTTCAGACAGCAGCAGTTCTTAGATATATGGATCCATACGAGAGTTGGGCAGATAGACGATGCCGACAGAATTTTGTAGACATCACCCAACCCTAATCCATACAACACACAGATGAAAAGGAACAAAGGGATGTTATTTGTCTTCCCAATTGTTTTGCCATTCCCCTATTGGTGGACTGTGTGCCTCCTCCAATGCCAATAGAGTAGCTAGGTTCCCATCCAAATGTCGCACAGATATTAAACAAAATTGGCCAAAAAAAACACACTATGCACTATCGTTATTCACATATTAGGAGTTGATTGGTTGAGATAAACAGCTGGTGGCGTTAATTTTCCATTTGGGTGCCATTAACCCACTGCAGGAGAAGAGGGCGTACAGAGACAATGTAATTAAATGAGCGCGAATAGAACCTCAGTGTAGAAAACATGACGGGGTTAGGATTTAGTTTTGGTCCATGTAAAGCTGGTGAAAACGGATGGAAACCCACCGAGTGACACGTTTGTTTTTTATTCTGGGAGTTGCAAATGCACTGGCTATGACGTGATGCCCAGCAGGCTTCCCACTTATCAATGGTGTAAAGCTGAACTGCTCAGTGTGACCTCTGCAGTGTCAGGCATGTGCCTGCACTCCAACACCTGGATGGCCAGAAGGCATACGCCCAAACATATTTTAGTTGTCTCACCCAGTTCATCCCCGGACGAGAAGATGGCAGAGCCAAGGCGGGAGTTGTAATGGGAGTTTGCGAAGGCGGTAAAATTATTCTGCAGTCGTCTGTGTCGGAGGTAGAGCGCCACCAGGCCGCCACACACTCCGAGCAGCAGCAGGAAGAGGACAGGCACCACCACCGCTGCCATGTCTCCTGAGTGGCCCTCGCTGCGGGAGGCATCACTGGTCCCTGGACAGGTAAGGAAAGTAACATGTACAGTATAAACAGAAAAACAAGTGTTTGTTTTTTGTATTGTGGGTTTTGTTTAGCGCTCATGTTTCAAAACGTGTCTGTTTATGTTCCAGTACCTGCTGTCAGCTGGTTATAGAGCAGTAGTGCGGGCTCCCCGCACAGCTGACCGTTCAGCAGGCAGCGGGCCTGCACAGAGAAAGTGTAGTTGTGTGCCGCCAGCAGGCTGCTGATGCGGAAATACGTCTCTGTCGTGTTTCCCAGGTAGGACGTCTGGTTGGTTGCGCTATCATACACGTGCACTTCATACCCCTGTAAACAGCACAAAACCACAGAGGAGTTACAAAAGATTCTTCAGTTGGACTGCTACTAGACCATACGCACTGGGTTTCTTCTGCGGCACATGCTGATTAGACCTGAAACAGAGCTGTTAGAAGTATACAATTAAATACGCCTTGAGTCTTATACTTAGACAAGTACAGTTGTAAAACACAAGAAAAAGTTGTAACACAGTGAAAAAGTGTGGTCACTGGTGTCTCACCCTGCTCTCATTGAAGCCCTTCTCTCTGACAGCCAGACTCTTCCAGAAGAGGAACACATGGTCTTTCTCTGTCAAAATTTTCAAGGCTTCAGGAGCTGGAAGAGGAACTGCGGCAGAAAGAGAATAGTGCTTTCAGCCATATATCTCTTTGTAAAGACATGTAAGTACGGTGGGAGCTTAATCTCTTAGCACTGAAAGACATGAGCCTGCACCTCTCTTACAAATACATGCACTCTCACTGGTATTTATAAAACCATAATCGCCCACACAGAGACACAGTTTAACCTGCCATGTCCAGTATGCATTAGCACATAGTGAAACAGATGTTGTAACTATGGCTACAACTAAAGATTGTTTTCATTTATGCCGATGCGGTTTGGAGGAGTAAAAGCTTTAAGAACCCATGAATTGGAAGTGTGGTGTCTTTTTTTTTTAATCGTCCTTCCCAAATCGAAAACACAACATAAAAGTGTGGGCTAAATTTAGCCGCTCTGTCCTGCTCTTCGTTGGTTTTAATGCAACACTAGAGAAGAGTCAGCCAAGCTGGTTGTATGTGATAGAGTTGACTGATTATTCCTCATATTCAAAGCAGTCTGTGTATGGTTCATTTGTTTATTATTTTGTTTCAAAACCAAATTGGAAAAAACCAAAAAATAAGACATTCTTTGGTTTTTCTTTTGTTTTAAAACCAAAACGAAAAAAAAAAAATGTGTTAAAATGAATTTTTTATTTAGAGTTCTATTTATAATACTGTACTATCACAGATGTACATAGACCGTTACCTGGTGAAGATGCTATTTTTTTTGCCTGGGACATGGAGCGTTAGCATCAGTCTTTTAGCACGACACCATGCAGTTAGCCGTCAAGCGCATATTTACAACCTATTTGTATGGCTTCTGTTTTAAAACAAGTCGGTCTGAAACAATAAAAAGTCAGCAGGAGATTTCAATTAACTTAGGGAGTTAGCAATAATTAGCTTGTGAGCTACAGTTTATCAAATCTGCCAGCCACAGTGGTGAGTTCAGTCAACAAACTCCACGGCTGTTGGCTCGAAGCTGCTCTCGTCTTCTGTTTGAGATCAAGGCGCCATTGTTTTAAAACTGCCTGATAATATCTAATCGTTAATCTGCCCCCATGGTCATTGTAAAGAACGTAAGTGCAGCGAGAGAATGTAAAGACTGACAGCCAGAGTAACAGATACAAAGGCTGTATGATGGTTATTAAAGTTCAAAACCGAAAGAAAACGAAGCTGCCTGTCAGTGCTGTGCTGTGCACCTGTGCTGAGGGTAAAGCTGGCCTCCTTGCTCATGTTGCGCAGGCGGACAGAGATGCTGTATCGTCCTCCGGCCTCCAGGTCTTTCAGCAGGTACTCCACCGTGTTGTTCTGGGTGGTCAGCTTGTAGTCCCGCTCCACCTTACGGATCACGTCCCGCACGTGGATCACATACGTCTACAGATCCACAGACAGCCAGAGAGAGGACAGGAGGACAGGAGGACAACAACAACAAAAACGCTTCAGGTCACAGGAAGTCTTTTGTATATCATCACAACAGATAATGCAGTTGGGTAAAGTCAGGTACATCAAAACCCACTTTGAACAGATTGAGTATTACGGAGATAATCAAATAATTTGATTGTGTATTGGTGAGATCCTGCCAAATAAACCAATTCATCGCCTCCCTGCTGGAGTAAATGTCAGTACAGGTGTGGAAATCTGGATTTGTGTAACGTGGAACGATTAGCTTGTTTTTCATCCAGCTCCAGCAGGTATCCTAACACCAGTCCTGATGCTTAACATTATGTATCATCACCACTATCATCACCACGGCGACACGGGACAGTGCTGTACCAGAGGTGCGTTTGGGGCGTCGTAGGGCGGCTGCCACTTCAGCGTGGCCTGCGTCTTGTCGACCCGCACGCGATGGAGGTTCCTGGGTGGCAGCCTCTCGTTGGGAATCATTTTCACCACAGCGTTGTCGGAGGGAGGACCCAGGAAGGGAGAGATAGCACGCACCTGAAGACAGACCACAGTAGGTACAGCTGTGAGACCTCTGGATCAGAACAGGTACAAGCCGTAAAGTGATGGAACAGGATCATACTGAAAAGGTGTTAATGTGTTAAGAAATGTGTTAATATAATCAGGCTATTATTTACTAATATAATGATGTCTGTTTTTATGTCCTTTTGTCGATGGCAGTATGTTTCCATTATCATGCTGGGTTTAAATTGTGTGTCCTTTCGTGCCCTTTTCACTCCATCTATTTTACATGACATTCAAAACAAACAAACGTGAAATATTACGGAAAACATAGTATTGCCTTTAATCAGCTAACCACACTGTGTGGTGTGTTCACACTGAATCGCGTGGCTTTCTAGCGTTGTTTGGGGAGGACGAGGCAGAGCGAGGGGAGTGACACGCAGGCCGACAGAGCTGCTAAAGTACAGGAAAGTGTAGAAGAAAGCAGCGCAGCAGCTTTTGGGCGAATAAACACCCGGCACTCAGTCTGGATTCTGCTCTGACGAGTCCGCCGTTTACCCGCGGGAGGAGCTCAGAGGTAGCTGCTGTTATTAAATTAGCTTTTTACTTTATATTTTGGGATTACAACGCTGATTTATCTTCGCTCGTGCTTCTCAGCAGAGAGCGTCCATGCGTTTCCAGGTTCCACTGTTGACGTTAGCGTCAGTTGGCACCCAGAGCTCTGTTGGACTACTACTTAATATTTATATAAAAACAGGACAAAGCTGGACATTACACTGCAAAAACTAAAATCTAAGTAAGATTAATTATCTTCATTGAAGGCAAAACATACTTTTTTTTATCTGACAAGATGTTTCTTCTTACCAGGCGGATTTTATGTTTAGAGAATTTCACTTGTTTCAAGTTTTTTTTTTGTCCTTAAGCAGCAAGTGAAATATTCTTGTTCTGTCGGCAGATAATTTTGCTTATTTAAAGTAATATTTCTCCCATTCTAATACTTTCCCCCCTTGTCTTTGAGAGCTCACTTTCTGCAGTGTATTTGGAGAAAAGAAAGAGGATGTTGAACTACCTGGTGAGTTCAGAAAAAATGTGTCTGTAACTTTATCCCAGCTACAGTTGTACTTTACAGTGAACAAGTCAGCATAGCAGAGCCCTGATCGATCCGAACTCCATTCAGAAATGAAACATTTTAGAAGTTGTTGTCCTGCTGGCTTTCTGACAGACCTGACAAAGCATGAATTCATATGTCTAACAAAGCGGCATCATACTGTAGTTATTTCAGCATCAATTCTATTAGTTTATTTATATTCATTACTTTGGGTTCATACAGCTGTAGTAATGACGGGTTGTGTTTATTTGTGTTATCGCCTTGTGTGTGAACACTCAGCAGTTGTCCAGCGATAAAACCCCCACGAGGAAAGCGTTTGGAGAAATTCAGGATTGATTAACTAATTCTCGCTGGGTAAATCTTCTTGAACTTGTCTTCTTGAGATTGTCTGCTGTTATATGTATATAGAAATGCAAATTGAGAATGTAGGGTTCTTAGGAACTTCATTCTCTAATTAAGATCTAGCTGGCACATTTAAAATAAATACCAGATGAATGGATCATTCAAAAGACATTTATATAATGTGACTGACTGAAGTTTGTATCAGTTGCAGCCCTAAAGCATTCATTCCACTGCTTAGTATGGTCATTTTTATGCTGTGTTATTTACAGGAATGTCTTTTTATCATTAAAAAGAAATATGGAAGATGTGGAATTATTTATTATTCAACATTTGTTTTAATACAGCGCATCTGTGTATCATTAAAGTGCTTGAATTTAAATGAATTCTGAAATCATGTAGCTTTATCAACTTCAACTCCCACACCAGCTAACACCGTTGGTGCCAGAGCTGTGGAGCAGATCGTGGTCCCATTTGCACCTGGATTTGTCAAACATTACGCCGAATAATTTCCACTTTAGGCTCTGACGCTCTCTTTTAGGCCTCTAATTTTCTTACATGTTATCTTCACAGAGACACACCCGCTGGAACTAATTTGGCTTCATGCCAGAGCAAACTTTTCAGTATGAAAACACTATGGGATTGCCTGAAAGATGTGACACGTGGGAGTTCTGACACCTGCTCAGACGTCTCTCCTGAATTAACACTGGACTGCTTTGAGCTTTACTGGACAAAACTGAGAAAAGAAACTTTATTTAGATTCAAAAGTAGTGGTGCAGTGTCAGCACATAGTGAAACAGGAAAATGGAAGACAAAAAAGGAGTGGATCAGGATGTTCCCGCACTGGAGGGTATAAATTGGTATAAATTCCAAATTGGTAGAATGCTGACAGACTCACCAGGAAGAGATACTGCTCATCACTGTCCACTGTGAATGTCAGGCTGAGAGAGGTGGTGGAGACCTGACGGGGACTGCGGTACAGGTCCAGGAAGGAGGTGGCATAAAACAAACCATACACCTACACACACACACACAAACACACACACCACAAAGTGCCTCAATTAATGCTTCTTTAGTGAGTGAGTTGTACTTTACAAAACCATATCTAAGTGAAATAATGTCAAGCTGCTGATAATAAAACTCATCCAGGTGTTTCACTAAAAAAAATGTCTTCTGGGGATTGTGGGGATTGTAAATCTCGTCTCTGTGTGGAAGCATACAGTGCTATAGAGCGGTGGTTCCCAAACTTTTAGGTTCATGACCTCAAATAAAGCTACATCGACTTGCAACCTCTTCTAACTGATTGTCTACGAGTTGTGAGCAGTTCGGCTCAAGACGTCCTGTGATGAAAAACTATCAATTTTTCATGCACAAAAAAAAAAAAAGCCAGGAAAAACCTCCAAATGGTGTCTGGTGGTAGGTTTCTTTTTCATTCCGTGAATCATCTTGTAACCGCTCAGATTCTCTCACAGACTCCTCTGGAGGGTCCTGACTCACAGGTTGGGAACCACAAACAATACATTAATGTCTAAAAGCAGTTCTCTGCTTTACCTGGGCAGGGGATTTGCTGACAGTCCAGCTGCACTCCACAGCTGTCTGGTTGAGGGCCCTGGCTTTGAGGAGAGGCCGGTCTGGTTGGGTACCAGTGGTCTGATGATGGGACAGGGCGGTGGGACTGTCTCCTATACTGGTGTGAGCCCACACGGCCACCTCATACACTGTCCCCGCTGTCAGGTTTGTAGCTGGAAGCAGACACCACACATCGAAACTGTACTTTCAGACAAACACTTGAAAACGTGTAATTCACCTGGATCAAGAGTCACACACAAACAGTACCTTTGAGGATCTTCTCGCTCACTGTGTAGTTCTTGCTCTCCTTGACGTGGGTGTCAAACTGCCAGGACAGAATCACTTTGTACTGCTTCACCTTGAAGCAAGACAAAAGACCCATCAGCCGTGTTTGTACAGACACAGGCAGGACACAAGCCTCTGGGTGGCAAACCGAAGAGGTGCTGTAGAGAGAGGCTCTTACCTCATACTGGGAGTTGAAGCTGAACGAAAGGCTCATGGAGTTTTCTGTGATGCTGTCAGCGATCACGGAGGGAGGAGGCAGAGCTGCAGCACAGAAAGAGCAGTTCACAGTGGAGTTTAATGATTTTTTTCTATTTTTTTATTCAGATGGTGGACGAGGAAATGCTTTCAGTGGGATTTTGTTGTCTCTTCAGGGGCAGCAGTCTAAAGGACAGCAAGATTACTTCCTCTACGTACATTCATTTATTAGAATTTTGCCACAGCACTTCCTCCATGTGTTTCACATTAAAAGCCTCAGAGATTTTCAATCCCCTTCCTTCCGCAGAAGTTTTTGTGGTGAAACATCTGGAGGAAATGACGAGTTTTATGAACAGCAGCTTGACCTTGTGGAGAACAAATTAGAATCTGTAGAGTGAGTGAGTGAAAAGAGTATTCATGTTACAAAGAGCCACAGACCGATGGGTACGACAGAACAGTGTTGTTGTACTGATGGATAAATGTTCCTTTATCTCCAGTCTCTTTTAATTACTAGCTTTATTTTGAGAATTTCTAATATGCGACATCCTGCTACTGAGTATAAATGTTTACTGATTATGGATTTAAAGTATTTTAGAAAACTGTACCACGTCCTGTACTTTATCAATTTAGCTTAGTTATTTCCACTGAGTGAAAACATGTGGTCTGTGGTTCACACATGGAAGTGGGCTGGTGGTTTTTAAGTTGGGTGGATGAGGCTATTTCTGACGGCTGGGAGAAAGAAAAAAAAAAGGAAAAAAGAGTGAAACATCTTCACTCCCTGACGGACAGGCAGAGGGTGGCAAATTGTCCCATTTGCAGCATTCACACCGCTGCTGCAGTTTCAAACACAGCACACCAGCACAGCCTGAAATACCCGCTGAATACCAGAAGGTGGCGATGTTGGAAAGGTTTTCAAACCAGAGTGTGTGTGTGTGTGTGTGTGTGTGTGTGTGTGTGTGTGTGTGTGTGTGTGTGTGTGTGTGTGTTACCTTTCTTAGGGGTGATGGATTTAACCTCGGTCCAGTTGCCCACGCCTCGACTGGTCACTGCTGCCACCTGGGAAACATCATCACAGCGATATTTAAATACTTTACTGGATGTGATATCGGTGATGTTGCTATTTCTCCAAAACACAATTTTTTACCCCTTTTTTGTCACCATGTTACCACAGTGCAGTCGTAAAAAACATTCTGCACATGTGTGTGTGCGTCTTACCCTGAACCTGTACAGAGTGTCTGGCTGCAGCTCCTTCACCTCAGCGCTGGTTATGGTGCATCTCTGAGACGTCCACTCAAGACCTCCTCGCTCGCTGTACTCAACCTGACATCAAACACACACACATATTAAGGCATAGAGTAGTTTAAGGCATGTTAAGGCAGGAGCAGAAAAGTGTGAGAGGAAATTTAGAATGTTATTTAACAGTACAAGAGCAGCTGTGTTTGATACATTGTCAAAATAAAAGTGATATGTGAAATACCTGTCAAACAGGTGAGATCCTTTTGCTTACTGACAGAGGAAAAATGTGTTTCTGGCTTTAAACCGTCTGCGTCTGACAGTAAATCTGAAAGCTCAGTCAATCTCGGAGCAGAAACGACCTGTTGTTTTCTTGTGAATCAGTTTTATGCGGACGAAAGGGACTCACAATGTACTCTCTGATGAGGCCGTGTCCTTTGTCAGGAGGGCTCCAGGAAACTTCCACCGTCCCGTCCTCCCTGTTATCACAAGCCAGCTGCAGGTTCCTGGGTGGGTCGGGGACTGCAGGACACACATTCATCATCCAACATGTAAGGCTGGGAGGATCAGCTCTGTTTAATACTACGATGAAATCATCTGACTCTTAGCTTATTCACAAGTGATGCTGGCATGTCCACTTGTGAAACTATCCACTATAAAAAAAAATGACACTAACTAATGACTCTGCATGTCTTTTTATAGGATGGATTGTAGTTAGGACTTATTAAGTAGTTATTTACATATATTTATTTAGTATAGCTGCTCCTCTGGTGTCAATTAAATTGAGCTGCCAGGTTCTGACATAACATACATTAACATACATTACAGCTTTCAACTGTATATTACTTTTTCTTTTTTTATTAGAAAATTTTAATATTTATAAAGGCAAACACAAGTAAAAAGCCCAATGTCTGGTTGTCACAACAGAGGTCGAACAGTGCAAGATTTCTATCCTGTTTGGACTCATAATGTGAACTGTAACTCCACCACCTGTCCTAGAGCTGTTGCCCCTTTTCCACTGCACAGTACCAGCTCCACTCGGCTCGACTTTGTTTGGTTTTCCATTATGGAAAAGTTGAACCTGCACCTGCTTCCAGGTACTTTTTTTGAGCTGGTGCTGGTAACGGAAAAGCGTCTTTTGACACCTTGCTGTTGACACCTTTTGATGTGCACTTTGTGTTTGTTGAGTGGTACAAAGACTTGCGTCCAGGTACCTGGAACCATGTAGCCATTAAAACATGTAGCATTTGGTTTGAATATTTCACTCAGTGTAAACATCATTTAGTGAAACTTCAGCGAAGAGCTGGAAAAAGTTGATGCACAATATAAATGAGACACTGTCAGATGGTGTGGGGTTTCTTTTTCTTAAACTTCCAAGTCATTAAGGTGAAATGCAAGGGCGCCCCTGGCTTCTGGTTGGGAGCGGCAATTTTAGAAGGCTACTGCTGTTAGTGACAGAAAATGAGCCTGTCAGGAATACTCACGTCCCTCTGGAGTCCTGACTGTGATCACCTCGTTGGTCTTATGCAGCTTGCTGAGACACTGAGTGAGCACCTTGACGTGGTAGGTGGTGTCTGGTTTCAGCACGGTCAGTTTGTAGCTGGTCTTGTTGCTGTGAGTGTCCATAGTGGTCCACTGCTGGGTGCCCACGAGCCTGGAGACAAAAAAACACCACATCATGACAGAAGGGCATCAGGGCAAGATAAGACAGCATCGCCCAGAGGCGTGTTTGTTCATGCTGAAATTTATTCTTGGCAGGGTGAAGTAGATAAGGTTAAAATGAAGCTAAAATTCTGATAAATTAGAGCATACAGCAGTGGTAATGTGACAACTGTAACATTAGGATTAGCCCTGAGAGAAATTTGTCTTGGGCACACAGCCATCGATATGTACAGTCAAGAGCAGAAGTGGTAGATATAAAAAAGTGCAAAAACCCTTAGCACCTATTGCACAATGCCCTTTGACGCTTAGTTGTGCAAACCTATGAATAAATACTACAATATTATGGAGTTGTGATTTAAGTTTGATGGACAGGTGGCTGCCAATATGGCTGGCTGACATCTGGTTTTTAATACAGGGTCAATACTGTCCAATCTATCAGTGAAAGTTACAGGTTCCTAATGGCTCACCTGTAGTATACCAGGAAGTAGCAGGAGTCCAGAGGAAGATTTTTGGGGCGAGACCAGGTCAGGGTGATGGCACCCAAGAAGTCTGGTGTCCACTGCAGGTTCTGGACTTTATAGGCCAGGGTGTCCACTGGGAGACAGAGGGAGATATTTCTTATGCTTCAAACTGTTTGGAATGAAAAACAGTAACAGCCCAGCAGGTGGCAGCATTGCACTGCTTTCAAAATACTAAAATGCTTCTTACTGTATTACAGTACAGCCCTACTGTAGACATACTGGTATTTAAAATGGGCTTAACATTAATATGAGTTTCTTTTAAAGAATAATATTATCAGCTGGCAGGTGATATAAACAAGTTTGGTCGTGGTGAGAGTATTTGGGACCTACAGGTGCAGTTGTCCTCGTCGCTGTGGTCGGAGCAGTCCAGGAAGCCGTCACATCTCTCACTGTCCAGTATGCAGGCTTCACCGTCAGAGCAGCGAGTCCCGTTAAAGCAGAACAGAGGTCCGCGAGTGGCTGGAGAGAGAGAAAGGTTTTCCATCATTGTTCTTGTTATTGGATTTCCTGCATCTAAATATGCCACACTGCCACTTTCTGTGTGCAGTGATGGGAACAATCGACCTGAAAATTATATTCTTTAGATTGCTTGTTTCTTGTTTGTTCCTGAGTTCCTGAATTAATGAAATGAAAAATTGGCTGTGAACAATCACATACCTCTACAGTATATCAGCCGTAAGGCTTTTTACAGGTTGCAGGTTTTCAACATTGTGGAAATTTTGCCTTTCAGCCAACAGAACAATCTTAGTGGATTTTTTGTAGCATGAATTCAAAAGGTTCATTCTCATATATGCAAAAGTTTTAGTTTATTATCTGAATTTGAATCTATTGCTCATAGGGCTGGACGATACGGCCAAAAATGTTATCACATAGTTTCAGATCTTTCGATATCGATAATTATCACGATAAGTATCGGATTTTTATTTCCTTCAAGTTTAAAGGGTGATTTTTGCTCCTGAGTGAAAGTTGAAGAAACCTGATGGTTAATTGTGGTTTAAACTCTTCTTAATGGTCAGAAAATGACAAACACTTGAGTGGATCACTTCACAAATGTGAGGTAGAACATTCAAAACAATTGATAAATGCTTTGTCAGCAAATATACACGAGTATGCACAAGCTTTTTCCTGTCCTTCCTCAACAAAATAAACATCTCAATAAAAAAATGAAGTCCAAATTTGTGTATAATTCAAGTGAATACAATCAAACATTTATTGAAAATTTATTGAACATTTGTTATATTGTTATTGAAAAAAAAATTGCAATAATTATTGTTATTGTTTTATTGTCCAGCCCTAATTGTTCACTGTTAAATCCAAAACATGTTACCATGAAACAAGATTTTCTTGCTGTTTGTGTGTGTGATGGTATCACAGGTGCACAGTGTGCAGACTCACGGCAGTGGGCTTCATCAGAGCCGTCCTGGCAGTGGAGCTGGCCGTCACAGCGCTGCCAGTCGGGGATGCAGTGGGGGGGTCGGCGACACAGGAACTGACCCCGACTGCAACGGCCAGGGGACGGCGGCGGAGGAGGGGCCTGGGTAGGAACCGGAGCCAGCGTCACAGAGCCATTAGCTGCTGTCAGAGAAATACAAGATACAGGATGTTACAGCGGGGAATAATATTTGGTTAACTTTTTTTGTTTGTTGATTTTTACTATATTTGTATATATAGTTGTGTACTATATTTTATTATATATTTTAGTTTGGTTAACATTAAAATCCAAAAAACACACGACATCCAAAAAAAATATGAACCACCACTTCTTTTGCTAAAAACCTCAGACGGAGGCGGTACCTGTGGGACATCCCAGCTCATCGCTGCCATCAGGACAGTCAGCGTAACCGTCACACACCCAGGTGTTGATGATACAAGCTCCAGAGCCACAGTGGAAGCGGTTGGAGGCACAAGTAGAGGGTCCAGGGGACACAGTGTGAGGAGTAACACCACCTACAAGGGAGGAGATTCACGTTTAATGACTGAGGCTGAACAGACAGATTGGTCATCTAGTTTAGTAAAGTTTTACCTGATTATTTTTCTAAACCTTAGAAAAGTATCAAACAGTGCTCAGTGTGTTTGTGTGTTTATCAGGTCGTAACAACAGTATTTTTCCAGATGTCTGTTAAGATTCTCAGTGGTCATCATAGTTATCCAAGCAAGTTTAACATCACTTAGGTGAAAATTTAAGAAGACGTTTCACCTCTCATCCAAGAGGCTTCTTCAGTTCTGACTGAATATTTAACCTCTGTGGGCTCATTATCAAGATGATTGGTACCACTTGGTTCGGTGGGGCCCCTGCAACGACTGTCGTGGTCAACGGAGTCATGTGAGGCCAAGTCTGAACAACCATCATTGGAATTATTTTTATTATTATATTAGTAGTATTTTTCCACTATATTTAGTGGATATATGTTAATGGGTGCCTTTAAAATATGCAGTTTTTTGTAAATAACTACTCTGGCCTTTAATTGACAGTTGATATTTTGGGAGTGAGTGAAAGCAGAGGGGTTGGGAGGGGGCCAACGCGTGATGACGTCTACGTCAAACCAGGGATGTTTCCATGGTGTGCTTTAACAGATTAAAAAAGGGAGTTTGTGATTGTTAATAATAAGGTAACCAAGTACAACCAAGTAGCCTTATCACAGACGGACTGTGTACCTGTACACTGGGCCTCATCAGACCAGTCCCCGCAGTCGTTCTCTCCATCACACTTCCACCATGTTGGAATACAGCGCCATTTCTGCACTCATACTGGAAATACCTGGAGCAGCCTGGGACCTCAGTGGGAGCAGCTGCGACACACAGAACACAAGTACGAGTCAGACAAAGCTGCTTCGACACACTGTAATCCACTCACTTTAAAAAAGAAATGAAAACAACAACAAAAGTACTATGTATCGGTTATTTATTCAACATGTGTAGAAGACAACGTTTCCTACATGGTTGAATAATAAAAACAAGTTGTGCTGGTGTATTTCTGCATAAACTCTTTATCCTCACCACAGTTGGCTTCATCAGAGTAATCCCCACAGTCGTCCATGCCGTCACACTTCCACTCCAGGCTTACACACACTCCGTTGGCACACTGGAAGGTGTAGGCATCACACACTTTGCCAAACTCAGATGGCGTGGCTGACCGAAAACACACAGCGACATTAGTGTGTTACACAAACCAGTTTGTTGCACAGGCAAAAATAATGCATGGTTTCAAGGAGAAAAGTCAGGGTTTGGATTTACTGCAGATTTCGATCCTGTCCCTTGTTTTAAGGAATCAAATTATGGAAGGACTATGCACCTAC
Organism: Lepomis macrochirus; assembly: GCA_024633595.2. Lineage (NCBI taxonomy): Eukaryota > Metazoa > Chordata > Actinopteri > Centrarchiformes > Centrarchidae > Lepomis > Lepomis macrochirus. The sequence goes on along the minus strand of JALXJV020000009.1, from coordinate 32,063,226 downwards.
ACTCTCAAGGCCTTTTTCACCAAAAACATATTGATCAAATTTCCAAAAATCAGAAGTGTATAGAATTTGAAAGTTAAATCATTTTGCAAGTGTTACAAATCTGGCATTAAAGACTAGATAAAAAGCTTTTGTAACATTTGGAGCGGTTCCTCAAAGTGAAGGCAGGAGAGTGTTCCTTACCACATCCAGCATACTCGCTGTCCTCATCAGATCCGTCTTCACAGTGTTTGATCCCGTCACAAACCAGGGACTGAAACAGACACTGGGCTCGGTTCTTACAGACAAACTCCATGTAGCGAGTACACAGGGGGTCTGTGGGTGAAAGAAAGAAACCAACATGCAATGACTTTTTCAGTCTTTCTGCAGTCTATTTAAGTGTCCGTTATTAAATGTTATGTTTCATATATATTTCTACATGAAAGGTATGTCATATGCAAAACCTTTGTGGTACTAAAAAAATAAGCTATTGTTCCAAAGCTATGCATTGAAGCCAAACATGGCCTGTGAGGTTCCACAGGGCTCTATTGTTGGCCTATTTTTATTGTCCCAAAATATTCTAGGGCTCAGTGATACTCTCCCAAAAGCATATTGGTAATAACCTTTCAATTGTTTTTCTATTACAAACAATTGATTGAGAGTGGAACAGTAAACTCTGCTGACCTCTTAACTATCCTGACAGTCGTCATCTCTTCACATCTAAAAGTGCATTATGGGCTACAGCTGATGTCCAACAAATTATAATAAACACTTTCACTTCCCCAGGTTATTATCCATGGTACACAGATCAGCAGCCTAACATTATGCAGTTTGATTTTTTTCTCTCTCACCTAGAGAAACCTGTTTTCTTTCACTCAAATCACTGTAATTCTAATTTAGTGTATCTCAGAAATCCTTTAAGCAGCAGTACATTACTGCCCAGAATTTGAAATATTCCTAGAATTTAGTTTTTTAACTAGCCTGTTGGATATGAAGTTGTTTTTGGGGCTAATATTCAATAGCATAACCAGACTGACATAATTCATTTACTACCCATTTTCTACTACTCATTTGACTCTGTAGCCGATGAAACCTGCACACTCTGCTAAACAAATTGGACCTCTCACCGCAGTTGTGCTCATCAGCACCATCTGAACACTCTTGGATCCCGTTGCAGTGTGCGGTGGCTGGAAGGCAGGTGTGATTGGAGCAAAGGAAGCCATTACACCGCGTTCCTTCTGGAGACACACAGAATAATTTTAAGAATATATTACTGCTAACAGAGGAAAACTGTTCTCATGACTGCTCTTTAGCTGTAGCTGTTTATGGCTTCTATAATATCTAGTAATGTTATTAATTGTGTGGTTCCTTGTCTTCATGTGACAGGGCATGGAAAATGCTGAGCTTTGATGGTTAATACAAACAGTTGTTGATTGAAGCTTTCAAAGGGTGATATTGTGAGCTGATATTCGCAGTCTTATAAGACCATTTTTCTATTCCACACAAATTTCACATATCCTGAATATCTCTTCATGGTCTACTGGCTGTTCGTTCTGTGTGTGCAATGAAAACATATCTGGTGTTTGTACACAGCCCTTGCTCTGTAAATGGGAAGGAAAACCAAGCGGCTCGGCCTGAGTCACACAACACTATTCCAGCCACGATTTGTGTGTCAGGTAGCAAAAAATGACTTGCCCACGAACATTCAGCGTGCTTTCTACTTCACCAAGACATGCTGTTGTTGTGATGTCACCTATAGTAGCAGGAGAGTTGAAAGTAACGCTGTCTGAGGCTGGTGTGCTGGCTCTGGGACCGTCTCGTCCTCGCCGAGTGTTGGCTTCACAGCAGTAACTGTTGCCACAGTTTGCTAGCCCACAAATTAGCTAATGTTAGTTACATTACTTCCTGTGGTTGTTCGCCCTACGTCATGGTATTTGTCACGGTGCTGGATTTTTCTGTGTTTCCACAGTGTTTGTCTGTCAGACGGAACATGTGTCTGTGGGAATCGCCTCTTTACAGGTAGTGTGTAAAGGACTGATGATAAAACAGCATGCGCACAACTATGTTGAATAATGATGACAAGGCCAAGTGAAGCCCTACAGCCCTGCGCTCACATCTGATAGGAACCCTTTCACTTGGTTATTACTTAAGTATGTGGCCAAAACAAGCTAAGTGTGTCACAGTGACACAGTTGAAAATATGTCTCAACTCACTGCAATATTGGGGGTCTTCGTCGGAGTCATCCTGGCAGTCGTCATCGCCGTCACACATCCAGCGCTGTGGTATACAGTGCCCTGTGTGACACTGGAAGCTGCTTGCCTCGCACGTATGGTGGCCCACTAAGGACAAACAGAGAGAGATTAAAGGTTTGGAGAAACTGGTAAGACGGAGAGGAGCTTCACAGATGACGGCATTAAAAACTTTCTTAAACACATTAGAAATGTCATTATTCTAAATGCAGCCACGCTTAGTGCACTGCTTTGATTATGCATTAATGTACAGTCTCTGCACAAGTTAATATACATCTGTACCATTTTAAACATATACAGGGCTGTGGATTTACAAAACAGGAACAGAAATAATGACATTTTGTGATTATTCCTGACTGTGGCGAAAGATAATGCTGGGTTTCTCTCGTTACTTCTCTCTTAAGAGATTAGATTCTGCATCCACTGTAACAGAATGTTAACAGCTTTATTTTTTATAATGTATCATGTAGTCAGTAACACAGTCATCACCTGTACAGTTGGCTTCATCCGACCAGTCTCTGCAGTCATTGTCTCCATCACAGCGCCACGCCTCTCGTATGCAAACGCCTCGTGCACATGTAAACTCTCCGGGGCCACACTGGTGAGACTCTGAGAAGTGCATTAACACAGTTACAGTTAGTACAGGAAAACCAAGAACTTGGTGATTGGCTTAAATGGACTTTAAATTTAGATATTCAAGGAAAAAAAATACATTTCTTATAACGTTTTTCTATACTTCAGGTTGCAGAGTGTATTTTAGACTTCAATAAATGTAACATGTACTTAACTAGCATGCACTAATGTACTTTTTAAAAAACATGGTGACAACAAAATATGAGTGTGGTAAGCTAGATATGACCACAGGGCTCTTTTCCTTGGAAACATGCTTTGGCTTAGATACTTTGCATAGAAACACCTGCAACAAGCCATTGATTGTATTTCCATTACAAACCTTTTCAATGAGGCACTGGGAATAGCCTACAACACCCAGCTAAGCCTCCTTTAAACTGAAGTGACCTCTAACTGTCCTGACAGTCTGCCAATCCTCACATCTAAGAACTTCCCTTTAAATTATAATAAAGGAACTTTCAGTTCCCTCTCTAATAGTCGCAAGTGACGCAGTTTGCTATGATTCTCGGAGCATTATCTGATGGTTTACTTCTGACGCGTAACTAAAAATGGATTGTGCACTTGTGTTTTGAGATTTTGTGGTTTTGAGGTTTTCAGAGAAGAAAACCTTTGAGATGTCATGAAAATGTCTATTTTACTCTCGCCAAGATGATTACAAACCTTTAGTGCAGTGGTTCTCAACCTTTTTTTTGGGCCAGCGCCCCCCTAACCACTATCCAGATCCCTTACCGCCCCCCACCCTCCCCCCACCACCACCACCACCACCAAAAAAGAATATATTTTGATTTTTTTAGTGTTACTATTGTTATTAAAAACATGGAAAAGATAACAAAAAAGCCAGGTGAAAAGTATTTATATCTAATAAGTGAATGTTCCTCACAGAAACTGTGTATGAAGCAAAATACTGTTTTCTTGGATGGGGCACTTAATAAGTGGGGGGTCTGGGGGTCCTCCCCCCAGAAGACTTTGAGCATTAAACACTTAATTTCCTGCATTCATCCCTTACCACAGTGGTCTTCATCACTGTTGTCTCCGCAGTCATCTTCATGGTCACATTTGAAGGCTAGGGGGATGCAGGACCCCGAGGCCATGCAGCGAAACTGGTTGGATGGGTCACAGGTCGTGGTGGCTAAAAGTGGACAGGAGACAAACAAGGACAAATAAATGTATATCGTAATTTATGTACAACCAGCTTTTGCATATATCTACATAACAAGAAAAGTGATGCGTCTTAATACTTACGACACTCCTGCTCATCACTCATGTCTCCGCAGTCGTTGTCGCTGTCACATTTCCAGATGCTGCTGATGCAGCGGCCGTTAGAGCAGCGGTACTGATTGGGCAAACAACTGTGCTCTGAATGGAGGAAAGAAAGAATCACATGCAACTACTAATTCATCAGGTGGTCCCTGCTGATCATTTATCTTACAGCATCAAGATAGTTATTTTGTCTCACCAGTCTTGACGCAGGTGTTGTTTTGGAGCTGGTAGCCGGTGGGACACTGGCACTGCAGTTCTCCGTTGGGCATGGTTACAGTCGGGGTACCGTCCGGGCAGACACAGGTGTGTCGGTGCCCAGGCTGAGGCAGACACAGCAGGCTGCACGGCTGGTCGGCACAGGCATTATGGCCTGATGGACGAGAGATCCAGACAGTTTGAGCAGGCATGTAATCTACTATTAAATACCCTTATATTTGTTTTTATATTTTATGTTTGTGTCTCAAACTGAAATCTAAAGTCTGAAAAAGGCCCAGTTTTCTGCTAAGCTAAGCTAACTTTCTGGACATGACTCCACTCTCTGTTCCTCACCTCTGTTCTTCCCCTTATAGAAGATCTTGAGGTCCATGACTCCGGTTAGTCTACCAACAATCAGCTCATTGCTCTGGGAACCAGCCTTTGGAGCTTTGAAGATCCCCATTCTGGACCAGTCGTCCCAGTACAGGTCATTCTGAAAATAGTGTCCAACACAAACTCCTCATTAGCGACGCCGTAACACATTCAACTTTCTTCAGTCCAACCCTTTCCTACATACAGGACATGAGACTTTTTTGTTAAATTGTACAGCTGTTGTATATACAGTCTCACCTTGAAGACAGCAATGGCATACGGATGAGGCAGCCCCTCCATGAGAACGCTCCTCTGGCCCCCGGTGAAGTCGGCCCTCTCGATGCGGTCGCTGTAAGCTTCGGTCCAGTACAGCCAGTGGTCATCAGCTGTGATCCCGTTGGGCCAGCGGACGCCCTCGGACACGATGCAGGACACATTGGTTCCATCCATATAGCTCCGGTAAACACCAGCAGCTCGGTCTCCCCAGTCAGTCCAGAACATCAGACTGTGGGATGTATACCGTATGAATTTATGGGGAATTTGTGTCTAAAGTTGGACTTAATCTAAAATTGGTGTATTGCTTAATTTTTATGGACACTTTAACCTGTTAATCGTCGAAAAAAGTCCACGAGGTTGCACTTTGTTACACATTTCTTAAACAAAACACCCCTCCTATAAGTTGTAACAGGAATAATGTCATATGTTATCATGAAGATTAATCAAACATTTGATCAAAGGTTGTCCCAGAGAATTACACCCTACCCGGGCTAAGGCTTTCTTGCGTACAGACAGAGAGACTGGTTATAAAAATAGCTTTAGAGAGCGACCAGACAGGAGAGAATGAGGAAGCAAGTGTGGGGATGCAGAAATTAAACTAAATTTCTGAACAAATCAAAAAAGGAACAAGGAAAAAACCTAATTCTGCAGTGTGGTAACTCTGATGATCAGCTGAAATCATTTTGAAGAAAAGCAGAACATTCGCAGGAGTGGTAGGAATGGAAGGAGGTGGACATTTTGTCCGTTTGTTAAAGTGCTGGTCAAGGGTCGATGTTACAATGACTGTTGGTCTGGGTAAAGGTTGGGAGTATGCAAATATACTGGAGGAGGTCAAAGCCTCTGTCCATCATTTTGTGACTACAACAATGTGAATGATACTCATGCACAATTAAAGTTTTTATACTTGTTTGACTTTCAGATTAAAAACATGCATTTGGTATTTTTTGCCCGTGTAAACAAACCTTTAACATCCTCAGTAATCATTAACTTAAATTAACTTGAATGTTGGTTTCTTAAATAAAAGATCAACCAAACAGCTCTAGAGTGATGTCATCTTCTAAACCTGTGTTTCAGTTTCTTGTGAGACACACACACACACACACCATGTGAAGTCAGTCAGGGGTGTTTTCACAACAACTCGCAACATAATGTTGAAATACTTTTCCAGAACATTGTACTTTTTCTCTCATTTTCCATGTGTTTTCCATGAACGGAAAATTGGTCAACTGTTGTCCAGGTATTCCAGGACGCGTTGGAACCCTATATGTATGTATGTGTGTATGTGTGTGTGTGTATGTGTGTGTGTGGGGGTTACCTCTCTCCAGGCAGCAGCACCAGAGCTCTGGGATGTTCCAGGATAGAAGAGTTGAGCAGAGTGTGACGCAGGTCGCCTTCAGGGTTTGACACCTTCAAAAAAAAAAAAAAACAACCCCAAACAACAACATTTTCAGTTTAAGACCTGTGATAGGCTTTGGATGGCAAAACAAAATCAACCAATTAAAGAAGCGTTTTCAGGTTGAGGTTTGTGTGAAAAACTGTAGATCAAGAATCTCACATTTTTTAGAAGTGAGTGAGATGTCTACGTGCAATTCTCATAAACACAGCCTACTTTTTACATACATGCAAGGATGGGCTCAATCAGTGTCACATATCACGTGTGTGTGTGTAAGAGGCACATGTTAATGTAACATGTAACGTGATTATGTAACATCTATAATTAACAGATTAATGTTCTAACTTCTTTCAAAGGACCAAATTAGCTAGATGTGATTGTGATTCGATTTTTATTTTATTTTTTATTTTAGCCTAAGTCCAATATTCACTGCCAGTCTGTTTTTGACAGAAGCCATGTCAAGCAGCACAGAGCAGATGAACCGCGCAGGAAGTCAGCCGCGGAACGGCAGAGAGAATCCGGTCAATTTTCAAAATAAAATACCTTGCGCAGACTCCCAATCGTATATCAACAATAAACAGAGTTAAAACAGACAAAAAGAGAAACAATGTAACCAAGTAGCCTGCTTAGCCATGGTAGAAGCACAAAAATCAAGGACAGCTGAACAAATTAACAAAATCTGAACAAGTCAGCAAAATCAGGCAGGCAAAACGCCCTTATTCTGATATGCCCAATGAGGGACATGCGCAGAGAGCGGAACGAAACAGGCTCACAGTGAGCTGTGATCGGTAGCTTATCGCGTTCATACAAATCGTAATTTCGATTTGAAACCTATTAATCGTCCCTAATCATCACCTAATCATTAACTCATCCCTCATGAGAATGAACATGCTCATTTTAGCCTGATGACCACATGTAAGTATGGATCAGTTAAGAATTCAGACACTTTGACAGCTGTAAATATTTCTAGATTGGTGGAGTTCTCATTCCTATACACTTCCTGTTTTAAACAGTGTCAATTACACACACACACAACACACACACACACACACACAACACACATCTATACCTCAATTTTCTGTGCTCCAGCGTCAACCCAGTACAGCAGTCTACTGATGGGGTCAAAGGTCAGAGCCTCCACGTTCTGCAGATCTTTCCTGACAACAACCTCCTGACCTGTACTGCCGTTCAGACACAGACGCTGCAGGGGAAAGGGGAAAGTCAGCTGAAGGTTAACATTAACGGGACATTTTAAAGCCTTGGTAAACACACTTTAAATAAATATTAAGACTATTGTGGTGCACATGCTGCAGCTACAGTTACAGTTACATTCACTTCACAAGTGAGCTAAAATTCCAGCATGGCAGTATGACATTTTAGCTAACTGTGTGAGCTCCTCACGAGTCTCTGAACTCATACCAACGAGGCCTGCATTACTTGTGTTTGGACACTTTGATCAGAGTCTGTTGGTCCGGTTACCTCCCAGTAGAATCCTTCACTAACCTGTATCGTGTCCAGTGAGATGTCAGCCCAGTACAGGCAGTTCTTGTCATAGTCAAAGTCAAGGGCCACGGCCTCCCTGAGGCCGGCCAGAGGCAGGGCCTGGTCTGTGCCTGTGGCCAGGTCATAGCGATGGATGGAGTTCCTCACCGCGTACAGGATGAATTCGTTACTCTCTGACAGAGCACAGGAGACGTGGCAGATGGGAAAACACACTTAAATACACACCAACACACAAATAATCACATGATGCTGTTTGTGGGAGAAGTACTGTTAGAATCGTGAGTCTGTATTGAAGGTGTGGTACGTCATTCCAATCCAATACACGGCTTTTTGTCAAATTCAATCTGGTGTTTGTTCACAGGCCTGCCTCTGTGAATTGTAAACAAACCAGGTGGCTCGGACCGAGCCGCACATCACCACTGCAGCCATGATTTGCGCGTCATATAATGTTATGACTTGAAACCTACAGTACATTTGCATACAAGGCTGGGCTCGATCTATATGGTGGTATGTGTCATGATACTGATTTCTCCAAAATTGCATACCCCACCTTTAACCTGTTAAAATATATGGTTTCAGAAATTTCAGTCTTAATTTATGATAATAAATACATCTCAATAGCAGAAGTTCATTTTTGGAGATTCACGAGATAAACATAAGAACACAATAAAGACACATTTATCAAGCTACTTCTACTTGAAGCAAAGTGTAGGTGTAGCATTTCAAATGATCACATGCTCAGAGCCGGACTAGCCAATCAGAGACCTACGTCTGACCCATTGTCCATTATTGAAAAAATAGTTACACTGCCCTCTTTCATGTTATTCTAGATTTTTTTTTTGTGAGGAAAAGTGTGAATTCATACCTTTTTCTTTCAGGTAAGTCCAAAATTTCATTTTAGGAAATTTGATATATATGTGTCCAGTTCTTGGTTAGAATTACATCTTTCCACAAAACCTATTTAAAAATTATTTTAACCTCTGTTTTGTAACTTTGCACTGTTACTTTTTTGTGAATTTCACTCACTTTCAGTTGGATTCTAACCTGCAGTTATTTGGTACATAGGATAAGACAATTATTATGCGATTCACGTTAGTCACCTAGTCTTCAGTTAAAAGAGTTTGCCTCAGCGATATGATATTTCCATTAGCTCTGGGATCTAATGTACACAGCACGAACGGGAAAACAGGATCCCAGATAGATCTGCATGTGTGCATGGACTACATCAAGTACTAAGTTTGCATAACTGTATAGATTCAATAAAGCGTGGGTTTACCTCCAACAGGACAAGGCAGCATCTCTCCATCTAGTCTGGATTCCACATCCCCTCCACTACAGCTGTCACCTGGTACCTTCCTGTAGCTGCAGCAGGAACAGAGAGAACTGCCCTCAGTTGGACACTTGGTGGTGCTCTCACCAAACACAGCAAATGACAGCAATGGCAGTTCTCTCCATAGCAATAATAAACCAAAGAGAACAAAGGCTGGTTTGCATTCTGGGGAATTCTCAGGTAAGTACAATTTATGGCAATAATAAAAGGTGAGGACTGTTGTTTGCCTAATAATTATGCCAGGTAAGGGGTTCAAATGTGGGCCCATGTGCATTGTCCACAATGTGACCTGATGAACCACAAATGTTTACATGAAAAACAAAGAACAGATCATTTAGATTTATCAAACAAGGGAATTAATTTTTTTACTTCAAGCTCAGGTTTCACATGTCTGTCAACTTGACTTATGTACAGTGCTACCACTTCTATGAAAAAAATAAATCATAAAATTTGCCACATAGGATCTAGTATTGGTGAAATTAGGGTCTATGGGACTCTAATGCAAATGGCACTACAAAGAGGTCCATGAATATTTGACAGAACCTGGCAGGTCAACAAAGCTCAAAGGAAAAAAAAAGAAGCTTATTATAAGAAAACTCGTGTCAATGTAAATCCACTAGTGCTGCATATGCCAACATTATGCTAATAAACCATACAAAATAACCAGAGGCTGCAAATTTCTGCACTGTAAAGTCTGACAACAGCAGCTTACCCCTTACTGCGGCGGTAGGTGGTACCTACAGGACATGGCACTGGAGGAGCATAGAGATCACCTAAGAACTCAGGGTCAGGCACACACACCTGCAGAGACAGGTCTTCACTCAGCTTGAAGCCGTAGTCACTGGGGGGAGGAGGAGGAGGAGGAGGAGAGAGGAGGAGGAGGAGGAGGAGGAGGAGGAGGAGGAGGAGGAGGAGGAGGAGGAGGAGGAGGAGGAGGAGGAGGAGGAGGAGGAGGAGGAGAGATTAGGAGAGGAAACACGGGAACAGAAAAAAAACAGCCAGTTAGCCTCTGCCCTGAGATTAATGGCAGCACCTGATGTGCATTTTATAACAGACTCATTATGAGTTGGGATGAGAGCTTCAGGAGTAATGAAAATGTGCCAAGTAGGCTTAAAACAATGTATCAGTTTGCAAGTATTAAAATATAATGAAGAGAAAGGTCCCACTCACGCTAAACTAATGAATATAGATTATTATTTTTAACTCCCATGTCTTATGCCCCAGTGACAAATATGACGTTTTTGTGGATGTGTTGGTCCCTAACCATTCGTAGTCCTGGCGTGTGCAGGAGCAGTTTGAGATGGTGACGGGCCGGTCAAAGTCCTCTCCGTTAAAGCATGTAGCGTGGGGCGCTCGTCTCTTGAACGTTATCTCCCTGCCCAGCAGACACTCGTTACCGTGATCATCTGAAGGAGACCAGCGCTTGTAGTCAGCGTCAGAACACGGCACACCTGGAGAAAAACAAAAAAAAAAGACCCATCGGTCGTCCATTTCCCTTTCCTCTAAAGTTAGCCCTGTAGAGGACTTTCCTGTGATCAAACACTCCATCTAGTAATTAAAATGTTCACAGCTCTTGAATACACATGAGGCTACATTTATTTATCTCCTTTCTAACCCAGCTGGTACAGATTTAGCCGTAATTTCCACACAGCAATTTCTGCTACAATCTTCTATGCATGAAGTGTAGTGTAACTAACTATCATGATTGTAGCTCCTTTAACTACAGTATGTAGTATTGTTGTGTGCTTCTTTTCCTCAAGTGTGTTTTTACTTAGCAATGTATACCTACATAGGTACTGCCAACTGAAAACTGGATATCATGATTTTACAACTTTAATTATTAGCAAAGAAATCTCCTAGATTTTATCTGAGCAACCTGTTTTACACAACACATGTCTGCATAGTAACAATTCTCTTCCTTCTCTTTTTTACTATAGGCTGCTACATGAATTATGCTAATGATATGCTCTTAAAGACATTTATTCTAAATTTTATGAAACTGTGGCTTTAGAAACTCTTCCTGTTCCATTAGTTATAATGTCCTCTCAAAGACAGTCGAACAGTCATCTCAGTTAACCCGCACAACCAGCTGGTTTAAGGCTTTGCTAGCTAAGCCAAAAGGCTATGTAGCAATTGTAGCTAACTCGTATTTATTTAGCCAACATATTAAAAGCGATGTAAATGTCTTCCCATGCAATGTAAACTAGCCACGCACAGTGTTATTATCTCTTTGCCATTGGTTTGAGGTAACTAACAAGCTAACATTAACCCTATATTTAATGCAGCAGTCACAAATTGAGTGCAAATTCAGGCGCTCCACATAAATGAAACCTTCAGTTGAGAACTTCAGCTGAAGTATAAACTTATAAATAGCTGTTGCTGTTGCTAAGAGCTGAGGATCTTTGTACATAGAAGCCCTCAATCCTCTCCCTCCCTCTCAGTCTTCAACCTACCCAGAACATTGGAGGTGTTGACCTGCAGGATGAGCCAGCTGTGTCTCTGGTCGGCATAGGAGCCGAAGATGGTGAAGATGGTGCTCTTCTCCCCGGGCTCAGTCAGCAGCTGGTAAACATACACCTCCCTGTCTGAGAACTGAAAGTCGGTCCACCTCTCGCCTTCATTGGTGCTGAACCTGACAGGGACATGGCCAATATTTAACCCGTTACTTTTTAAAGCAACAATAACGTTTTAGCTGTTACCCCATGCGTTGCTGAAAGCCTGTAACTGTTCTTTTTTTTTTTAAATATAAATCTGCAGCCTACCCTACTCATTATTTGATTTAACAACAGCAAGAGAGGACATCATCATCTGAAAAACAGCTCTTTAACATTACTTTTTACTTGACAAATCAGATCAGGGTAAGGAAACTAAAGTCACTCGGTGCGTAAACAGGGCCAGCTGTTTTCACGTTATTATACTGTATCACCTGCACATGAATATGAATAGCGGCAACATGTTGCTGTTGGCAAAGAGATGTTTTATTACACCTCTGTGTACTGAGGGAACGTTTATTTGCTTTTTTTTTTTTTCCCAACAACAAGCTGCTTCACATTCACACAATCTGCTCCTGCCGGCTAATGAGCGCATCCACCGGGACAGGTGCCGTTTATGTGCTTCACTCCCCAGATCTCCTCAAGGTGTTTTGGGGATTTCAAATGGAATCCTTGCAGTCACAAGCCAGCCTCTCAGGGGTTTTATGTTTGAAACGGTTTTGTTTAGGTAGAAACAGATTTAGCTTTTTTTCCCCCCGCCTGGATGAACATTTACAACAGGTCTTTTGGGACTTACTTCAGATGGGTGGTGGCGCCTCCTTGTGCAATAGCCATCAGGATTCCACCATGGTCGCCCCATGTGTAGAAATGAGGACCTGCCAGTGCCTGGAGAACAGAAAGCATGTTCAATGAACTACTGGATCATAATGTACATCATAGGCTAGAAACGGTCATTTAACACTCGGGTACAAGAGTCATAATTAATCTGGAGGAAGACACCTTAATAACGTTGTGAATGACGCCTTTTGGTAAAATTCTATGTTCAGACATCACTGAGAGAGACAGAGCTTCACTTAAAGTGTCTACTTTATTAGGTCTTTAAAGTCTTTTGCTTTACATCTTTAATTTGAACAACCAAGCTGTGATGCTTATCAGCTGTAAAAGAGAAATTGTGGGTAAAGCCGACTGAAACGCACAAATTCAGTACAGTTCAGTACAGCAAAGATCCCTGCAGGACAAAGCTCTTTGACCCAATAATACAGTCATCTAATCACAACTATGTCAGGATTATCAACACAGCAATATGTTGAATCACATCAAACACAGACAGCCTGAAAATCTATGAAACTTTTCTTTTCTTTAAGGTTTAAAATGATTTATAGCTGCAATTTTCATATTATTTATGAGTTGAATAACTACGCGTTATGTGAAAGGGGCCACTTGTAGCGATGCACTAGCTGGCAACCACAGTGGAGCATTTAGCAGCTAAGGAGCCAGATTTTTTTCTCACGAGTTGGTAAAGATTAGAACAGAGATAAAAGAATGAATGAATGAGATTGAATGTTAGCTTTGCAGTCCTCATTGCACTCCAGCTGAATTCTGATACTGCGTTGTCTGTCAGATATGCACGTTTAGGCAACTGTTTGCAAGCTCATTTACCACAAAAACTTTAAATTTAAATTGTATCAATATTGTACCCACAAGTGAGCAGCAGAATGAAACCATGACTCATAAGTTATAGAAAGTACGTATTGCAACAACTGTTTCTTTAAAACACGGTCTACTCTTTAAATAGTATACAGTATCTCACAAAAGTGAGAACACCCCTCACATTTTTGTAAATATTTGATTACATGTTTTCATGTGACAACACTGAAGAAATGTCACATTGCTGCAATGTAAAGTAGTGAGTGTACAGCTTGTATAACAGCTAATGTCTAAACTGCTGGCAACAAAAGTAAGGAAAACCCTAAGGTGTCACATGATATCATCAAATATTTACAAATATTTACAAAATTTACAAAAATGTGAGGGGTGCACTCCCTTTTGAGAGATACTGTATGTCATGTATCCATGAAACGTAGGCAAGCTAAAGTTTGAACTGGTGTTCATATTGAGCTATTTGTAAATGTAAATGCTCCGTACTTGTATAGCGCCTTTCTAGTCTTTTCGACTACTCAAAGCGCTTTTACACACTACATCTGCATTCACCATTCACACACACATTCACTCACTGAGCCTAAGCGCTCAAACAGAACTAACATTCACACACATTCATACACTGGCGGAACAGCCGCCAGGGGCAATTCGGGGTTCAGTGTCTTGCCCAAGGACACTTCGACACGCAGCCTGGGGGAGCCGGGGATTGAACCGCCGACCTACCGATTAACGGCCAACCCGCTCTACCTCCTGAGCCACAGCCTGTATTTCTAGTCGTGCTTTCAAGAGCTATAAAAAGGTCAGTCTTTGGAAAAAAATGCAGAAAGGTCCATATTGCTTACATACACGTACAGGCACTGAGATGAAATTCATTGCAACATGATGAAAACTCTCTTTGATAGACGAACTGCTTTCGCTCCATTTTAAAAGCTGTGTTTTCTTGTCATCTGTGTCAAATTTTGTACTGACCTCCTTCCATCGGGCTCCAGCGCTGCTGGATACATACACATTAGGCTTGTTGGCCAGGTTCCTGCCTACAGATCCTGCAATCAGAGGACAAAAAGACATTTCACGCACACACACACACACACATTACAGGGGTTTTCCCTGAATATTACAGACTTTTTGTGGCCACTGTTTTTGCTTCAGATATGGAAAATATGTAACCCAAGAACTCAAACCATAGCATTCTGTACCTTTTCATGCATGCAGGCTTTGTATGCACTGAGAAACACTTTCCTTTGACAGAACTTTGTTATTTAGTAAGGCAGATTACCAGGAATGAGTTGCTCGGGCAATTCAAATAGTAATATAATGAAATCAATCATTCAGAAATGGAAACTAAACTTTTTTTCCATTTGTTTTTCAGAAAACTACTAGGACTAAGAGTCTATAGCCATGCCAGTGGACTTGTTAGGCTCATTGTAAGGCAAACCAAAGTGTAAGACAGATAAAAGACAAGGTCCGAACTTTGGTTTAGATCCTCAGCAGTCAAGCTAAAGTAAGTTGGGGTGAGGATGGTGTTTTGTAAACTTTGTCAAAAACATTTTGAGCAGGTGTTAAAAGATGTGATATCAACACCAAAGTTATTACAATAATGTACAAATGCAACCAGAAGGCGTTTTGCTGGATATGATTGTGAGCTAGAGGAAAAGTCAGGGGATCAAACTTTGTGCCAAATGTGCCAAACTTTTTGATAGTCTATCCAATACTTCTTGGGCGATCTCAGTCTGGACCAAAGTGGGGGACCAAACAAACTTTTCTAGAGCCACGTCGCTTAGAATGGCTAAAAAGACTTAACATCTGAATCAACATTTTGTAGTGCTTTTAATGTCATAAGCCAGTGACATGAAGTAAGCATAGCTCAAAGAAAATGAGAGTTATTAAAGGAGAATTCTGCACGGTGTTCCATCCATCCATCCATCCATCCATCCATCGTCTGCCACTTATCCTGCGTACAGGGTCGTGAGGGGCTGGAGCCAGCTGACATCGGGCGAAAGGCGGAGTACACCCTGGACAGGTCGCCAATCCATCGCAGGGCCACACATAGACAGACAACCACTCAGACTCACATTCACTCCTAAGGACAATTTTTAGAGCAATTAACTTGGATGGTGGGAGGAAGCCGGAGCACCCGGAGAGAACCCACACGGACACGGGGGAGAACATGCAAACTCCACACAGAAAGGCCGGGGCAACCGGGGTTTGAACCCACGACCTTCTTGCCGTGAGGCGTCAGTGCTAACGAACCACTGCACCACCGCGCCGCCTTTGCACGGTGTTCCAATAAAATAAAATAAATATTTATGTGCTATGCATGACACCATCTACATGAACTAAAAACATCTTATTTCAAAGTCTTGCAATTAACATTGAATTTGATTATATCTTGATAAGAGACAGGATACTTATTGGCCATGCTAGTGCCATGGCTCTAGAGATGACAATGTCAGTCCATCCACTACTTTGGGCCAGAATGAAATGTCAACTAGACTGATTCATTTTTTGTACAGACATCCCTGTTCCTCACAGAAGTCACACCTAGGTGTGAATTCCAACTTTCAGCTAAGACAGGATGACAGTCACAGGATCTTCACACAGCACCGCAACTTCTGCTCTGTCTCTTTTCTCTGGACTCGAACACTGAAGCTGCCGACAGCAGCGGACAGTCACGCAGCACAACTGAACTCTCTTTCTTACAGCTGCGTCCCGAGCGCCTGCCTAAGATCCCTGCAAACCAGTTCATTTAGCTGGCGGCTACGACACAAAGTCCGCTAGCTAATTCACATGCTAACAGAAGCAACAAAGTAGCTGAACGCCAAGGGGCTAACTGAGCGACCAGGTCCTCGATCTGCACAATCGGAACATGACAAAACAAAAGACTTCAAAGGATATTGTTCCTTTCTTTGTCACGTTCCGATTGTTCCAATTCTTCCTCGCCTGGCCAATCCACAATGGGCCTGCTACCAACTAGCATGCCAATGCTAGTTTTCTTCTTTCACACAATGGTAATATATATCTTGACATAGCCTAACAGTGTACTTGGCTAAACACAGGAAGGACAGTAGCTTTTGAGCAGGGTACTAATGCGTTATTCACTGAGGTTTATTGTTGGTGCTCCTTTCCTGGTTAACATGAGGTGATTCTGTAACCATAAATCTCAGCCACCACTAAACTGATGCTAGTAATGCTTTGCTCCACACAGACACAGAGTCTTTGCACGCTAACTAACTCCGTTTAACTTGGCCCTGTTATCTGACACAGACCACACGCACATGAAGTCCTGATTTGGCCCCGAACAACCGCGTACGCGGAGAGAAAACGTGAAGCTCCCTCGCTGTGCTTTCTCTGTCAGCGACGTGTGCGTCAGTGCTCATGCGCGCTCAACATAGGGCAGGCGCACAATCTTTCTTGCTAGTGTTTATCTTTTAAAGAAATGCTTGTGGATGTACAGGACATGCTGATTTATTAAATGTTGCATTAGAGTAAATGTAATGTCAATTCAAAATCCTTCAACCTACTTGCTACGGGTGGTAATTTTGGTATAGTTATTAATTTAACTATTAATCAGAGTTCAGAATTGATCATTTATTATATTTTGATGAGACCAGATTATGTAGCTGGCCATCCATTGTCTCTTCTTTAAGGCTGGTGCCCAGAGGCCCAAGCTAAATCCTATTATTAATTATTAAATAGCAGTAAAAATACTAATTATTTAATTATTTAATACAAGCATTGATGCCATTTAAACTCTAATTCCCGACAGTGACCCTGGTAAATATCACACATACACAAAATATACAACCATCCTACAATATGAATCCTTCCATCCATCTATCAACAACAATGGAATTTATGGAGCGGATGATTCATACCAGCAGTGTCTCCCCTTGACACATCAGAAGACAGACACCTGCTTGCATCTGCCGACATCGATCCTGTTAATCAAATGCCATTTCAGGGTGAATGACTTCGAGAAGCGCAGATTAAAATGGGAGTAACATGGCTGCTGTGTCTCTTTTGGGGACTGTAATAATGCCTCTGAAATGAATTACACTCCCTCTCCGTGTAAAACGGGCTAATGACTCTCATTAAATATCATCACACAAGGAGCCAGGGACTTGAGGCAATAAACGAATGTTCCAAAGAAGACTATCTGTCACTGTGCAGATCTGAAACTGGAAAGCACAAATATGCTCTCTTTGCAATTGTGTGTTTACTGGAGTTCTGTGAGCGTCACTATTTAAAGCGTAACACCAGGATGAAAAGCAGCGTCTGGTTGCCTTCTCTGGGTGACAGTTTCAGGCCTGTTTTCAGCATTACTGAAAGGTTTGGTTCTTGAGGACATTGGTACCGGGGATCCAACACGTGGGAATTGGTATCAAGAATTGTGGACTTTCACTGGACTACTTAAACTGTGGTATTGGGACATCCCTAATCTCAATTAAAAAAAATTCTGGATCACAGCAAGCAAACACAAAAAGTACTCACTTTCAATACAAACGTTGGCCGACAAAAATAAAACTAAGTGAAGCCTCCCATGGATAGCGCTGTGGTCTCAAAGCAAGGAGGCCGCGGGTTCAAACCCTGGTTGCCCTGACCTTTCTGTGTCTCCGTGTGCTCCAGCTTCCTCCCACCGTCCAAAGACATGTGGCCTAGGTTGATAGGTGACTCTAAATTGTCCTTAGGTGTGAGTGTGAGTGGTTGTCTGTCTATGTGTGGCCCTGCAATGGACTGGCGACCTGTCCAGGGTGTACCCCGCCTTTTACCCGATGTCAGCTGGGATTGGCTCCAGCCCCCCCCGCGACCGTGTACGCAGGATGAGCGCTTGACGATGGATGGATCCCACGTCCCAAGCAGCACACTGGCTGTCGCTCAGGATGGATTGTGCCTTTTCCACTAGGGAGTTTGGTTTGAAACGCCGCCGCAGATGTTCCCTGAGCTGACTGACTGGTGGGAGGGGTGTATGTGTGTGATCGCCACAACGCCCTCACATGTTCAGTGCTCATTTCACCCTCACACTCCGTCACGACAGACACACATATCACCCTGACGAGATCTATCGTCTCGTTTTAATACTGCGAGCTCTCGCCGCACGCCTACAAACGACACATTGGTCAAATGTGTAGAGAAATGTATGAGCAGTTTATTTAGGTTGTTGTGTGTGTAAACATGTCCGTGCAGTTTGTGTATGTGTATGCCTGCCTGTATCCATGAGTGTGTTTGACCTGCCGAGTGTCCGCTGGGTGCTGCAGCAGTAATTAGCCCATCTGCTTGAGAGCGATAACGAAGCAAATGGCACTGGCGATTGCCAGTCGTCCCGCCTCCTCTCTGCCTTGCACTCTCTCTTCGTGCCCATTATCTAATAAGAGTTTAATTAGAGGGACTGGCTGGATACAGGGGAAGCGGTCTCCTAGAGTCCGGAGAGTCTCAACAAATCAATGCTTTCCACCAGCTGTGGCAAAGAGGCTCCAAACTGTAGGCTGAGACTCGGCTTCAGCAGCACAGCAGAGAAACTCACGCCACTTCACGCTGGTGAATTCATCTGTCTGCAACATGTTCAAACATTTCTCCCACTGCTTGTGACTTTTTATTAAGAGGTTTGGAGAGGGACGACAAACTTCAAAACATTGACACACTAAACAAGAAGTCTCTAGCACCTTCTCTGCAGGCTGCAGGCGTGTTTCCTGTGTTTGGGTAACACAGGAAGTGGACACTTTTAAGTTTATATTGCTTGTTTCCTGTGTAGGGTGAACTTTTATGTTATCAGAACAAGAGGAAGTTGCTAAAATATACCACAAGCTTGCCTGGCTCCGTGTCTGGCAGTGAGACCATCCTCCAACAGGAGGCACCCAAAGTGTCTTGACGAAGACATGCCCATACATAAAGTTTCTTATTCTGCAAGAACGACCTTTCACTGCTTCAGGATGGGTTAAAAATGCAGCTACAGGTTAAAACTTTAAACAAAACAATTTGTTATTCTTTGTAAGTGTTACTTTGGTGCTCATCTCAGGATTTTGAGTTTCCTTAAATACAGTATGTGTCACAGGTGTTGCTTGTTGTCCCACCTGTGGCCATGATGAGTCCTGGTGCAGAGTCCTTGGATAAAATGGGCATCCTCCTCAGCTGGATGTTGAACAGCTGGCTCCAGCGCTGGGCCAGGTGGAGAGAGCAACCTTTACTGAGCTGAAGGGGAGAGGAAAGTCAGAGGATGTTGTGTAATTTGTATCAGATTTCTTCATCATGATTTAAGGAGTTATTACTTTAAAAACAAAGACAGTTGTTTTCACACTATAATGGTTAAACTTTGCAAAGAATCCACAGATTACCTGCGTGCTGAACCGCAGGGAAGGATCCATACGGACCGTGGCTCAACTACGATCTATTACACCAATGTTAATCTATTATCAGAATTTTTACCAATTCATTTTCTTTCAACCAATTGGTTAGTGACTTCAGCACTACATCTGCAAAAACCTAACCACATTCTTCTCTACAGCAATTAGTTTGGAAGCAGAGGTCATGTACTCTCTGTGGTGGCACAGCCGGGTGAAAACACCTGCATCTGTGCAAAACACTGTGCTACAGATAAAAGCTCACAAGGCGATCAGATAACACACTTCATCACATCAGCCAATTTCTGATGTCGGCAAAGAAGCAGGGGTGAGAATCTCTGGGCACCTCACGATTCGATTACGATTCAGAGGGCTGCGATTCGATTATAAAACGATTATCAATGCATCTTGATGCATCATATTTTTTCTATAGAGGATCCCTGGATAATTACTAAGCATTTAATTTGCACATTAAAATCCAAAAGAAACATCTCCTAATTAGCTCAAAAGGACTAGTTTGCATCCCTAATTTACTTTATTAACCTCAGCTCTATGGTCCCTCATTTCATTATTAACCAGCTGTCAGACTCCTCTGAAAACTGAAATATAATTATCAGGATGTTCAGTATATGTACAGGACAGAGCTGTACACCAGTTTAGTCTCAGCTTGTACCTGATGTTCTCAACCCTTGACTATTCTTCACTGAGCCTTCGGAGCCACCGTATAATTTAGCTAATGTTACATTAATAAATAAATCTTTTTAGCACCTTTCACAGGACCCAAGGAAACTTTACACATAGTTACAGTGACAGAACAACATAAAGTCATTGAGGACTGAATGCTGGGTTTTTAGTAGATCTTTGAAAGTCTCCTGACAGGGAGCGTTTCGGTTCTCTGTGGGGATTAGTTCCTGAGGTTGGGGACTGTGACGCTGAAGGCTCTGTCCCCAAAAGTCCAGAGTCTGTCTGCTGTGGGGGACAGAGTGAGCCCAGCCTTCACTTTTCCAGCCGTTGGGGAAACCACAGACTTTTATTAACGGTCACACAGCGACCTAAGTTACGCTGCACGTTTAGTTACCTGACTGAAACTTACTGCTAATATATTTCACCGCTAACTTTCACCGTCAAGTTCTGCCGCTCGCTCTCTCTCACTCGCTCGGCCTCACACACAGGATACGCATAGAGTTGCCGAGCGTCACAATGCTCGCAGTGTGCGAGTTAAAATAATTACTTGGCATTGATATTAAGGATATCTCTCTGTTTGCGCTCCACAGACGGTCCGGGCGCTGCACTTCCGCAAGTTCCGCCTTTTGCGTTCCGTCAACATTACATTATCAATTAACATTCAAATAATCGATTTTTAGACATTTGTTAATCGATTAATAATCTTCCACGTCCGCATCGCGATGCATCTAAGAATCGATTATTTCTCCCACTCCTACAAAGAAGAATCTAAAATCACGACGTGGGTTTTTGTTGTGTACCTGGCAGTCCACCGTTCCTCCCAGGCTGTCGGCAGCAGGTGGCTGAAGCAGCTCCCACGTCCCTCCCTTGTCGAAAGTAATGACTGATCGCATGTTGTCCTCGCTGACCGAGCCGTTGATGAGAGTGGCGATGAAGACTCCTCGCAGCCCCTCCACTCGGTGCAGGTCTGCAAACGGCTCATTGGCAAAGTATCTGAAACACAGAGGGGGGGTACATCGTCAGGGTCAAGGTGGGAATAATTTTTGCTTAATGTACCACAGCAAGTTAAATAACTACAAATTAAAGAAAAATCTTGACTTGACTTATTAAAACACCATTTATTTTTAGAATGGAGATGTAAAGTGCGGCTAAAAAAAACATTTTGCTGATTCATTTCTTTAAAAAAAAAAAATGCTGCTCTCCCTGTACACCTTCTTGCTCACTTCAGGGAACACTGGTGACAAAACACAGGTAATATAAATGCATCAGCATTTTGAAATTACAGCTGCGAGAGTCATCTTTTCACGCAGCACAGAGAGGTAAACAGGACGCTTGAACTGCAATACCCAGAAACGATGTAAGAAAACTGCATGCAAGCGTGCAGCATCATTGGCAGGTAAACACCTGAGTCGACGCTGCGGATGCTTCCGTCAAACAACACAAGATCTGTGTGATGTGATTAACGAGAAGGTTGAGCAGGGGGAAAAAAAACAACCGCGGAGCTCAGAGGTCAGACAGAGCTGTGGCGTCAGATCAGTGGATTGTCTTTTATTAGATAAAGGCGCCATTAGTCGTCTGTGTTTGCAAAGCCTTTGGAATGATCCGTGTTCTTGGGCATCCGTTATGGAAACTAGAGGTCCTTCCTGTCAGTTCCTGAGGTTACTGGGGGGAACGGCTGCACGACTACCGCGAGACTGCACGTTGACATGTCCAGGCATTCAGTACAGTTGCATAGTGAAGGAGGCGGGCCTTCCAGTAATGCGCTGTGAGCTAGTGAGTTAGCATAACTTGTGGCCTGGTTCCTGACACATTGTACCTTTCACATTTATTTGCATGAAACTGGACTTGTTTGCATGACAGCAAGACTAGCCAGCTAGACGTGACAGATAATGAGATGTGTGTGCGTGAGCGTTACCTGATCAGTGTGTTGCTGCCGGAGCCCTCAGGACTGTAGTACAGAACATTCTCCAGTGACAGAGAGAAGGACAGGCCCTGTGTGTCTGAGATGTAGAGGTGTGTGACGTTGTTCTGGTGGTTCACACACACAAACACTTGGTCCTCTGACGCATCTGCTATGTAGTACTCCTGTTAGGAGAAGGGGGAGAGAGAGGAGGTCATCTTTACTTCGCTGACCAACTGTCTGATTAGACTGAGGGTGCAACGCATGGCTGGACACAGTGTGAGAGAAGACTGGATGTGACGGTGGAAACGTGGACTTGTATACTCCTGTAGTGTGGGTGGTTCTTCCAGCAAAAGCAGGATGTCGATTGTGTCACGTATTTTTAGAAACGGGAACCACGCTGTTCATATGCAGTTTGCTTATTTAAAGGAATCCAGAGAGAGGAGTGAAGGAGAGCCGGGGATGTGATGGCTGACTTTCACTCATGTCAAACTCGAGAATAATCCAATCGCCAAATTTATAAATATGTTGTTACTTTATATTTATTTTGTAGACCATCATTTTGACAATCAGGGTAACACCTTTTAAATGTGTATGTTTTGCAAGAGCATAGGCTCTCATACTGTTTCTACAACACGGTGTAGGGGCACCACCACCAAAACCTCTTGAGTGTGAAGGCATTCTTGACCTTGTTTCGGTAACATAACACCGCCACAGCTATAACAACAAATTTTTTTTAAATCACAAAAACAAAACATTCGCGATCAATCATCCTAGCCACTTCCTCAATACACATGCGGTTGTTGTTGCTGCGCAAGACATTTGCTAATTCTACCTGCAAAGCCCAGGAAGCTTGCACTGCAAAAGCCACTAAGGTCATCTTAACTAAGAAGAGGTTTTAGGTTGTGTATGTGTTAATACTAGGGGTGTGACAAAATCTTGTGGCACGAGATCTCGCGAGATTAAATTGTGACTAGATTTCTCGTCAGGTAAAAAGCTGCCTCTCGAGACTCACGCAATTGACACTTTTCCCCGCACGCTGTCAAGCCACACGTTAATTCTTGGAGTGAAATACAAAACTGATAAGACTCGCGGAGCTAATCTACTCTGCCAAGTAATAGATAGTAATCAACAGAGTCCAGACAGCTGTGAAGAGTGTTGCTGGTAGAGTTTTGCAACATAAGCATTTAAAACCAGAAGCGCAGCCTTGCTGAGCTGCACTTTATCGGAGCTGCTGAGGTTAACGTGTGGGGATCTGTGGTGAGATTTCTGCCTGATTAAAAAGTGTTCAAGTTACTTTTGGTTTCACATGCAACATGCAGTCTCAAACTGCGTCAGTCAAACGGTTAATCCTTGTTACTTTCAGTGGATTAATAACGTAATGCACAGCAGAGTAAAGGGCAGGTAGACTTTTCATCAAATGACGACGTTATTCTCTTAAGATTCTGACTTTTTTCTGGACATGTCAGAGATTCTGAATGTGCAGAAAGTTTTGACCATGAGCAGAAAACCTGCTGAAACACAGGAGCTAATAAAGTCCAGGAGTTTATAACTGAACTGAACTAAAATTTAATTATTTACTGTGATGGTGAAAAGGTGCCACAGACACATTTAAAGAGGTTACTTCCCCAAACAAAGACACAAAGAGGAGAGAAAGCTAAATCATGACTCAGCAGGGATGATATTTAGAGCGAAAAGTTGATCTACAGGGGAAAGAGATCTGAAAGCAACACAGAATGACTGAGAGCTGCACTGACTTCTATTCTCAATTATATTCTAGGCTATAGATTTTGAATTGTCACCTGCCACCTGAATTTTTTGTTTCTCTTTACATAAACTGGTGCAGAAAAATTCATCAGAATGCAGGAAATTAAGTGTTTAATGCTCAAAATTGTCATATCATTCAGACTTAAAAGATTTTTTTTAAAATAGTATTAAAATCCTGTTTTGTCTCGATCTCGGGAACCCAATCACGAATCTCGTCTTAAGTGCCTCATCACGCCCCCAGTTGATACCAAAGCTGATGTTGCTAACTTTACTGTTGCCTTCACTCCAGTAAGAAGACAATGACGCTAAGATCCGATGACGCCGTGAACTAACTGATAATTAAATTCATAAGCAACTAATTTCATTATCGATTTTTGTTGACTATGTCGATTATTTGCTGCAACCCTACTCATGAACGTGAATTTCCTCCTGAACTGGACGCATTCTTCAGACTGAAATCAGCGATTTAGGAGGAGAGTTCGGAGAGTTTGGTAAATCTGACCCGGAGGCAGTCGTAGGAGCAAACCTCAAAGAAAAAAGTAAGAGAGTTTTAGAATGAGAGCACCAAAGTGTTTTTACGTAAAGCCAAATGCTTTTTTTTAAATATTCTCTGAGTAACACTCTAGGAACAATTTTATGGGCAGGTTTGCCAATTCATTTGACCAAAGTCCTGGATGACGTTGCGGACCTGTCTTGCTGTTGTAGACTGCAGCGTACTCGCTCAGCACTGGATCAATTTTAAAAAATGTTGTCAGACAATTAGTCAGACAGATTAGACACATGTACTTAACAGTTTTCAACACACACACCTTTCAGCCTGTACCAAAAAAAGCAACAAATCATTCAGTTTACTGATTAGGCTTTCAGAAATGTTTCATTTGTGAATTATTGGTGCTATTCATGTAAAAGACACTCACTGTGATTGGATGTCGGGTCATAAACTGGGCAGCTTTCATTGGCTGGCGGTTGTAGGAGACCCAGAGCTGAACAGATGAAGCTTCATGTCTGCCAAACAGTTTCTGGAGAGGCAGAGGACACAGGCACAGAGAGAACACAGTTCATTCAAGTACTCATCATTTACATCAAACCATTGAACATTTCAGAGGCTGTCAATCTACTAACATGCTGCGAATGTCTGTTTCACAGCATCTTTAACTTGGAACTGACATACAGGCTTCATCTGTCACTGAAAAAAAAAGATAACTGATTTACCAGAAATCTGGATGATCAAAACCCTTCAAAACAATTGTGAAAAGCTTTTTGCTTAAGCATCTCGTGCCATTTTCTTCATTGCTGGCTGAACCAGAGAGGGTCTCGTCTGAACCAGAGAGGGTAACGTCCTGACTTACAGAGGACACTGCTGTCACATGTGGAGTAAAGCTGGACACCAGACACGACAGCGCTGTCCCCAGCGCAGTGAGGTTGTGGATAACGATTAGAGACATTGGTTATCTGGACTGTCTTGGGGATGTTTTTCTGTCTTAATATGCCAGTACTGCAGAGCTCGACAGCCGAGTCAGAAAAAATTAAATGTCCAGACTTAAAAAGAGTCCCAGTGGGGTACAAAGATCTGTGTGTGTGTGTGTGAGAGTTTGTGAGTGAGAGAGAGAGAGGTTTTACATTGGCATTACAAATACATTACGAAGCTGGCTGCTGGAAGGAGCAGAGCACTGATCTTTTATGAATTACAAGCATGCAGACAGACAGAGCAGAGGACGTATCCCAATTCTGTGTGAGAATATGTGTGTGTCGTGTGTGTGTGTATGCGCGCGAGCATGTGCGTGAGAGTGCCTGAGAGAAAACGAGTGAAGGAGAAACATCGGGAGAGACATCTTCAGTTCAGAGTACTGGGAATATATTTTTGGATGAGTGACTCAGATATTTTGAACCATGACAAATGAACTACAAACCATGCACAGTACTGAGAGTGATGCATACACTGGATAAATATGAATTTGTGTCATTTCTAAATTATGTACGGTTCTAAGAACTTAAGCACATGCAAAATTGCTGCCCATCAAATGTCAATATTCTCTATCAAAAGTTTACAGTTTCTTAAAAAACGACTAGTCTAGTTTTCAGACTTCAAAATGAACCATTTAAGGAGACATTTAGTCTCATATTCAGCAAACGCAGTTTTTTTTATTTAACAAGATAGAATTCTGTCATTGAAGTAAGATCTTGTAACAGGAGTTATATGAAATTGACTGTATGGAAATGTTCCATCATCTAATATGGAAAATGTATCAACAAAATGAAACAGGCTGCTTTGTACTAGCTGATATTATCTCAGGCAGACTTGTTGATGTTTTTTCAAGGGTGACTTCACTGATTTTATACATAAGATCACTTATCCAAGTCATGGACAAGACTACTCAGCTGTGAAAACAGCTTTATAATGTCTTCTGTGGCTCAAGAGGACACCTTGTCAAGGCTGAGATAATGATATCATAGTGATGTCATCAGGGTTTTTTGGCTCAGTAACTACCAAGCGGGAAGCTTCCAGTCAGTAAACTGATGTGAACGCAGGTCCCTTAAACCTGCATTCTATCCAACGACCAGCAGGGGGCGCTCTTCTGGTTGCGTGAAGAAGCTCTATTAGAAATAATACAAAAATGACCCTACTTCTCAGCTGAATAATTACCTCAGTAAACACTTTCCTAGTGAGTTTATGGTCTCAATCAATAGTTTCAAGTCTTCTTCAATACAACATTATGTTTATTTAGTAAATTATGGTCCCATTTAGAGGAAAATAGACCAAAAAGCAGAGTATGCTTCAGGGCGGGATTATCCTCAAGTCATTACCAGGGTAACCTGACAACCACTCCCACTTTAAGCAGTGATTGGTCAGGTGTGTGGAAGTGGAAGTGTGTGTTGAAACTTCTCTTAATGTAACTCCTTCTGTCATTTGTGACGTGTCCAACACAACAATAATGGTCTACATGGACAGACTGTCTGAAAAAAATTACCACCCTTTAATGATTACCATCACTCATGCCTCTCTAACAGGCCTTTAACCCCGCCTTTGAATACAGCCACCTGGACACTTTCGTCTTCAGACGTGGTCAAGTGACACCTCGTACGAACCAGTTTGCTTCAAGCATACACCGGCCGTAAAGTCAAGATATCTCTGTCTCGTTTTTTTCTGTGTCTTCCAGCTGAGTCCCCCAACTTTACTTCAGTACAGTAGTAAATCACTGGAGTGGCCCTTTAAACATAAAGGTGCCACAGACTGGAAAACCTGTATTTACCTAGGGATAGTTGAATAAAAAGACTTCAGAACATGGAACTGACATACCGTGACCGTCAGTCACTATAGTTTTCTCGTTCATATTATCACAGCCCGGCTCAAATGGAGGACAAAGAGAAGATTGAATGTCACAATATGTAAATCTTGCTCATACAAAAGACCCCGGAAAAACGAGCAAATGCCAACAAGCTCTAGATGTGACGTAACGCCTGGGAACATTAATATGCACAACCCCAAAATGTACATATAAAGTTTCCAGCCTACATTCTAAGAGAAGAGTGATGCAAGCTCATAGAGCAAGAGATGGAGGTTATGCAGTGCAGTGCGTCTCACAGAAAGGGGTTTTATAAAGGACAGGTAAATATTTTCTGTTTTTTCCTCTGCTGTTCTCTGGCTGCTTTGCCTCAACTCTGCGATTTATGAAATTTCCTGATGGGCAGATAGCTTTAATTGTTGCTAACGCTACAGTAACTGCTAACTGCTGCTATCGGCTGGCTCTGAACCAGCGGCTGAAAGCTTCTGTACTAATGTTAGGTGTGTCAACGCCAACAACCCCCCCCAGAAGTAAGATGGCTATCTACACGGCTAACTGAGTAGCTAGCAGCAGCTGCTGATAGCAATAGTTAGCAGCTAAAGTAACTGGCAACATACCGAACTCACCAAAAATAGAGGCAGAGCTGCCGGAGGACATCAGAGGGGAAACCAGACAATATTTTCTACCTCAAATTTGGTCCAGTTTCAGTAAAACCAGTGAATAAAGTTGTTTTTGTACAGTAATCAGTGGCCTAGTCTCGCACGCAGCCCTGTGCCACGAGGCCCCGCCCCTCTGCTGTGCTCGGGAATGTTGGCCAATCAGAAGCAAGTGAGCTTTGAGGGAGATAATAATAATTGTTTTGCTTTTTTTTTTACATTAAACCATGTAAACACTTTCTAGTAGAAACCTAAGTACAAGTATAAACCTGAAAATGAGTATTCTACGGCACCTTTAACTGTTTCTGATTAAATCCAGTTCTGGAATACTTCATGTTTCCTCAAAATGAGAAAAGTGCCCCTTTCAGAGACAGCTCGATTCCCTCATGATGAACAATGGCTGAAACTGAAAGTCTTTTATGCCATTACCATACACAAAGAGCAATGTCTGACATCATGTTACATGCTTTTTGGGTCATGGAGGCTCAAATTTAGAAAAACTTTTCCATGCCATCATCTAAATCTTCTTATTCCTGTGTGTCTATAAATTTAAAAACTACTGAATAACCTTCTTGCCTCCTCTGTACTAGATCTTTAAACATTCTCTATCCACATTAAATACTGTTTCGTCTCCACTTTATAATTCTAATACATAGTCCCAGCAACAGAAGAAATGTGTCTGTATTCTGCTCTGTGAATGAACCAGCCCTCTGCGCTTATTAAAGCTCAACTCTGTACTCCTAATTACACTGTCTTCACAGTTTACATACTCTCTACCCTTTCCATGTATGTCTCATCCCTCGCTCACCCAGCTACACACATTCATTTTGTGAGTGTGGCTCAGTTCAAACTTACAGAGAGCGGCTTTATTATTTTACTTTGGATTAGCTTGGACCACCCTGTTCTAGGCTTTAAAAGAAACACCATCTTGTGAGAGAGAGAGAGAGAGAGAGAGAGAGAGAGAGAGAGAGAAGAGAGACAGAAAAAGGCCATCAGGGAGTTAAACAGAAGATCAGAAGAGAGAAGATAGCAGGAGGGCAGCTTTAGAAAGATAAATTCAGACTGAAATTTAGTGAGCTGAGCTGCACATCTACTTTTCATTCTGTCTGGCATGTTAGAATTATATGCTGGTTAGATTAATATAAAGCGCCAATACTGGACATTTATTAATTTATTACATTTATAATCACCTAAGTGCCATTCAGTGTCCTTGAGTCTGGATCCAGTATCAAATCTATTTATCAAATATAGATCTTTTCGAATCCCTTATTTGATCTAATTACGTTTAGCCTTAAACATTTGCTAGTAAACAAAATTATGAACAACTAATAGTTAACATTCAGTTTAGATCTGTAATCAAGCTTTGTTGACTGAGACAGCAGGAGCACTACAGATTTTATAGTTACATTTAGGGAAACACTCATTTGTTAAGAGTTAAAAAGTTAAAAAGTGAGCTAGTGACAGGAAATGGTTAGCTTAGCATAAAGATTGGAAAGCAGGGTAGAACAGCTGGCCTGGCTCGGGCAATAAACACCTCCCAGCTTCTAGCACAGCTACCAGCACGGCGCCGTTATGGACACTGCTCTTGGTTAATAACCAAAGGAGCAGTGTTATACTGGACATTTGTGCTGCCACATGGTCTCCCTCTAAATACTGTTTCAGTGGGTTTTTACCCTGACATCACCCGTCTGAGAGGAAATTTCTGTGTGTTTTGTTGCAATTTATTATTTCCAAAATAACGTTCCAGAGAGTCACATAACCTATCAGCAACTTCCATTCTAACCTTCTTGTGCTGGGTTTTAAAAACCTCTTTGTGTGTGTGTGTGTGTGTGTGTGTGTGTGTGTGTGTGTGTGTGTGTGTGTGTGTGTGTCCCTTAGGATTTCTTTCCATCCTTGACTGGCTGAGCATCCCCAGTCTCTAGCTGAGTATTTCAGCTTTTCCATTCAGTCTATTGATTTATCTAGCGTAGTGCCCACATTGAGTGTGCAGTGTGAAGTGAAAGCAAAGCAGCAACTACACTGAGACCAATGGACGGCATGGAGAGAGGGACAAATGGAGGTTAAGCAAATTAAGAAACACAGATGATATAGGGACAAAAACACTGATAATTACGAAAAGGTGATATAAAAGCACTTCTGTATGTTTCCTGTTGAGATGTAGAAACGGGTGTTTATTAGACTGAAGAAGAATTTTAAAATGTGGTCAATAATAATAAACTGTTCCTAGCCACTGTAACTCAGAAATGAAACCATTAACTGTGGGTTTGGAACTGAGATTTGTTCTACTCCTTCACCCTTTCAGGTCAGTTTACTTTGTGAGTCAAGAAGGAACATTGGAGAGGAGAATGTCTACTATGTATTTTCACATGCAAGTGGCACAGTGATTATATATTTTTCCACTGATACAACAAACTGCACTCAAATGGCAACTGAGCCACACATTCCACACCGTGCTCATTTTCTGATCCTCTCTAAACTCACTAAAATGAGATGTGATTCTTCTGGTCTCATCAACTCAGCCTGGGTGGCAAAACAGACACGTTGCTTCTGCAGTAAAAGGTGCAACTAAATAAAACAAAAAGTACTTTCGCTAAACAGTGTTGCCACGTTATTCACTCGGTGATGTTGATATGAATACACCACCCACTGCTTAACAAAACCATTCTGATGTTCTCTGACAAGTCATGTATGGCAGGCCGTCAAACCTCTCAAAATCAGAGCATATGAAAAAAAAAAATTACACACCATAATTATCATTTGTCAGCTTCAATTTGTCTTAAAGAACACTATGCAGTCATCCTCAGTTGTTCCAAAATCAAATGCATCAGTGGCTCTACAGTGCGGCCAGTTTAGTCGGCCCTAAAAGTAGATATGAAACGGAACGGAAAATGATTTCCGAGCACAGTGTGCGAGTAAAGGTTGCCGCCGTAATCCCCGCCCCGCCATTATTCTTTCAAAACATAGTTGGACTCGCCAAGGGCAACCTCCGGGAGAAATCCCGGCCGATTGAGCAGCTCGTTATACAAAATCATGAGTCAGCAGTGTTTCAAAAGCTGTTGTCAATGTGGCAATTTTTGTTTCAATATTTTAAAGAGCTTTGACAATATTTTGGGGCTGAGCTGAGGGTCCAGCGTCTCCACTCCCACAGTCCTCCACTGGATTCACATCATAATTGCACACAAGGAGGAAACAAAAAGCATGGCTCTTATGTTGCTCTTCATTGAGTACGGGAAAGCCTCCTCCCGTTCGGTGAAAATGTTTTGCCTTTTCGGCAGGTACTCCATTCCTCACACGTTCATCCATCCTTGAATCCTCACGCTGCTGTCCTTATTCTTCGACCACTCTTCTTCTTGTATTTTTTTGGAGGGCGGGTGCCATTTGAGTGAATGACTTCCTGTCACAAAGATGTCACAGCTAATGTGCTACATATTGCTTTCCGCTTTACCGGAGGGGAATGTAGCAAACATCTCAAATACGCCAAAGCAAGGCTTTTTTTTAGGACAGGTCAAAAATACCATTTATGGGGAAATCTTTAAATGGGAGGACAGGAAAATACAGGAGAATCCCAAGAAAAACAGGAGGGTTGACAGGTATGCATTAGGTGTAGCTGTACTGTTGTCCGGGTGGAAACAATAGAGACAGAGAGAGAGAGAGTTGTAGGGCTTCACTGTACAATGCCAGAAACAAGTTGTGTGAATGAAGAGGACAAAAAGGTGTAAACATCTGTCATAAATCTGAAGAAACATGGGAGAACTGTGATCACGGGAAAATACGAAAGGTCGACATGAATGATCATGGCAGAGGCTGCAAAGAGACCGAAGGAGACGTTGGTGGAGGAAGCGAGGAGTGACCGAGCAAGAGACGGGACAAGAGTAAATATATAGGAGAGTAAAATAACAGGACAAAAATGTGATCAACATACCCAGTGACATATTTATGTGAGTTGAGTTGACTTTTTGAGATAGAGAAAATGTTGAAAGCTGATGAAACCATCGGGGAGGGACACTTTGGGCCCTATTTTAATGATGCATGCATTAAGGGTGTGTCCAAATCCACTTGGAAAAATGGGTCTGCGCGCCAGGCACATGGTTCAAAAGGGTTGTCCTTAGCCTCTTAACTAATCATGGGTGGGTTTTGGGCGTAACATGCAATAAGTGTCATATCCCATTCCCTTTAAATGCCTGGTGCGATTTGGCACATTGCTATTTAAATGGCACATTTTAAAAACCACGATAAAAAAACAAATAAATAAAGTGTGAGCAGAAAGAGAGAGAGGACGAACTGATCATTGTTGTCTTCTTACTGTAGAGCTATGCCCTCTTCACTATTAAAAATGTTACTATAATTTATGTTCGCATGAGATTTCATGAAACATGAGTCTTATTTTGCAGAGTATGATTCTTTATGTTGTTTCTTCCTCACCATCATAGTTTTTATTACAGGTGACTGATAATATTTTCACATTGGTTTTAACAAAATCACAGTGACAAGGTGCAGCTTTGTCAAACCTAAATACAGGCGAGGGGATACAGAAACCCGTCAGACTAATTTACGGTAAATCACGTTGACTCTCGCTTCGCCAGCTTTGGCGGTACCTCGGGCGTCTCCCTATGATCAAACCACTCTGTCACGACTGTGGTAAAGAGCCTCTGCACTCACTGCACATTAAGATGTGCATGGGGGAGTGGCTTTGGAGGGAGGGCTGAAAGGGTGGGAGGATGGGATTTTTTTTTCGGATGGATACTTTCAAAATCTAGCTGTCTTCTTGGTAGTTTTCTCCAACATTAACTTCCCCAGCTGTAATAGTTCCTTGTAACCCACAAGGCCGCAGAGTAAACAGCCACAAGGTGACATTTGTTAATGAATTGCCCAGAGGAAGAGCGCATGTTCACGGGTTGTTTTTTTTTTTTAAGGCTGACATTTTATTATAAGGAAAGGTACCTGCACCAAAACAAGCTGGAAATGTCACAAGCTAAATCCTCTGAGGGAAAGTGCCTTCTGCTGCTTGTTTCACCCAACTGATGTACAGCTGAATCCCATCAGACCTTTGTGTGCTTTACAGTTTAGACAATGAGGCTCTCTCTCTGTTCTCTCGCAGCCTTTATCTCAGGGATCGTCCGTTACATATTCATGACCCCCTGGTTCAATGCACCTCAGGCGATGCTGTTATTCAGATGGGCTTGTAGTACAGCGTAAAGCCAACACGTCTTTTCTTTTAAATGTGCAATCTCTCTGTTGAAGAGGATCTCAGATGTTTTTATGTTAAGTGTTTCTGTCTTTTGTCATCCATGTGGGATTCTTTAAAAACACAAACACACACACACACACACACACAAATGGATGAAAACAGTCCCTTACGTGTGCTGCATCAACACACCAGACCAGTCTGTTTTGTGTAGAGGCAGTTAAGACGTTTTTGTCCCTCCTTATGTGTTGTGCCTGGCTGTAAATTTAAGAAAGAATGGTTGACTGTTGAACTGTTTTTCTCCTCAGCTCTGCGCTCAGGTTTAGGGCTGAATTTACAATCTACATTTATATTCAAGACAGATCTTATTATGATGAGTGTTCAGGAGTCTAACCATGGTCTCAAAGTAAAGCATGAAAGTGAAGTCATTCCAATATCACCTAGTCCTTGACAATATAGAAATGTGAATCCAGCAACCAGCTGACTTCATCGCCCGTCTTCTGTATCACCCAAGGCCAAAGGTTTGATCTTCAACTGATAAAGAAAAATCCTACTGTTACTACCACCACTGTTTAACATAATGAGGGTACAACTGTTGTTAAAAAGCATTTTAGCATCGTTCAACTTATTCTTTTGGTTTTACGGCTCACAACTGTTGAAGAAATATTGTGAACATGTCAAATGCCAACACCAAGTCTCCAGGATAACATCCTGTCTTCCCCCTGCCTGGCCTCCCTACTAGGCCATCTTTAGCTGGCCTTAACCTAGAACAACTAATCTATCTGATGTTTATTCTCCAATTCTACATCATATTGGAATCTATTCTATCCATGAGTTGTACTCTGACCTGTGGAGCCGGTAAACATTCTTGTAAGACTCAATCTTGTAAGATTCCCAGAGAACATCAATATCTGCTAGCCTGACGCCTGAGCTACTGTCTCGACCTTATCAGTCTGTCGTCTCCCTAACAAGGACGTTTACATGCGAGAAATAACTAGAGCTGGAAGGTCAGAGAACACTTCTGGGGTCAGCTAATGTCTCTAACCTAGACCTGTCTAACTGTTACGTCAACTAAGACACCTAAGAATATTCTTTAAGAGCTACTACTGTATGTTGTTTTGATACACTCTTATGGGTATCATTTCCAGCAAGGGCAAGTAGCAACGTTCAGTGAAAAGGCTGTGACAGAGCCACTCCATGGCCAGCACTAAACAGCAGACCAAACTGTACAGCTGGTGAACATTGTGGAGCAATTAGCAGCTAAAGAGCAAAATATTCTCCCGAGGGGTTGGTGTGGAGACCAAAACAGAGCTAAAAGAACTGGGAATTATATTCGCCAGGTGGCCAGAAACACGACTCTGAATGAATGTGAATGAATGTGAATGTTGCTCTGTATTATATATATAGATAATGTCTTTTACTGACTGATGTACAATTCTTGTCTTTTTATGAGAATATAAATGTAGAAATGCTCGCCTACAGCGTGACCACTGGCACGGCACATACCTGAATTCCCTCATTCAGGTTTATGAGCCTTCTCGTTCACTAAGATCTGCAAATGAACAATTGAATGAAAGAATAGTCTAACATACACCGAGAGGCAGGAAATCTCAGTCCAAATTCTTTACCCGTGTGGCAGAATCCCTGTCTGTCTTTTTAGTTGTTTTTCTCCGTGCATTTCTGCGTCACTGGACAGTGATATTAGAGAGAGAGACGGGAAAGGCAGGGGAGAGGGGGCGACAGGCAGCGAAGGGCCGGATTTAAACCCAGGCTCCTGCGAAAAGATCCAGTCTTGACAAGTGGCACACGCTCAATCAGCTAAACCACTGGTTCACCCTGAGTCCCTTTCTGTCTTCAAAGATTGCTTGAGGACCTACTCCTGAGTGTACTTACCCACCCAATACGCTCTTTCTCTCTTGCTCTTTGTGCATCTTTCTTTAGCTCTGACTCAAAAAAAAATTTGCTCTCATTTGCCAGGCACTTATATGGTTTCTCATAACACTGATTCAGAAGGAGAAAATAAATAAATCATACCACTACTTTCTTTATTGAGCAATAGCCACAGTCAATCTGGACATTTCCTGTAAAATACAAAAACACAGAAGAGGACGCTGCCAGGAATGTTCAGCGCTCTGAGGTATTTACTAAACTGACTCGTTTAACTGCAAGAAAGCAGGAGCTTGAGAATCCAGTAGAAAGTATGCTGCACTTGGAATCGTTCCTCCTCCAATCCCCATTTCCTGTTTTCTTCTCTGTCTGCCCCGGACTTTCTTTGCAGAGAATCAGCGAGCTAAATGAAAGGAATATGGCTAACAGATAACTGTGGAGAGAGGGGATGGGCCTTATCGACATCCCCATTACATCTGCTAAGCCAGTTATCTTCCCCGGGTCTCCTCGAAGGGACCAAAGGCTGCAGTCTTTAAGGTCTGATTAGCACTCTATTCCTCAGGACCCCTATTGTTAGATAAAACTCTCCATTTCTGCCTCTTTAATTAGCTTAAGAAGCTTAGCACTGCCAGAAGCGCTTGTGATATTCCATTATTCTAATCCTATTAGTGCAAGCCAAAGACAGAAGAGGAGAGAGCGTTACTGAGACTAGACTAAAAGAACCATCCTTTTTATAACTAATGAGCATGGCAGAATATATAGATAGCTCTGCTAACAGTAGCTACTTGTTAGCTAATAGAGCTGATGCTTTGTGACGGGTCAGTCTGTATCTGTTCAACTCCACGCATTTCTACATTTCTATACAAGCCCCGGAGGCGGCGGCTGTGCAGAGGGCTGTACTGGTCTGGCTGGCTGGTCTCGTCAGCTAAGGGGGGGGTCAGATTCAGAGCTCAGAGAGGAGGCAGGTCACAGACGGGTCAATCACAGCAACAATAACTACAAGCAAACCCCGTCGTCTAACACTGAGAAGCTCTCTGTATGTGTACGTTTTAAAGAACACGGCGGGCAGTATCAAAAAAATCCCATTAAAAAAGACCAACCCCAACAATCCGTTAGCCACGCTACATTCTGTTTTCATTCAGCTTGACATTATTTCTTTACGCCTTAGAACAAACCCTTACAGCTAAGCGTCTCACCATTTTTATGTCACTTATGTCACTTCTCATGGCTAGGTAGCTAGCTGGCTATGCAGACTGAAGACTTAGCTACTCTTCACCCCTCCCCCAACAAAGCTCTGATTGGTCAACTGTTTCTCCAACTAGCTGAAACAGGCACAACACCAGGACCCAGGTCATGCTGGTCTCACCATAGTTTCACTATCCTACTTAGGCACTGAGCCCCAAACCCAAACATTCCTACTGAAGACATCATAAATGGGCCTAATTTCGGAAAACAGCTGGGCATTGAAGTTTTTAGCAAAAATGACTAAATTATTAATATAGTGCATTTGTCAGGGACTATTTTCAGCTGCGGATTTACACATCTGGTTCTTCACTGTGTATTTACAGCAGAGGCACACTATGTGGGATGGACTCAAAATAATTCTTAGGCGCGTAAGAACATCGTACGCACCAGCAGCTAGCAGAGAGAGACAAAAACTGAAAAGGACAGTCAGTGTTGCAAAGAAAAATCTTGTTTATTTGGTATTATTATTGCTTTCTGCATCTTACTGGTGTAACAGTGGCACATATCAGTAAACTGACCGTTTTAACTTGCTATCTTTGTCCATGGAGATGAAAAAACAACAGGCACTCATCAGTATCCATCCCTCAGCTTTCAGTTTCTGATTCCATCTCTGCCAAGTTTACATTAGACTCTCTCTTTCTGAGCATATCTGGATATCAGTAATGTTTACTCCCCGACCGCCTCCATCACATGCAGCACCACTGTCCAAACGTTCTAGAAACGACAATCTCTGAGTAACACTGCAGAGGAAAAAACCCTTAACAAGCAGGCCGCGCGTTGGCAGCATTATTTTGCCCTCTTGTCCTCAAAGCCTCTCTGTCTTTTCCATGCCAGCAAGCCCCAGATGGATCAGTATTAGGTCACAGCCTAATTTGAGAAGGTTTTGTTCCCCAATCTACATACATTTTTGGAATTGATATGATTTAGCACAGTGGCTGGCTCCATCTGTTATGTAAGCAGGGAGATATTGGTAGAATGAGTGCAGACTACTGTAAGATCTGCACCAAGCATAAAAAAAAAAAAAAAAAAGTTCATTCTTGACCTTGGGAATAGTTTCATCACAATTAAGGTGGTTAAGCTAACACTAGATCATCCACTGTGGATCGTTCCTCACTAACTTTTTAATTATCAGATCTTTGATCTGGATAATTGGGTGCAGGCAGGTTGTACTGACATTCAAACCTTGCATACCTCTCTACCCAACACCTTGCTTCACACATTTTGCCACATTATTAAATATCAATGAGAATTATTCATTAGTTTTGACCATATTAGCTGCTGGGATTTATTCACTATAAACTGCACCATATGCATCAATGCATCTGCTCTGACGGATGACATCACATTTACAGTGTAGATGGATCACTTTCTATCACAATCAAATAGTTAGTTGCAAATAGCAGAGCAGATACAAAGCTAGAGTAGATTCAGTCATTCAAATCATTGTATATTTATTTATAAAATATTTATTTATATTTTAACGTAGACATATACCAATCTTCAGCTGAAGCCTAGACGAGAAGAAGTGAAACTGCAGACTTTACAGCATGTGAGCAGTATGCAAATCAGAGCAGCGAGAGTTCATGTAAATCCTTGCTTGCTTGGAAGTTAACTTAGTATGATGAACCATCTGAAAGCAATTATCAGATCAGACAAATCCTTCACAGCCGACCTCTCTTTACAATCAGCTGTTTCTGAACGCTGCTGCTACAGCCTGCCGCCAGCCCACGCCAAAGACGACATGCGACGCGGCGGAAAAGCAAATCTTTCCGAGGCAGCCTGTGAAACAGGGGAGGAGATGAGATCCAAATCATATTCGCCATCTGCTCCGCTGTCTGTTTGTCTGCTGCCTAACAGAGTCGTCCACCACACAAACAATGGAGACTAACAATGACAAACATACAAGCGCACCACGTCAGCGCCAGCCAAATATTGACCCAACGTCTGTTATACTCTGCACATTACGAGTGAGGTGGGAAACAGGCTGCTCACTACATTCCTTAACTATGCTGTAATGCAACGTAGGCAAAATGAATGCAGGTGAATAGTAAGAATAACAGGAAATGGCTACTTTCAGTTTCTACATTTCACTTCTGTCTACTGATGCCTGGTACTGTTTCCTGGTAAGACTTGGTGGAAATGGGAAGTGGGAATAAGATTTATTTAACCACGGGGAAACTACAGACACCACAAAAAATAAAAACACTACCAAGGGTAATCAGAGGTTGACCAAGTAAATGAAAAAAAACAAACAACAAATGCTTTTTTTCTTCCAAATCTATGTCTTTGCTTTTACTTAGAGCCTTCTCCTGAAGTGTAGGACTCTGTCTCTCCTACCTCGTTTGGTCCGCACTTTCGTTTCGGTTGACGTGTAAACCAGAAACAAACAAATGCACGGAGAAATGCAGTGAAATAAGGATACAATTATAAATCTCCCCTGACAGAATATCTTTTCAAACAGAGGGCCACTATAGAAGCACACATACACATACATCTTTGGTTTCTCCTGAAACAGAGGTGCAGAAGGACGCTTGCTGTCTTCTCCTCCTTTCCTGTCGGCGATATTTTAATGTTCGCACAAAGAGGACGTTTAATTGTGAATTTGAACAAGCCCTCAGTATAGCTGATGCTGCAGGTATTAATGCCATAATAATAATATAGTGGCAAATATGCAAATGTTCATTTTTTATTCATTCATTCCTGTCAAAGCTCCCGCTGAACTGTTTAATAAACCAATCAATGTCAAAGTACAGGGAGACGCAGCCCACAGAGATGATGACGACAGGACGCAAGTCTGTCACGTAAAGTGCTTTAAGTGCGGTCGCAGAAGAAGACCAAACCAAAATTAACTGAATGTGTC
Source organism: Lepomis macrochirus (assembly GCA_024633595.2). NCBI lineage: Eukaryota > Metazoa > Chordata > Actinopteri > Centrarchiformes > Centrarchidae > Lepomis > Lepomis macrochirus. The sequence goes on along the minus strand of JALXJV020000009.1, from coordinate 32,024,088 downwards.
AAAATGTATCACAACATGAACTTTTGTTCGGACCTTGGTGCAGGACTTTCAGGTGTGAAAGCCCCCTGAAGCTTTGACAAGTAGAAAAGGTCCCACTTGCACCGTGCCAGCCATTCTCTAGGCAGATAAGGGGGTTCAGATAACATTTTAGTTTCCAAAAAGAAACAGAATCCTAAAAGTGTCACATGCAATGTTCTCATGTATTTACTTAATAAAGAGGAACTGAAATAACTGTTTTGAAATTAAAGTTTTTCCAGGAACTGCATCATTCCTGCTGCTGGTTTAGGAATAACTTGAATTTACAGGCTTTTTAAGATGATTTTAACAGCATGTTTTATGTAATAAAAAAATACATTTGGGGAAAGAATATGCTTATTAACAAGTGAGTTGAAAAGACTGATACTAGCTAGAGCTCCATATGTTGATGTGGTTTGCCCGTTTACACAGAATACAGTATGGCAGCCTGGGGAAACAGCCTGGGGCTGTCAAAGTAAAAATAATACAACCAACTGTACAACCAAAAACACAACCAACCAACAGCTTTTCTCTAATTTGTTAAAACTGTACATGAACAGAAATTTTGTGGCTTTAATTGGAGTTAGGTGTAAGAACAACAGTTTGTCCATCCACCCAGCATTTCTGTGCAGAACTATTGCACTGGTTGCCAGATCAGTCATGAACACAGGTTTAGTGTCTGCACCCACATGATCGTACCGAGCCTGGCAATCTCACTGTGACGACAAGACTCAGTTATGCTGAGTTAAGATGCTGCGCCCACCTGTTGTTGGCCAAGAAATATACTGCTCAAAAACTATAACTTATTGTCATTTTTTCATTTCTGTTAATTAATAAGCTTTAGAGGTGTTGGTAGGTGTAATTATTTTACTTTGGACTGAACCAGACTAGCTGTTTTAATTTAAAATATTAAAAAACTGGCTAAATGATCATGTAAAGTAATACTCTGTCTACTGACTAATCAATTAATTATTTCAGCTACATTTGAACCTTTAATAAAAAGGTCATCACCATTATGCCATCCATGTTTAATCTTCTAGAAAACAGTTCCAGAGCGCAGACTTTGAGCTCAAATATAGCACAATGGCAAGACACCACACCCTACCAAGTTTAATCAAAATAAGAACATTAACCCCCCCGCTCTCTTACCCGTGTGGTGGTGGCAAACATGTACTTGTCTCGGAGCTGGAAGCTGTCGACCTGCTCTAAGATCACTTTGCGGTTCAGTTCACTCTGGAAGAAGTCGGTGCTGCTGAGTATGGTGGAGACACCCTGGGGCTCGTGTCTCTGGACCAGCACTGTGGTTGGGGGGTCGTAGGGCTCCACGCCCCTGAGATGGGGAAGGAGGGAGTGGGTTGACAGAGGGTGGATTGGAGGAGTGTTTGGAAGGAAGGAAGTTAAGAGTTATGGGGAAAGTAAAGGCAGAGGAGGGGAAAAGGATGAAAACGGGAGAACATGAGAACCATTTTGTTAGTCAATTCTTTCTGAAACAACATCCAAACTATAATCATTTTTATAGTTGCCAAAAAATAAACATTTTTGTTTTTTTGCATATTTATATTAAAATTCTAATACTTCCTTCCAAACAGTTTTTTTAGCAGTAACTTAATGGATTAACCAGCAGGCCTACATAAAATTTCAGCACTCTCTCCTCTTACCCTCGTAACTAAAATCTACTCCTCACCATTCATCCTGCCCTCCTGTCTTTATGTCTCAGCACCAAACTGCTTCTCTGTAGCTTGCTATTTATTTTCAATTGATGTCTTGTTATTGTGGATACGGCTGAAACGGAAAACATGTGATCATGTGTTATTAGTGTAACAAAATTCTCAAAGTTAAACTAAGAGAAACTTCGACCGCGGCGTGCGCTCTAGGCTAGCTGACCGAGCAGTCCGCTGCGTGTTGCTTGACGCAGCAACAAACTGCCGTGGTGTGGCGCAAGCCATGGGAAATAATGGGTTTTTCATTAATTTTTTCAATAAAATTAATCAAATGTTCACTGCCTTATTGTCAATGTGCTCAAAACACTTAGAAGTTGCTTGTATCAGCCACTATTCTGCTTTTAATGTGGGGTCTCCGGGTCAGATTCAGCTCTGTGCGTGCTCCCGAGCCTCTCTCGTACTACAGCGACAACACGGCAGCTAATGACATGCAGTCCACTAATCCCGCGTTTCAGACTGGTCGGAACTGGGAAATTTCCCAGTTGAGACTTCCAACATCAAAGCGTTCCAGGTGCGTACTTTATGAGATTCTTTACTGTAACTAGCTACCTAATAGGCCTAACAGATTTCTACATCATTGTATGCACAACAGGTTTTACTATATGATCGTATGTATTATTTTAATTTAAATACATGCAAATATACTTTTTGTTGCCTTTTAGTTTATGGTTTACCATTTACAAAGTGTGCCTCCATGGGCGCTGACATTGTTTTCTGACATCATTCAGCTGCTACTCGTATTGTCGGGGTACATATTTTTTCTCTGAGTTCACAAGCAGGAAATCCGACTTCAGGTGGCGTTCCAGGATAGTTTTTCTAGTTGGGGGGCGGAAATTTCCCAGTTCCAAGTTGCCTGGAACGCAGCCTAACACCATAAAACAACCGGCTCACAGCAAAACACATGTAAGGATACAAAACAACAATTAATTTGCTAAAGCCCATCAGACCAAACAGGTTCAGATAATGTTGAGTAAGAACAAAGTGAGCATTAGTAAAGCTGGAGAAACACAGAGGAAGTCACGGTAGCTCGCCGGCTAACGCTGAGCAGTTGCTAATGTTATCCGGTGAAAAGTTATATCGCTTTCCACATCACTTCACCTAGTAATGCGACCCATGTTACTATCCCGTGTACCACTGTTGATTTAGCCTGCTAGAAAGGATGTAATGCTAAAAAGCAAATGTGGAGCGATTTACTAACGTTAGCTAAAGTAGCTCGGACCTGCTGCTGATTGCTTCGTAACGTTCAGTTTAAGTTTATTGTGGTTTTACCAATAATCAGGTACACAGCTTCTCTAGCTCTCAGTCGCTTTAACTAATGTGACCCATATAATATACAACACTGCAACAAAATGGTCACAACAACACAGAGGAAGAGCCATCCACTAACAGTAGAGTTACAGTAAAGTTACTTACTGCGGTCTAACTGTTATATAGGGTGACACAATCTCATTATAATATTCAGTCCAGCTCACTGTTTCATTATCATCCCATAACTGTGCTGACATTGCTGACCCTCTGGTGACAGATTCACAGTTACTAAAGATGGTTAATGAAAACAGCAGACGAGCTAACGATGTAGCACGTCGGCTAAAGGCAAACACCGAAGAATTTTCACGGTTTGAATCACATCCATAGACTGTATAAAAATAGTTGTGGCCCCCGTGACATCACCCACTGGATTGTGGACTACTGTTTTGAAGCCTCAAGTTTGTCATTTTGGCCGTCGGCATCTTGGTTTTTTGGAACTAGAAGTAACTATATTTGGGCAAGAGGGTGAAGCTGGGGATGTGCATTGCTCCGTCTGACAGGTCGCAGTTGTAGCTACTCTAAATGGGACCATAATTAAATAAATGAACATGACACTGTACTGAAGAAGACTTGAAAGTAGCGATTCTCTGATTTCCTCAGAGAACTGTTTCTTCCCCACAATTCCCAGACATGAATGTAACGCGAGCTTAAGACTCCAAACTGCACACAGACAACAAATAACGTCTATGTGTTTGCCCTGCAATCGCATCCAGCATATCCTGTTATCCAGGGTGTTTTCCTTTAGATGTCTCCTTTAAGAAATCATTCTAGGCACGGGGAACTTTACTCAACATCTTCAGAGGTGTCAGTCTGACAAATAAGGACTGAATTCTGCCTCAGGAGGTTGCTAAACAACCTAAAATAACTATTATTATAATTCTGGCTAATACTGAGCTGTTTCAGAAGCTATTCACTCTGACAAAGCATCTCTGTCAGTTTTTTGCTATCAGAAATGGCAACATTTCAAGATAATAAATGTCAGCACAAAATACAGACTATCAGCATGTTCAAACCGAAAATATCTGTCTGTGTGTCAACCTTGAAAAACAGTGTGGTCAAACTATTTGTGGCCACAAGTGTACAGCAAGGGTGTTCCAAAACCGTGGCACGGCCAGCCAGCCAGCATGAATGAAGGAGTTTCACTGGCTCTTATCGTCTGCCTTCCAAATCAGTGTGTTTTCCCTCCTGAGTCTCGAGAGCTAAACAGAGAGAGCAGTGTCTCGGCTCGGCCTCTATGGCATTCTTTCAAAAAAGGTCCCTGTTCAACTGATGGACACTGTCTGGACTGAGAGTGCATGCAGGGCTATTCGCAGTCTGTCTCTGTACCGTCCTTTGAATTGATCTCTGCCCCTCCGAAACATTTTCTAAAATTCCCTCCGCCCCTTTTTGTCAGTTTCTCATTTTCTGCCAGTTCTGTTTGACATTTGATTAGGGTTTCCCTGAAATGTTTTTGAGGGAAAATACCACCCTTTAGTTTGTAATAAACTATTTTCAGGCCAAACATTCATGGCTTCTCAAACACAATGGAACAAATATATAATATAATTAAACAAGCCATCATAACTGAGGTGAAACCTTCAGGCGCAATTCAATTTTAACATTTATAAATAAATGACCTATTTAGTCAATAAGGATGTCACTATTTCAAAAAAAATACTTCAGTCTTAAAAACTGTAACCCCCATGGCCTAATCCTAAAATACATTGTAGTACTCACAAAGTTGGGTTCATACACAGTGCCTTCACTGTTTCACCGGAGTGACAAGCTAACGTGACAGTGAGGCAGTTGCATTTCAGAAAAAATGCAAGTCTCAGAAAAGCCTTATCTTTATTCACATTCTTTTTCTATCTGTGGTGTAGAATTCTTACTTCTCAGATAATTATCTGTTCAGCATGGCTTGCTAGTTTCCTCCAAATTGTGGTAAAGAAAAATAACAACACTAGCCTAGTTTACTTACAGGGCTACAGGGCACACAATAGACCAAAGGCTTGGCCTGTGGCGCTAATAAATGGTTGGATTGTGAATTTGATCCAACCATGGATACTTTAATTTAAAGTTTTGAATAAAAACTAACAACCCTGATAGTCAACATGTCAATTGGCCTGTTTGAGAAAACAAAAAAAAAACATACAAAGCAATGTTGACTTTGCAAAGACGCATTTGCTAGTGTCATGTAGTCCTTGTTAACCTTCCCCCTCCCTCTGCCCCATCTTTTTTCCATGTTCCCTCTGTTTCTCTTATTGTATTTAAAATCCCTCTGTCTGCACGATTTGTGTCATTGTCTGTAATCCATATGGAAAAGGGGATTGTACTTCTCATTGTATACACAGAGGATTTTGCCACTCTGCCTGTCTCCTAGCAGTGAGATCAGAGGATTAGGAGCTGGGTGGAGGACCGACCCATCAGATTGGGCAAGTTTGAACCACATCCAACAGCAGCCTGGGAGTCAGGCTTGAGCCTCTTTGGCTTTCAACGCCTTAAGGCTGATCTGCAGCATAGTAGCGCCCTTTGCTAAAGCCAGAATAAACAGGATTAGACCTAAATTGGATGGAGCCCTGGGGGAGGGTTAAGATTAATCTTTATTTGTACTCAGATAATTTGCTGTTTCTCTTCGCTGGTGTACAACTGTTGTGGCATAGCTTTAACAGACTTAATCAGATCTTTCTGGCTGACCACTAAATGTCATCAATAGTTTAATTATCAGGAAGTCTATGAACATAGAATGACTAAATATTCTCCATCTGAGCTACATTAAGATACTTAATAGATGATGACGAACACTTGAAGAAGTTTTGCTACAGCTAACTTTGTTACATTTAATGCGTAGGCCAAATGAACAAACAAAAATCAATGCAATCGGAGGTGAAATTTGCCTGGAAACTTTGCGTGGTTCTTGGTGAGGTATGATCGGTTGTCTACTTGTTTAACTTTTGTGGTAAAACCATTAAAATGTTTCCTGTGAGATGCTAAAAAGTGTAACAGAAGCCCAAGTAGAGAGGAGTCAGAAAGTCATTGATATGACCAGTAGCTTATGGTGGCTCCTGTTAGCTAATGTCAGCAAACTTTAAATAACATTAGCTAATAACAGCCACCGTAAGCTACTGGTCATACCAGACCAAGTAAGGCTTTAGTGCAAAAAACATTTCTGTGAATTAAACTGAGCAACTCTACCTTTTTGTGCTTATCAACAACTTTTTTGTCACACTGCCTTGCTTCACATATGCAGGTGGGCTACAGGCATCCATCATCATCTTTGGGTCTTTCTAAATAGGTTTGAAGGGGGGGGGGGGGGTTGCCTTATTACGAGATGGACATGGCCGAAAATGACTCCGCTCTCACAGGAGGAGGATGAGAAGACAAATGTCAGAAGGGAATAAATTATATCTGCTGAGATGAAAAGTGAGCTATAATGACTTTACAAAAATCTGATGCATAGTTACAAATATTAAGCTTCATCATATTAGTGGCTACGCATATTTTTCCGCTCATATAAATAAATTAGCAGACCTAGCTGTCTCGGGTAGAGCTTCCTGAATTCATTAAAGACGTTGGAGCTAGTTTTCATCAATGAATAACGAGGAATGGCAGTATGTACAAAAATGTGGAGTCACTGGGGAGAGAAGTGTTTAGAAATGGATTCAGATACATCAAATACACTTTTTACAGGGAAAAGGAATATGTTTATGGAGAAATCATAGTCAAAGGTTTTAGTTTGGCTGATGGGGAAAAAACCTCAACCCACACTCATAGCAGTCAACAACACTTTCTCTTCTTTTTCACATCAGCCTCAGCTGAAAGTTAATGTGTTTTTATTGCTACACACATCAACAGCCATTTAAGCTGCTTTCCTTTCTAACTAACCAGCAAATCAGCACACAGTTCATCTGCTTTCAGGTGTTTCTCTTAAACTGTTACAGGAACTTACTCTCAGAGTTAATTTAAATTAAAACTAACACTTCAAATGTTTCTACGTTTACTCGACTTTACTCGACTCCGCCAGGTGATTTCACCTGCTTTCAAATGATATCTCAACTCCTTTTAATGAATACACTTCAACTCACAACTCAACTGCTTTAGGTGAAGTGATTATAGTGAGACTCTCATTTAATCTTTTTACGGTGTTTGAACATGCAATTTTTAAATGAGAGTGTTTTCATACGCCTTTGCTTTTATTGTTATGGTCTGTTTTTCACACAGTGCCAATTGCAAACACTTGAAGATATCTGGTTATGAGTTTCAGTCTACATAATACCCTGAAATTTGCCCTGAATACATTCTGTTCTGTTTTGTTTTCTATGTATGAGGAGGTTTTGGTTGCCAGGTATCAACACTCGTGTTCTCATATTAAAAAAAAAAAAAACTTTCTGTAGTTGGTTTACAGTGTATCAGTATTCCAATCAGGTGCCTTTCAATTCTACAATATACTGAACATGATCTAGGTGAGGTGTGTAAGTGGGTGTGTGCAGGCACAGTGTGTTATCTTGTTATCAGTGACAGAATTCCGTTGACAGAGCAAAAAGTAATTAGTCTTCACCGAGGAGCCGCGGTGAGGGCGACCAGAAGCTCCGGGTGATCTATCTAAAGGCGACCTTGGACAGTAGGAGATGCAGAGACAGGAGGTGGGAGACTTGGATTCATCTGAATACTCATTTATCAACTAGCAGACATCAGAATGGCCTGATGGTGCAGTTCAGTGCTGTTTCCTCATTTTCCGTCGGCCGTTGTTTTCTAGAGTCCTAAGCAGTGCCTTGTACTGCTTTCATTTAAATTTAAAGTAACAGACTCAGATTGCTGAAGCGTTCAGCACGGAGAAGGGATTTGCAGTCACTGATTTCATTGTCTTGCTGTTGGCAACACTGCAGTTCAAAAGGCTTTCAAAGAAAGGCTACTTGTACACCAAAGCTATAAATTAGCTTTTGTCAAACTGGGTTAAAGCAGACTACAAATCAACAATATGGATTCACAGCAGGATTAATCTTTTCTTTTGCTCAGAGACAAATGCTCCTGGTCTGATTATGTTGTAATACAAATCGATCCCGGAGGTGAAAAGCTAGGTTTGACTGCAGTGAGTAATGTTATGTTTTATGAAAAGTAAATAATTTAAAAACTCCACCAATCTTAGCAAATATCAGCACCATGAGGACAAAGAAGCTGCAAAGCGACTGTTTAACATTTTATTCATTGTATTATTTATCTTCACATTTTTAATGTCATGTTCATATTTCCATAAGTACCACTTATCCTGCCTGAACTCCGGGGGCGATCTTTATGAACAGCAATTTAGAAAGGTGTCTGTTGGTGTTGCCATGAACAAACTGAATGAAGGATGTATTGCAAACATCAATAATGTGAATAAATACCTGAGGTAGCAATACAATGAGCAGGGGACCCTGCTCATCACAGTGGTCTCATAAGACGGAATTGAGAGTAATAATGTTTAAAGTCATCTATCTCAGTCAGTTAGGTACAGCCAGTGTTCGCTCAACCCCTTCAGCCTGTCAATGGGCTTTCTGCCCGGGTGCCAATATGTGGTCTCAACCTGGCAGGGCAGGGCCCAATAAACAGCTGGTAAATACCTTAAGGGCCCAGATAAATCTAGCTGACTTCAAAGACCAAGCACCAATAAAGACCCACTGATGTGTCACCTCACCTCATTTTTAGTCGTGAATATTTATTGTTTTAGAGAAACACTTGAAGCCAAGCTTTCAGGGGCTTTAAGATCCAATCCATATACACTGAACAGAATGATACACGTAACACTGTTGTTTTTACCCCCATTCATCATTAGCTGAACTTAAAGATCTAAGGGTGCTTTCGCACCTAGATGTGCGTTTTGGAGCGCTTTACAACAGTGCTGTGTGAACACAAGTGACGTATTTAATTGATTCAGAACAAAGTATCTGTTCCAGAACAAAACAAATCGATCCAGGTGTGAAAGCACCCTAAGACTTTCTCTATGTCCACAAAAGGCTTATTTCTCTCAAATATTGTTCACGAATATGTCAAAATCTGTGTTGGTGAGCACTTCTCCTTTGCCGAGATTGTGGCCAGCCAGAGGCACACCTGTGCAATCCCCATGCTGTCTGATCAGCATCTTGATATGTCACACCTGTGATTATCTCGGCAAAGGAGAAGTGCTCACTAACACAGATTTTGACAGATTTGTGAACAATATTTGAGAGAAATAGGCCTTTTGTGTACATAGAGAAAGTCTTAGATCTTTGAGTTCAGCTCATGATGAATGGAGGCAAAAACTAAAGAATTGCATTTACAATTTCGTTCAGCGTATTTCAGAAAACACATTAGGTAAATGAATGAGTTGAAAGTGCCTCTCCTAATATTAAGTCAGCCTTTAAAACAGTCCAGGGTGGGTGTTTGTTCATAGATTCATCCCACTGAGCAGGACATTAATGATGTTTAACAGTATTTTCTATTACAGTACTACGGTATTTGCTAGTAATTATCGCCTGAAAGCTAAAGAGAAACATTTTTTGCGACAATGCCTTGACTGATATTTTCTGGAAGGTTGCATTTACTCTTTCCTACATCTACTGTGCCACTGAATGCAGCACAGAGTTCAGGATATTTCTCATAGACACACTTCATTGCATATTGTGCTTGTTTGTGAGCTGAGACAACGGTTGTCTTACCAAAAGTAGGTCTTCACATGCTCTTGGATCAACACCCATGTCTCCCCAAAGTCGTCTGATTTCCACAGCTATGGGAGGGGGAGAGAGACGGTGTAAGGAGAGGGAGAAGAAGTAGAAGAAGAAGAAGAGGAAGAGGGGGATGGTGCACTGTAAAAATGTAGGTCATGCTCATTCCCTCATTTTGGCTCTTACCCATGTGACAAGGAGAAAACTGGAGAGCCGTTTGGTGCTATTGTGATTGAACTCAAGAAAAATAAGCTTTCTTGCAAAAAAAGCTAAGCAACCAATAGTTTCTTCTCTTGGCTACCATATACTGAAAGTTGATATTAATTCAACGGACAATATATGAATTCACTTATTCCAGCATTCTCCGTCCTTTCTTGTATTTGTTAAAAAAAATAAAGCTGTCTCATCATCTAAAATTATGACTACAAATAAGGGCTGCACAATACATGAAATTATTATCTAAATTACAATCAGGAAAAATGCAATTCACAGAAGTTGCATATTTTTGATAAAAGGTAAAATGTTACAAAACAGCATAATAATGACATAATACTGCAAAGATGCCTGTGCCTACAAATGTCACATCATCATAATAGGGTTTTTTTCAGTGAAAATGAAAACTGTGGTGCAAAAATTCCCTTTAATCGTGAATCAATTCACAAATCGTAATATCTGTCAAAATAATCGCAAAATATAATATAAACAAGAAGTGACTAAAAACAAGAGCAGTGCAGCTTTCAGGCACTTCAAGCAGTCCAATAAATCGATTCAAAGCGGTTTTATATTTATGGCCAAAATGTTATCACGATAAAAAGATTCTTATCTTTCGATATCGATAATTATCACGATAAGTATCAAATCGTTCTTTCTTTCAAGTTTAAAGGTTGATTTCTGCTCCTGAGTGAAAGTTGAAGAAACCTGATGGTTAACTGCAGTTTAAACTCTTGATGCCAAACAGTGAATCACCTGACAAATCTGAGGTAGAACGTTCAAATCAAATTATAATAATTTTTTTGTCAACAGATATGCGCCAGTAAAATTAAGTAAAAGCTTTTTTCAGTCCTTTTTCTTCAACAAAATAAACATCTTAATAAAAACTTAAGTCCTAATTCACGTATGATTCAAGTGAATAAAGCCAAACGTTTATTGAATATTTACTGAACATTTGTTATATTGTTATTGAAAAAAATTATATTGCGACAATCATTCTTATTGTTTTGTTGTCCAACCCTAATATGGCTGTGTCCTTCTTGTGCCGTGCTATCACACATGAGGTTTGATCATATAAAAACGATTAGATTACAACCCATGACGACAAAGCTGCTGCTGCAGGTGGAGCCAGTCTTTACCTGTTTGTTTCGGTGAGAGCTGTCGTAGCCAAGAACCAGGTTGGATCTCCTGCTGTGGAGCAGCAGGTCTGTCGGTTTGAAGGGCAGGGAGAAGCCCTGGACGCTCTTACAGAAGTCAAAGGTGTTCCACAGGTAGTTGTTGGTGGAGTCCACAAAAAGGTACTGAAGAAAAAGAAAATTCCCACTTTAGCACAAAAAAATACGGCATAAGACAAATCCTGGATGCATTTTCAAAACATTGATTGAAAAGTATGAAGTTGTTTCTAATTTGACGATTTCCTAGAAAAATGAACATCAAATGGAAATACTGATGTATAAAAAGTCATATTACATATTCAGTGCTCCATTAACTCATGTATACCCACCAGCCCCATCCCACCGTTGGATTATGTAATTGTACTGCGCTAATCCCACTTTTCTCAGATCGCTTTGATGTGCTGTGTCACTGTATTCCCAATAACCACTCAAGTCTGTGTAAGCAGGGCACAGTGTAGCTGCACAGACGACAGGCAGAACCACATGATACACCAACAGAAGAAATAAAGAAGGCCCATCCAAATATAATATGCTAGGTGGATTTTGGACCCTGTCCCAAATCTTGGGAAGAAGAAATAAATACTTTACATAAGAAGCACGGCAAGATGAAAACCAGGAGGAAGAAATAAACTAAGAAATAAAAGTAAGTCTAATGCAAAAGTGATGATAGAGCTTACTTTATTCCAACATTTTGAATTAGGCCTGTAGCTTACGTCGACGTCAAATTTTTGCGTCGACGCAAAGTTTGTTTTGGTTTTGCACCGTTCGCGGATGTACAGTTTGCCACACCGAAACATTACAGAATGGAGGACGAAACAGCAACCAATAAAAGCCCCAACAAAAGAAAAAATCGTAAATCTAAATCATGTGTGGCGCGTGTGCTGGCATGTGTGTAAAAACACTGGCTCTGATTGGCTACCGAGAAGCATGGCTCTGCCTTAGCCAGCATAATCGCTGGTTGAAAGGCACCCCAGCTTCGCTCTCGTCTCTCTCCGCCGACAGAGTTTAGCAGGCAGGCGAGAGCGGAACAGGTGAGCCACGCGTTGCGTCCAGAGAACCTGATATGGAGAGCGCAGCGTACCGGTCCACTTCAAGCACTGCTTACCTCGTTATTAACCCACCTCCTGACTAGCTGTGTGAGCCAGCTGGTGCTTTCGGATTACACAGTTTATTACATAGTAACGCACCGCATTTAACGACCAGTAACGTTGACGGGGTTGGGATGGCGCAATGGTTAAGGCGCTGGTCTTTGGTGTGAGAGACCCGGGTTCAATCCCCACTGTGTCCCCTGAGCAAGACACTTAACCCCTACTTGCTCCAGAGGCGTGCGACCTCTGACATATATAGCAATTGTAAGTCGCTTTGGATAAAAGCGTCAGCTAAATGAATAAATGTAAATGTAAATGTAAATGTAACGACGGGAAAAGTAATTAGTTAGATTACCCCGTTCCTGAAAATATAACGCCGTTACGTAACGCCGTTCTTTTAAACGCCGTTATTCCAAACACTGTTAATAAATAAGTATTTATTTGAGATACATTATGGTTTTTATTAATCGAGCTACAGAAAAATAATCTTTAAAATAACCGTCCAATTAGTCGTTAGATTAGTCGACTAATCGATAAAATAATCGCCAGACTAATCGTTTAATTAATAATCGTTTACCCCAGCCCTAGGTGCAATAACCTTACTAACTAACTAACTAACTAACTAACTAACTAACCAACCACAGTGAGGCTTTGTTCACTTGATTATGCAACTCTCTGTCTTCCTAATATTATGCAGAAACCCAGAGAAGGTTCTGCTCCTTGTTCTCTGTGCCTAACCCATATTTGTCCAGTACCGTCGCTTCATCTCTGTCTACTTGCTCTTATCCACTCTTGGCTGTACTCCATCTCGTATTGAACCCACCTGAGCGAGACACACTCAAATCTGACACTCTTGTCAGCCCTGACTGCTATTCTCCACAGGCAGACACCGAGCTTTTATGTTCACTGCTTATGTTTTCCATATAATCCTTTATGCAGTGACGAATAAGGCTACATTTTTTTCTTAAGATTAGAATTTGAAGGATGAGGAAACTGCATCTGGACCACGTAGACCGTTAGGTGGCGGCTGTGGCTCAAGAGGTAGAGTGGGTTTGCCCACTAATCGGAAGATCGGCGGTTCAATCTCTCGGCTCCTCCGGGCTCCACGTCAAAGTGTGCTTGGGCAAGATACTGAACCGTGTGTGTAAATGTGTGCGAATGGGTAAATGTGATGTAGTGTAACAGCGCTTTCAGTGTTCGGAAGACTAGAAAGCTGCTATACAAATACAAGCAGAACTTTCCCCAGTCTACACAATCACATGCCACTGACACATTGTAGGTTACTCGCCTAAAATCTGGTCACACTTATAAAAAAACCTTGCTCCAGTGGCCTTTATCCATTCTGTCCCTTCATCTTTTTGAGACACTTTATCTAGGACAAACCAAAGGAACAATGGCTTGGTCATCTTTCATAAATGGTACCTTTGCTTCCTTTAAGGTTTATGTCCCCAGTCCTAGTGTTTTGCTCAAGGCATCAGTATGCTGGATAGCTAATCAGTGTCTGGAAGCCACCTTCCCCCACACCTTTTAGACTAAAAATTTGGGACGCTGTGTCTGACAACTTTGGTCATTTTCACGAAACCAAAAATCCATGACAATCCTAACACATAAACAGAACCCAAGAGCACAATGGCTTCCATCACTGTCAAATGGAAATAGTGTGGCACCCCTGCAAAACAGCAGAAACCAGCGATCTTTAAGGATTGATGCAGTTTTTTTTTTCCTATATGACACATTTGATCCTCCCCCTCAAGCCCACCTACTGTACCTGATGGTGGACTGTGTTCATTATGCATGCAGCTGACATTATAATAAGTCTTGCCTATTAGAGACTCCTCTACTGTACCCATCACCTCATTTTTATGACCTCACTTTCAGCAGTGCACTTCCTTGTTGCAGGAGCAATTAACTTCATCTGTCTTAAAGAGCATGTGACAATACTGCAGACCTTAGTCTGTAAGTGGTACCGACTGGGACTTACCCTCCTGTTGTCCGCAGGGCTGTGGTAGAATTGAGAGATGACCTGCTTGCTGCCGTCCTTGGCCTTGACGTCTGAAAGCTGGAACTTGTCTGAGATAAGAGTGAAAGTGGTCCCATAGTCATTGGACACGTAGACCTGGAGACAAACAGGAGCGGAGGGAGTAAGCAATCACTACACCTTATGGTCCATGATAACTGTACAGACACCATGGTTATAGCAGCACTTGGGTTTAGGCTGAACATATGTATAAATTGCGATTTGAAAGAGTGCAGTTTTCAAGTCGCAAGCACAGCGCATAATTAACACAATTAACGTGTCTTTTAGAAAATGAAATGAAAAAGTCTGTACAGTTACGTCAGGGCTCTCAAGCCTCACGCATTCACAGCGAGACACACACACATTTCAGCCAGTTCACACGCTCACACACCACATCTTGCGTTTCTCACGCTAAGAAGTAGGCTAAGTTAAGATAACGCCCACGAAGTTGTCGCGCTATGATGATCCCGCCGCAAGCACGTTCATTACTGGAGTGGAAGTTGGAAGCGCAAGATGGATAAAGTAACTGCGGCTGCCAAATCTTTTCTTTTCTTTCCTGGACGAAATCACTTGCCTGTGATCAAATATAGTGAGAGCAGCTGTTGGGGAATACAGCCAAATTCATGCTAAATCATTATAGATGCAACCAAAAACTCTCCCACCTCTTTGAGGTGTATGTGTATATATACATACATATACACATACATATATATACATATATATACACACAAACACACACACATACATACATTCATATATATACAAATAAACCTTTTAGCACATGATTAAAACATTGATTTAAGCTGATCCTTTTATAAGCTGTGCATGCTGACACATCCAGGATTTCAGGCTGTGAAGTAGCTCATCCTGTCAGTCTGTGAAGCTTAAAGGTGTTTTTCCTGTTTACACTCGGTGTGTCTATTCTTTAAATTGACCAAACACATAGACGCATTGCCTTCCTCGTAGCTTTACTGAAAAACTGCCACGGTGCAGAGCTGTCAGCAGCAGTGTGGCGTTATGGCGCCCCTAAGTTAACAATCACTAATTTAACCTAAGAAATGTGGGCTAAATTGTCTTTTTTTTTTCTATGCTAGACAAAGGATGTTTCTCTCTTTTGAACCATTGGAGGACCTCAATAAAATAAAACTGCATGACGTGCCATCACCATTTATAGCAAAGAATCACAAGTAAAATAAAAAGACATTACTGCTCCATTTCAAAATGGAATCATTCCATTAATCTGCAATTAACAAAAAAGCTTAAGTATCCCCTCGACTACATCCCTTGGGAGACAATTAAATATTTAAAAATGTCTACTCTTTCAAACATTTGCCTCTACAGTTGTGGGTCTGTCTGGGAGATAAGGTATAATTAAAAGTATCAAGTTTAACTCAGTGAGGCTGTAAAAAGTGCTACACATTAACCAGTCCATGGGCTGGCTGTTACTTTGGGCAGACATTGGCCCAAAATCTCATCAGATAATGTCTGTTGGTGATGTCTGTCTCTTATATGAAGGATGATGAAGTTTGATAACCTATTTTATTTACCAAAACTGATCAAAAATGACACTTTTATAAGTGAATGGAACCTTTTAGCTGGAGAATATAATACAAACTTGTAAAATATTTTTATCAGACAAAAATCAATATTGGTATTCTCCTCAAGAAACCTCCATAAATAAAACACTTAAGAGGGTTTCTTCTGTCGTTTAGCTGTCTGTGTGTGTGAGTGTGTGTGCGCATGCTGCACACGTGGGTGTGTGTGTGTGTGTGTGTGTAGCAGATGGAGGTCTTAATCTGTGGCTCAACAATCATAAACTCTCCAGAGACATGAGAAACAGTTAGACAAGTGTGAACACACACCTTCTGCTGCCCTGCTGATATACAGAGCCAATTTACTGACTGGGGATCATTTGCAAAGAGAAATCAAGACTGTTGACATATCAGGAACACTATGTGGGGTTATACAGGCTGTAAAATCAAATGGTTGTGTTATTTTTGGCTTTTCTAGATCTCTTATGGGTGGATGTGTTCAGGTGTACTTACAGTGCTGGTTTTGGGCCCTGTGGCTCCTGCGCTGTCTCGGGCCAAGGCTACGATGACATTGCTCTTCTCTCCAGCCCAGTGGACCACCATCTGGTTATGAGAGTCGTTCAGGTTGGCCTGCAGGAAAAAACAGGTTGAAGTAAAAATGCCGACTCAGAATCTCTCTCTACGGACTAATGTAAAAGTAAACCTCACAAACAGAGATACTGTCCAGGCGTGTAAACTGGTCAGAGGTAAAAAAAAAAAACATTTTTAAAAAGAAGGTGAGAAGGATACACAAGTAGAGAAACGCACAGACAGCAGAACAGGGGTCTTTTATTAAGCTTACATGTTGTATAAATAACATGCATTTGTCTACTGCAACAAGAGAAACATGCCGACACGCAAGGGTGTCACTTTGTGTTGAAAAGTAGTGGCTACATAAAACTTATGCCCCCCCCTTAAAGGCCTCAGATTAGGAGTGTAATGAAACACTGACACCATACTGGTGTCAGGAGAATGAGATGCGACGACATTTGAACAGTATTTAATAGAAATCATCAAGGCTGAAATATATTAGTTGGGGAAGTTAGGGGGTCCTCCCCCAGAAAAATTTGAGCATTAAACACTTAATTTCTTGCATCTTCCCTGCTGAATTAGCACACATGCAGGTGTTATTCAGTCTTCCCTCCTCTTTTGTCATGTTCACAGGGAAAGAACGGAAAATTTGGCTAAATAGAAACTGTGACAAGAAGGTGTTAAAGTTACTGACCGGTGCTGCACGTTTTGTGGTTGTTTTATAATCAGTAGCTTGTTCTTTCTTTCTTACTTAAATAAATAAATAAATAAATAAGTGCAAATAAACCTTTCTCAAAGCACTTTTATTGGTGTATTTTTTCAAACACCAATAAAAGTGCTTGCCTATTTTTCAAAGCATTTTTGACAAATGCCTTCAAAAAGTGACGGGGACATGTCCCCAGCTCTCCTGGTGTAAGGCCCCATCTACACTACTCCTTTTTGGTTTAAAAACGGAGAATTAAAACGAATCCGACCTCTGTCCACACCAGCGTTTTAGCTGCGTGTGAGAGTTGATCTCCGTCTGTACTAAAACGACTGAAAACGCACATCTAGTGGCCGTTCATGTCACTGGCATACGTTCATTTATTTGTGGCGGCCCGCCACAATATCAGCTGGGCATGCGCATGCCGGTGTAAACATGAAGCAGATGGTCTATTCCGTAGTTACAGAAGATTTGGCGAAGCCGAAGGCCCAGGTTACTTTGCTCACCACTGGCTAAAAAAGCCAAAGCTTCTGGTTACAAAGAGTTGGAGAGCTAAATAATAATTTAGCACGAATTTGTCTATACTCCCCAACATCAGCTACTCTCACTCTTTGATCCCAGGCTCTGGCATTTAGTGGGCAACAGGGAAAGCTATGAACTCGGCACAAAAATGATAGTCCATTAACTGAATGTAGCGAATCTCTTAACTTCTCAGCGTGAGAAATACAAGGTGTGGCGTGTGAGCGTGTGATCTGGCTGAAATGCGTGTGTCTCACGGTGAATGCGTGAGACTTGAGAGCCCATCAACACAAACAGACATATGAAAGAGAGACGGCGAACGCTAGCTAGATGGAAGTGAGCCGTGCCGATGACTCAGCAGGTGCTGAAATAACAGAAATAAATCACGTCTATCACGTGATCACGTCTGGAGATGAGTGCTAACATTAGCATCCAAGGTTAACTAGCTACAACTGTCTGAGTGAAAAGGCTAGTTAGCTTAGCTTACTAGCTGTATCTAACCAGTGCTATGTGAAAAAAGTGGAATACTGTATCAAGGTTTGTTCGCTGTGCTGGGCTTTGATGTGCTACAGTCCTAGCAACGCTGTCAATCAAATGTCAGTCAAACATGGGAAAATGTAAAATGTAATGTACCATGATGTATACATACAAGTTAAGTTATTGTGAAATTAATTACATACCATGGTGTTAAGATGCTAATAAAGCTAATAAAGCAAAACGAGACTAGATGAATAAAAATGAATGAGCTGCACATTTTTTTTTAATCACTTAGAAAGAAGGAACGAATCCATCAGTCCGATCTGCTGACAGTCACAAGAGTAGATCTCATCGGCTCAACATATGACTTGAATCTGAGGCCACAGCAGACAGCGATCAGTTGTGTCTTCACAGTAAAACCTCAACCATAAAGGCCCAGGCACGAAACTAAAGACGCACTAACTTTCTTTCTTCAACGGCCCAACTGTCAAACTAAAAAAGAAAGTCAAAGTTCAACGGCAGTAAAGCAGCTGAACCAGCTTTCAAGGCTTTGTGGCAACTCATCAAGGTATGCAAACACAGAAGGCTGTGACCTGAGATAACCTCACGCTGCTGAGCCTGTACTCCTCAGAGCAGCTCAAGAAACAAGACAGATCACATCATAACCAAAGGGACTCACTCATAGTGATGAACTAGCAGAGAATAATAACTCTGCAGTTCTCCTCAGCTCTATATATGGGTTTAGCATCTTTCAGTTGTCATTGTCTTGGTTTTCTGGCCCATTAAGGGCAGAACGCAGCAGGGAAAAACTCTGATAAGCCCACAGTGAGCTTAAACCAAACTGCTGTGACTAAAGAGCCAGATATTTCTTCCTCCGAAGTTGGCGAAGACTAAAACAGAGCTAAAAGAAGAGTGTAGATTGGATTGATTTTTTTTCAGTGAACAGAAAGATGACTCCAAATGAGAGCCAATGTTGCTCCTTGTGTGCTGAACGTGTTAACAGGCAGTTTGTTTGCTAACATGTTAGTTTTATAAACTTCATAAGATGAGTAAAATGTGTATGAGAAAAACAGATCAAAGCAGCTTCGCATCTCTTTTGACAGTGTTTTCTCCGGCACGCAGACCCCAAAACGAATGCCAGTGTTAATAAGCAACAGCTTGCCTACACATTTGCTAACAACTTGAAATTTCAGCTTGTTCTGCCACCCTGAAGTAGCCAAAATAATCTCTTATTGCAGCTGTAAAGTACTAATCTTTAAGTATGCAAGTTTCACGTCACTACAATAACTATGTTCCCTGTCTCAAAGGATAACATGTTCATAAGATGCTGGTGTTTTTTTTATATTTTTTCTGATCTCCAGAAATCCAATGGAAAGACCAAAACCAACAGCGTGTTAGTCATCTCTCAGCACTTGTCTAGGCAATCTGTATCACACAACCCCCCAGCTAGAAAAGAGTGACAAATATATAGTTTTAATTTTGCTTTAAAGGCTAAGTAATTTGCTAAAGCCGCTGGCCACTGCAGTTTTTAGTTCACCTTACACAACCTGGAGAAAATTGTTTATTCGTTAGGGCCTATTTTAAGCTGTGGATGAATATACATTTTGTGGATGAATATATTTGGTGCGCTAGTGAGTGTGAGAGTCAGCAGGACGGTGTGACTCAGAGAATAACTGCTAGAAGCAAGGGCGTAGGTTCCGTTTCAATATTGGAGGGGACACATATTAAGCGGGAGGGTCCTGCATTCTGCTGAATTTTTCTGACCCAATTTCTGCCTTTTCGGCAGCAATTTATGGTGGAAATGTCTTTATGTAAAGAGAAACACAAAATTCAGGCAGTTGCCAGGTGACAATTCAAAAAATAAAAATGTAATGGAAAATATTGCAGTGAGGCTTTCAGGAATTCTCTATTGCTTTCTGAGCCCAATACTAAAAGACCGATACCAATTTTGATACTTGAGGATTTTAAAATCCAATATTCCGATATATGTATTCCTTTAAACTACGTATTCTCCTGTAGATCTAATTTAATATCATATCTGTTGAGTCAGCACACATTTGAATTTATTTAGAAGCCCCTGGAATTTAGTAGCTCCTGTGTTTCGGAACGTTTTCTGGACACACTTTTCTTTTAACTGTACAAACATCTGGCTCATCAAGCTTTAACAGTGTGTGCACGTGTGGCTACAGAGCGCCTGTCTATTTCCATGTATAAGGTGGGTGATGCAATAACTTGCAGTAACACATACTAATCCCCCCCCCCCAGTGCACCTCCCATACAGAAGATCAATGAAAAGAAATAGGCTATTTCATCTTTTTCATTGTCACGGCTTCCCCTTCCGTTCTGCTTTCCTCCCCTTATTTTTTATTGATGGTTCTGTGAGGGGGAAGGCTTCTGAAAGGGCTCTTTTTTTTGCTTCGAAGGCTTCTTCTGCACTGTCTTAGTGGCTCACACTGTGGAGTAAACAACAAAGATCTTTGCTACGCTTGTCAGCTGTGATCAGACACCACTCTCAGACCAGCTTTACATTTGTAGCGTCTTTAATCGCAACAATGATGGCGGATGACCGTGCCAAAATGTTGGCATTGTGATAGCATGATGGAGTTTAATAAAATATTCAGCCTGAAACATTTCAGCAGTTAAGAAAACAGTTGCTAGGGGCGTAGCGTGCATTGTGGGGCCTGTATTGTTGTTAACATCAGGGTTTTGCATTTACCATTCTGCACCAACATTCAACAATAAGCTTACAAGGAGAAATACATAGAGGAAAAGGCAGAGACGCTAATATCGCCACCCACAGAGGCCTCAGAAATCTATAAAGCTATGTTTTAGATAAGGGAGTGGGTGATTCTGGGAAATTACAACACTTTATCAGAAAACAGCTCCTGGAAAGCATCAAACATACACAAGTGTAAGAAGACCCAATTGTGGATCTGTCCTTTAGCATGAAGTCACATCCAGAAAACAGCAAAGCCAACATCCTGCAGGACTAGACTGTATGTCGCCAGCAAGACACAAATTTAACCTTTTCCTCATGTAACTTCCAACAAAGGGACGACTATGAGCCGCTGTCATGAAGCCAGCTTCACTGATACACAACTTGCTTTTCCCATCTCTTGCTTTAGTCATCAGCCTCCTCCTCCTCCCTCCTCTCCATCTTCCTCAGTCTGCCTCCCTCAGGGCCGCCTCAGTAAAAGCCGGGGCCGTCTCCCAGGCCGAGGTGTTGCAGCAGTAAATCTCTGCATTTTAGGCCTCATTGGCCGCAGTGCGAGGGGGCCAAAAGACTGCCAGCGGCTCTGCAGACTGACACAGCTGAATGTAGAGAACGATGATGACTGTGAAGATAAAAAGTATTTGCCAGGTTGCAGCAAATTGCAGCATGAGAGTTGGCGCCCGCAGATGATCGGCGGCAGCACCACTAAACACGGGCTATCAACGCCATAATGAGGAACATTTGTAAACCATAAAAGCTCCCTTTTATCTTCTAGCGCAGCACAGAATATTTGTTACAAACTCCATAAACTGCTACTCTAAACCTGCAGAGAACAGACTTTGTGGTTTGGCTCACAACTACGTTCTCACAGCTCTCCTTCACGCTCAGCTGACCTTTTCATGACCGTCCTTCGCACAAGCGCACAAGGCTACGCCAGGGCTTTACAAGCATTTACATGTCAAGGATGCCCAGATAGTTGCACAGTAGACCAACAGCACCTCCACTTTACAACATTTTTGTGGTCGATTTAAAATTTAAAATGCACAATGCACTGTTAAAGTGCATCATTATGGATTCCTCCCACATTTATAGCTACAGTGTTTTCCACCAGTTGAGAATGTATATATTAGTCTACTTTCTCTGGAACAGGAGATCCAGCACTCAACACGCTGCAAAACAGTGCCGAAGTCTCCGGCTGACTGCTCATTAGAGATGAAACAGCATGAAAATTTCACATCACTGACTACGTTTACATGCTGTCAATATTCGGGTTATGGTCGGGTTAAGGTCACGATTCGGGTTTCTGAAACATTCGGGATAACCCGTTTACATGCGTGAGCAGAGAGAGTTTCTCCTGTATACATGGAATTTGTAATCAATTGGCAATACCCTGATGTAAACGGCGACGCAACGGTTAACCGATTCTTCTTCCTGTATGTATCCAAAGACAACAACAGCAGGCGGACGGATAATGAATAGTTCGGGGCAGATAGCGATCGCCTTTGTTTGCGCTTTAGTGCTGGTACTGACCCACCAGCAGCACTTGACACTACTGTGCCTCATGTTCTTCATTAATAGAAGGAGAGAAAATTGGTTTCCTCCTCGCTCCAGAAGTACGGTGCTGTGTTGCGTCTCGCCATGTTTACCTCGTTTACTTCCGGTATACTGCACGCGGGTTTGGCGCATACAAGAAGTTCCTACACTCAAAAGACCAAGATTCCTTGCGAATAGAGCATGCGCAGGACACAAATCAATGCTCCTTTTGATGGGGATATGCCGATACGCGTTTAACATGACTAAATATTCGGGTTAGAAAAGGGGTACCCCAGGGGTAATATCCGGGTTTTTAAAAACCGGGTTATGAGCATATC
This sequence comes from Lepomis macrochirus, assembly GCA_024633595.2. Lineage (NCBI taxonomy): Eukaryota > Metazoa > Chordata > Actinopteri > Centrarchiformes > Centrarchidae > Lepomis > Lepomis macrochirus. The sequence goes on along the minus strand of JALXJV020000009.1, from coordinate 32,001,513 downwards.
CGGGTTTTTGCCGGTGTTTACATGGCCATGCGCGACCAGGTTATGGCTAATATCCTGGTTTTGAACGGGTTATTGGCTGCATGTAAACATAGTCACTGTAGAGACCAAAATTATCACAGTTCTCACTATTATTGCAGTGTTGTGAAAGGTTAAATGTGTAAGTTTCAGCGGCATCTACTGATGAGTAGGGCTCTACGATTTTGGAAAATAATCTAATAACCATTAATTGCATATTTAATTGCGATTAAATATAGGATTTTATCTTAGGCATCATTTAATGCTGATCATTTTGTCAATTCATGTTCAATATATTTACACAAAAACATTACAGGAATGTTTGCATGCACAAAAAGGACACATGTCTTCAATACCAGACCATTACTCCACCTTACTTAACAACCAGGTATTTCAATTGAAGAAGCACAATCAACCTAGTATTATTACTGTATATGTCAGACATGATAAGAAAGGAAGGAGGTTACAAAGGGACAGAGTAAAATGGGTTGCTTTATGAGCAAAGGTGGAGAAGAAGTATCAAATTATAATCATTTCAGAGTCACGTTATGGGTTTAAATAATATCATAATAATCAAACAATGTTCACCACAGCGTGTTATAACGTTAAGAGCTCAATACAAAGCTCACAATTCAACCACCAATGAGTCCTTATCTCAGTTTAAATCTCCACGAGTCCGTTCTCAACAAAAACCTCATTTACTGGATCCCAGCAAGTGACCAAAAGAAATTCTCAATGTAAGGTTCAATAGAAAAGTTAGCCAACAAAAATAAAACCAACAGACGCCTCTCGCGTCTGATAGACGCAGCTCTGTAATTCTCCGAGAGCACCGGAGTTACCCGAGTTTCACAGATATTCCCTGAGCTGGCTGCTGGCTGCGTGTTTGTGTGACACAGGCGTGAGCGCCAATCGCCACACTACACTAACCGTATTACACGTCTCTTTCTGTTGTGCATTTTCCCAGTCCGCCAAAGTGGTGGATTCCCTGACGCCACCGACATTTTACCCGCGGGCGGCAGGCACTAATTTCATTCCGTTTGACACTAAACTTTCTGCAGCGTCAGGTTCTGTCACCTGTGGACGCATAACTCAGCGCAGCCTAATCAGCCTAGCGATTACATTTACATTTATTCATTTAGCTGACGCTTTTACCCAAAGCGACTTACAATTGCTATACATGTCAGAGGTCGCACGCCTCTGGAGCAACGAAGGGGTTAAGTGTCTTGCTCAGGGACACAATGGTGGACGGGTCACAGTGGGGGGATTGAACCCGGGTCTCTCACACCAAAGGCATATGTCTTATCCATTGCGCCATCGCCACCAAAATCTCGTTCTATCATATCATGATTTTATATGCAAATGCAATTCATCATTCAGCCATAGTGGTGAAGGTTGTGAATTGCAGCCAACTGCTCCATCATCGCTCACCCCTCCCTTTGCAAGCGTGGAGGAGAAGCTTTGGTGGCCGACACGCTCTGTTGGCTCTTGTGCTAAATAATATCCGTGGTCCTCTATTTGTCCAAATTTCACTTTATTTTCTTCTAACAAACCAGACGGTGGCTACTGCTACTACTTCTTCCTTCTTCTTAGCACATATTTGCGCTCTGAAGAGCAGTTAGTCCGTTTGGGCTACTGTAGAAACACGGCAGCACTACATGTTCACGTCCATGTAAGAGGACCCGCGTCTAAAGTATTTAGAAATAGCTCACTCTAAGGTTATAAAACATTATGTTTCATTATGCAAGGTCTTTATATACCACTGAAAACATAGTTATGTGGACCTTAAAATATGCTGAAAATGTTCAGAAAGTACTGATACACACACAGAAACAATTTCACCAAGTTTTATATTGAAAACCAAACTTAAATTAGCAGCTCTTTGCTGTTGTTTTCCATAAACAATAACACGCAATACCTGAAAAACATGAAAGCCATACCAAGTATGCATTAAAATGAAATGTTCCCTGATTCTAAGGTCCACACGCCCTACAGTGCCTGAACAGTTAACTTACCTAGCTTGCATTACAGATTACAGCTGACAACCCATCCCAATCACAAACTCTTTCAGACTCTCTGCTCTGGCAGGAAGCTGCGGTTCATCAGGACCAAAACCTCTCGCCACAAAACAGCTTCTGCCCGTCCGCAGCTAGCCTCATTAACAAGCCCCAGGTCCCCCACTCTCTGTAGTTGAACTGTGGGTTTTGTATTGAGCGCTTACTGTATAACACACTGTGGTGAACTTAGCTTTTCTTCTGGTCTGTAGGTAAGTTGACCTGATGCTATTATATCAGCCATGACTTGACTCTCAAATTATTTGATATTATTAAAATTTGATACTTCTTCTCCTCCATTGCTCATAATGATAATTCATGCATCACCTAATTTCATCATAACACATCCTGACCCATAAGAAAGAAGAATGTATGTTTAATCTATTTAATACTGTGTTGGTCATACTACACACTGATTTACTGCTTGTCCATTTTGAATAATGCAGAAGGTAAAGAGCTTAAAAATTAATCGCATATTAAATTGCAATCGCAATGTTGGTTAAAAAAAAAAAAAATCACAATTACATTACTTTCCAAAATGGTTCAGCCCTAGTGCGGCCACACAAACTGTAAACAGAGAGAATACATCGCCTTGTGTATTTGACTTGCAGTCAGAGCTAACCTCTGTGACAAACAATTGTTTTTCCTACGCCTGCATCGCAATAAAAGCTAACTTATAGTTCTGCAAGCTGAATTAACAGAAGCAGCAGGAATGTTGCATTAGCTCTGATTTGGCTGCAGGAGAGCTACTGGTAAACAGGGAGGGGACGCTTCTACTAATGAGATTAAATTCCCAACAGAAGCACTAAGGTACATGCATTTATTGTTTCCTGTTGTTCCTCTTGTGCATGTGTAATTAATCTGAATCCCGCATAGAATGCTCCACCACTAACAATAAATACTGCTATATACAGGGGCAATTACTAACTGTAAACACATTGGATGACAATTGAGGAAAACATGCCGATCAAATATGTGGGTTGAACTAATGAAAATTCCAGCATTAGAGGATCAGTGGTGGCAAGTGTAAGAGCAGAATAGTTAATAAATACTTACTATCTAAATGACAATATCAAATATACATACAAAACAGCTGGGCTGTCGAGGTCAACATGATGTACATAGCTGCTGGTCAATATCAACTTGTTTTTTCCCCCCTCACACACTGCACTGCAACATGCTGGGTAGTCCTGAGGTGGCTCAATATGTGGCAGAGAGGTGTTGCTTATCTGCTCCCCTTCCATCAATCTCCGTGACAGCTTTGTGGTCACTTGGGAGTTGGGGCGTTAGACGGAGGGGGGGGGGGCGGAGTCAAGCGCATCGCAGACAAACAACAAGGCTACTGTACTGCCACGGTTTCTGCCTGTATCTCATGCTCACATGCATAATGCATTCTGTCTCAGCCAAGTCTCCTTCATACCTGACAGAGCGGACAGGATTCAGTAAAACCAGCAAACGGGTCGGAAAGTGCAAGGGGGGGGAAGGGATTTCTCTCTTTTCACAATGGGTCACTCCTCAGTCAGACCTTGAGAGCTGACAGACTGGAACAGTGAGTTTATCGCCATCTTTAATAGTCCCCCACTATGACAGGAGCCAGATTTACATCTGCACTGCCACATCCTGCTCACAAATGCATCACAACACAAACAATCTACCTGGCAGAAACACAAAATAAGCCTGAAATTCTTTGTTTTTGTTGGGGAACAAGTTCTAAGTACTGGAAACACACTGTTAGAACCCACTGTATGAAATGATCCTACTTATCCTTCATTACATGTCAGCTGACGGTTACAAATTGTGCAAGTCTGACAGTCTTCAGCAGGATCACAATCTCCATTGTCACAGTTTGAATGAGATATTATTGTCAAACTTGTATTCCAGAGTTTGAACACCTTTGATGTTTAAAATTGGTTCCCATTTCAATACCTCTCTGTTTCAACAAAGACCTGATCATAACCTTCCTTAAAGGAACTTTGATTGTAGGGCTGTTGCATCAGACTGCAGTAGTTCCAGTGAAGTACCTCACCTTTAAGTGAGAGTACATTATAGTTAAGGGAAAAAAATACAAAAGACCCCAAAATCAAAACCAAGGAGGCAAAATATGCTCATTTTCAAAAAAAGAAATAGGCAAAATGCAATTTCCCTGAACAAGTGTGCAAAAGAAAAGAACTATGAAACTGTGTTGCAATCATATTTAAATTAAATTTAAATATTGCATCTCTGACGATTACCCAACCAAGCGTCTCAGATTCCAATACTTAGTGATCAGTTAAGTTATTGTACTTTTCTCTTGCAACAGATTTTATTTCTGCTTCGGTTTTGCCCGTCAGCACAGGTGAAACTGGAAACACTGGCTCCTGTTGTTAAGGCCCAGTGTGTCCCTAAAAAGAAGAAAAACTGACAGAAAGGCAATTTGGAAAAAGGCCATAAAGACTTTTAGAGACCATTAAGTGGTTCCCTTAAAAAAGTTCAACAGTACGTCCTGTACACAGGCCACTCTTATAAAACCACATTCTAATAATAATCCAGACTGTATTAAGACATTTTATTCTTATGTCTAACTAGCTATCCCAGTCTAAAATCATGTCAAAAGTGATTTTCAAATTATAGAAGATTTTCAATTTTAAATGAAAAAAATACTTTTGGAGACATGTCCCTTTACCATCCAGACCACTTAACTGACAGTACCACCATGGGACAGACACCAGTCTAACTGTGGTGGGGGGTGATGAGTGGAGGTGTTCTAGTAGGTTCTTCTAGTAGGGATTTTTTTCCCCATTCTGTGCGCCGCATATAGAAGAGGCTTGTTAATGACACGGCCTATCGAAACGATCATACCAACGTGCTAATGAATGCCATCTGCACTGGTGTGTTCACTGTTGCTTTACCTGGTCCGTGCTTGTAAAGTATCCACTTTGTCCGCCTCTTGATAACATCTCTCAGTGTTTCTCTGCAAAATGCTAATATGGGTCGCCAATTATACTTTGGCGGCAGAGGTATGTTGCATAATAGACATTATAGATAATGGTCATTGCTGCCATTCTTGGGAAATGTCTGAATAGCTAACTAGCTCTTTAGCATATCTAGCAAGTGCAATTATCAAGTGTGTTTGCAGAAACTAAATTCATCTACAATCGACTAATAATTAACATGTCATCACAAAAATAAGAAGGCAGCATGCTCACACAAGTAATAACATGCTAACAGTGTGAAGTGATGTGGCTGTAACGTTAAAGTTACTTTCAGTTTGCTATCTTTCCTGCTGCTATCTAAAGGAATGAGTGAGTCCCAGGATTAATCTTTACAGTCAGACATGTAAACATTCCCCTAGATCTCTGCTAAAGAAATATCCCTTGTTATCCGATGTTCTAGCTTCTCCTCTCCAGCTAAACTAAGACAGCGAACAGTAGTTCAGAGAACAGATGAGATCAGCTGCTCTGCAGAGGAGAGAACAGGTCGCTGTGGTAATGCTGGCTGAGCAGGAGCCACAGAGAGAGTCTGGAAATCTGGATTTACTGAGGAGAGTCAGTCTGCTGTGTTACTGCAGAGCACAGTGACATGGACACTGTGAGTGTGAACAAGTAAACTGGGCCTTTTCCTCTAACCACGTGATGGACAAGAATGACACCTGTAGTCATGGTAACTGTACCGAACAAATAAAGCAACAACTGTACCCTCAAAACGCTTAGAAGACATTGACATTTATAAAATGCACGACAATGACGAGAACGAAAATTAGACTAAAACTAATGACTTCAATTAATCTACATATTCATCAGACGACTTAAGACTAAAACTAATCAAAACCAGGTGCCCAAATGAACAGTGTTTACGAGGGCAGCGGCCTAGCAGTCCACTAAACGGTCAATGAGAAGAGCTTTAGTCAACAAAGTTTTCATTGGTAATTTACAAACTGTTCAGGAGCCGTGGCGTCCTGTGCTTAGGGCTGGGACGAGAGTTTCAGGGGATTGTTCTGTCCTGTCCTGTGCCAGAATGAGCACCAGAACCGAAGCCCAGCGAGTGGGCAACGGAACCGGGCACAGCAGCCTCCCAGTGAACACACACAGCCTCCGAGGGCGACAAGAGGCCAGCTCCCTGGGAACGCAGCACCGAGGTGAGTTACAGCGGCTCCGACCGGGACTCTGTAGGGGGGGGTTCAGGCAGGGACGGGAGGGGAGTCGAGCGGTTGAGGAGCGAGTTAATTTGTAAGTAATGTTATATAATCCATTGTGTTGATAAATCTGCCAGTGCTGTTCTTGTGAAGCTGGAAGTTATTTGATCCGGTGTTGTGAACAACCAGACTTGTGTGATATTAAACTTGATGTTGAAACAAATGGGAGAAGAAAAAAAAAAAAAAATCAGTCTCCTTGCTGGTTGTTCCGCCACATTCAGAATCATTACTGCTTGTCGTTAACAGGCGGCTCGCTGTGTGCCTCTTGTTAAATGTCTATTTTAAAGGTTTATTATTACGGTTTTGTGTTTCTCTGTAATGTACCACAGTGTTAGCACTGTTCTTTCTCAGCTCTGGAACACAAACATGGCATTTTCATTTAAATAATGAAATTAATATCATAAACGTACAACACTAATGGCTAAAACCTACAGCTTTCAATGGCTTCACATGGAATGTGTTGTCACTTAAATGCTTATTTGTGTCAGGTCCCACACAGGCGAGCAAGGCTTTTCCTTTCACTAACAAGCCATTACATGCGAGAAGCTGGCTGCATTCCTTATTTGTGCTTGGATCCATATAAAAAGCCTCTGGTCTTGTCTAGCTGCAGGAGTTTCAACTGGCTGTCTGACAACACTTAAAAACCCTCATCAATATATTGATTATTTGGGATGGAACTAATGTCATTTCAACATTTTTACTTGCACTGCTTAATATTCGCAAAACACATTAATTTGCCGTGGGAAAGCGTTGATAAGAAGCATGACCAGGCCTAGCTGTAATATGGCAAACCCGTCTCTCCCAGGGTTAGTCATCCAGTTCAGACAAGTGCAGGCCCAGACATATCTCTCAGAGGATTAACAATGCAAGTGCAACTTGAATACCACCGACACAGTTAAACACCAGTCTATCTATCACAATAAGCTGGAAATCCCTTCCTGACAGTCTGTTACTTCCCATCATCTCACTGGAAGAGTAGCTCAGTTTGTTCCCTAATTTGGCTCATTTCAAGTCTTTGCACCTCCGAGCCTTAAAATCTTATTTTTGTGATGAAGTGAGATCATCTAACTTTTTGTCAGGCAGGTTCTCCTGTCATTTCAGAATTCTCTAGAAACAAGAATCTTAAAGCAAAAAGCACAAAAGGGCAGATTTCTGCATTCGCATCAACAAAATGACGGAACCCACTTTATTGCTATCTGCTGCATTCCTCTCCTTCCTTCCCACCCTTCTGGCCCTTTGATATGCTATTGGTAGCGTGAAGGAGCTGGGCTCTGTGTCTGGTACTACCAAGGAGCGGAACGAGAGCAACAATACGCTTGGGCATTTAGCCTACACTCTCCGCCCCCTCCACCCTCCCCTCTCCTCAGCTCTGAGCGTTCCATTATTCAACTGCGGGGTTGGGGTGGGGGTGGGGGTTGGGGACACCGTGGCTAGGACAGCATCGGCGGCAGAGCCAGTCTAAAACAATGACATCATCTCTGCAGGACTGGCAGGCAATGAAGGCTCTCTGCACGGTCACCAGGCACTGAGGACTCTCCACTTTGCATGCGTATGTTAGTCTGTGCTGTTAGCGGTGTATTTCTGGTTAACCGGAGGTCGCACAATTGTGAGGCCACTGGCCTCACAATGTAACAGCGGACGCCACCGTGACGTGTTCGTTCCAGGTGAACCTTTACTGATAGAAAGTAAAGGTAAAGGTGGGCAATTTAAAACAACAGAAGAAAACTTGCAAAAAAGGATGGAGGTAAATTGGCCAAAGAAATTAGTGCATATGAAATTGAATGTTTACAAGGATCTAATGCAAGGCTTGTTATTTTGTGTAATGGAGGCACTCAGTAGAAAACGGTAAATATAATAATAAAGTTCTTCATTAGGGCTGAAGTTGTTTCACGCCAAGAAAGCTCCGCTTGAAACGTCTTGACAGCAGCTGCACAAACTGAACCAGACAAAAAAGTAATGGAGATGTTTTCATACTGGAGCTAATGCTACATTACTGAACACGCACACACTCAGCCGGCTGGAGTGCCTCCAGACCGAGCTCGGGGACTTGAGAGTCGGAGATGGATTTTGAGGAGGCTTTGAAAATCACAACCGGCACGCAAGCGTTAAGGGTGAAGATGCGTGGCGTCGCACGTGTGTGTCAGAGGGAGTGTGTCGGGTGATCTGAGGATGCAGCCTGTGGCAGATTGATGCTGCTGTAAACACTGCTCCGGATTTAGTGTCACTCACTCTCTCACAGAGTGGCAGTCCGTGAAGATCTGCGTTTTATTTTTGTGTTCTGTTTCCAACTTTGGCGTCAAATTAGCAATGAAGGCTTGATACGGAGCTTCCCAGAGAGCATCTCTAGCTGCTACTGTGACACCTTTCAACACGGAGTGTCTGTCCTTAAAGCAGCTACAATCAATATTTTTCCATTAACAAGGGATTACATGACTACTTGTATGTGAAAGGGGCTGCCAGTAGGGACGCTTCCACAGAGAATTGACACCCGACTGTTTTGTTCTCAGCGTTGTTTTCAGCCATTGGAGGCCAGTTTTTGAAGACACCGTAGCTATGCAGCCAGCTACGCCGTAGGTTACACAGTAGGTAACGTGAACCTCCTCAAATATGTACCCACAAGGCCTCCGGCAGCTACTGACACACCACATGGAGGCAACAAGAACTTTGATGCTGCTTGTTTATTTTCCTGTTAGGAGTACAGGCGACTGGGGTTGGGCCAGTTTCCGGTTTTGTCAGTCCAGGCGTTAGAAGACACTCGGCACTGTCTGCAGCACACGTAGCAGAGTACGCATCACAGCTGAGCAGACGGTGGTGCAGAGTCACGCTATGTCTTCACGGTTAGTTGCTTAATAGTTTGTGAAATACACTGCTGGAAAGTTACTAAACAATGACTCCTTCATTTTCCCTTTTCAAGTAGAACTCTAATAGAACCATGTCCCTGACAACGGTCATGACGCTCATGTTTATCACATGTGTGTGCTATGCTAGCCGGGTGGCTACCCAGCTGTTTGTCAGTGCAGTCAGTAATGTAGCAGACTGAGAAGCCTTGTTTTGATTCGCTCCTATTTACCCTGTTAAAGTTACAGCATTAGGCTGAAGACAGAAGGCAAAGGGTGGTCACACCAAATATTTATCTGGTATAGATTTTTCATCTGTCCACTCTCTTTGCATTTTTTGAATTGATAAATATAATATATCAACATGTCTGTTTTTGAATGCATTCTTACTTTACAGCATTTTTTCCCCCCACGCCTGCCTAAAATATTTGCACAGCAGTGCAGGGTTATAATAATAGAAATATCTCTTAACATATCGTTTAACATACAGTACGAATTTGTGCACACTCACTGTGTGGCTTCTTACTGTTTATGTACACTCCACAGTAGCGCAAGTACATTATGATTAAGAGGGGTAATTGTGACATCGGGAGACCAGAAATAGCAGTGACACTGTCTCTGAACGACGACAACAGCTGCTGAACAAACAGATATGAGGATTTAAAGCTGTTGGACTTGTCATTAAGAAGCTCCTCTCTTGTAGCGACCAGTCTTCCATTTCTAAATGGCTGACTATCAGACGTTAGCACAGAGACGCAAATGCAGCTAATGAACTAAAAAGCAAATTAACCAACCAAGCACGTTATATTTTAGGTCTGCCGTTTCCAGGAGGTGTTCAATCAGCTACACAGTGTTCCACATGACAAAACAACCCTGCAAAACCTTCTGTATTTGTAAAGTTTTTCACGCTCAGTTTCTGCTCTCACTGTCAGAGAGGTGTTGATTCAACTCTATGGTCATTTTGTATGTTCAGTATTAAATAAAGCCGATGATTACTTTTCTCCAAAATGATGGAGCCCCATTGTGCTCAATAAATAAATAAATAAATAAATATGAAATAATCATATGAATAAATTGTGTTGTAAATATAAAATAACAATTTGTGAACAGTGTCACTTTTCATAATGACATGTTCCCCCCCCCCATACTGTCACCTTTCCACCAATCACAAGCCCCAAGCCTGTCTTTAGCTAGCAAGCTCAACGACTGCTAACAAATTTAGCCAGTTAGCACCTGTTAGCAAAAATATCAAAACATCTATTATGAAAATAAAAATGACAAAACATTTCATGACTTTACATAAGTTGTTGAATTTTATAAAGTAATTTGCACAACTTATTAATGTGATTATTTTATAATTACTTATTTATTTAATATTGACCACACTGGGGCTCCATAAGTAATCATCAGCAATTTTAATTATTACTTAACAGACCTTTTTCATGAAAGACACTTTGACTCACAGAAGGAAAAGCACATGTGTAAATAATAAAATGAAAGATGGCTGAATTCCATATAGCTACTTCAGTTTCAGGTGCTGGTATTGTGCATGCTGGCTCACTGGGACACCTGAACAGAACCGAGCCAGTGACACCTGCTTTGCCTGCTATGACAGGTAGAAAGCTCTGCTAAGAAGATGGGCTACCTTTTAAAGGGGCATCCACCAATTTTACAGATGAAGACCAGGTGTCTTATCACAGGGAGTACTTACTCAGCCTGTGAAAACTGTTGTGCTTGAGCTGACTGAACACTCACTCTGCTTCAAACTAATTGACATCAAACAACCAGCACAAATCACGATATCGGCCCCCAGCCCCAGTGGACAGAAGAGCTGAGCGGATAAAGTTGATTTTTTTTTTTTTTATGGTTGATTATTTAATGTGTGTGCATTTTACAGTGGACTGCTTTCTTAACGAGTTCCAGTAACGGTTCAAGCTCAAGGACGAATCGATACCAGCTGTTCGTGACCCGACTTCAAACTGCTTTCTTTTGTTGTTTTACTGTTTACTTTCTATGTTAGCCTGTTGACCAAATGTGGCCACTCCCACAGGCTGGGGCGATGTTGGACTAATGATGTAATATTGAGTGAAAGTGAAGAGAAACTGTGTGAAGTTAAACCTGATTTGAAGCCAACTAAATAACGAGAGTAGTAGGTTGGATCCGGTAACTGTTATTTCATGTTGCTTTATAATCTAAAATGGAGCAGCAAAAAATTCTGTCAGTCCCTTTCTTCGCTGAAGGCAAGCCTTTTGGCGCACATTGGATTCTACAGTCTCCTGGGGAAGAAGGAGCTTGACATGACTCATTCAATATGCAAGGTTTGCAAAATGAAAATCAAGTTGGGATTCGGGAACCCTACAAATGCCCAGGCTCACATCACACGCCATCAATCAGAGCAGCTTTCATGCCGTCATTTTCCACGCTGCCTTTTTTAGCACACGGCGGACTGGAGTAGATCTAGAAATCTGCACCACTGTGTCCTGAATCAGACATCGTTTTAAATCAAGGTTCACTCATCAGTTCTGAATCGAATCTTGACCCTCAATAATTGATTAATAAAAAAAAATTACAAATAAACTGATAATGAAAGAGTAATTTTTAGTCCAATAAAAATAATAGGGGGTGTGTGTGGTGTGTGTTAGTGGTGCCTAGAATTTTCCACCAAATATGGAGAAACAAAATGTCCACTGACTAAGACTAGAAACTGATAACAAGCGCAGGGCCATCAAGACATCCGATGGTTGCCTTGGTGATGGCTGTTCAGTGGCCACCACTGTTTGGCTCCCAGTACATTTATACCCCAACCTGTGCATGGGCACTTTGAAGCTGCAATTATGACTTGGAGTGACACTTGACGGTGAAAAAGAAGGTGGTGGGAATTATATCAGGAACAGACCTCGCACACATTCAACCACAGATACACTACTGAAATCAGCTGGCTTTGGTAGGAAAAAAAGTGTGACTCATACTTCTGCGCGGCCTGACGTGCACCTCCTTAAAAATGTAACTACACGTCGAGGCCGTAAGCACTGTGATTGGTCAGCTGGGTGGCCTCGCAATGCCTCCGAGCCGACAGGAAGTGCCCCATGCTTAGAAGTAACTTTTACCGCTGCCAAAACGGCAGCTGCAACACGGTGGATCAATACATTTGACTGTCACAACCCGAGCGAAATGACTAGTTTCCCTGTCAGAATGTGATCCATTCAGTCGGTAACATTTGAAAAGGCTACACCAGCCGCATGTATAGAGTTTTACCCCCTCTCACGTTAGCGGAGGGCTAAACCGGAAGTTAGCCTGCTCGGCCGGCAAAAGTAAACACAGTGGATGCTGTAGCGCTACCGCCGACTAGTGTTTGGAGTTGTAATTGCAGAATGACGGAGACACCGACGCACAAGTATAAAAACAGAGTGTGACGAAGTGGATTTGTTCACCACTTGTCCCGTACAGGCCATTACCTTCTAGTTTATACATATATATGTTTATTTTTTGGGGTAATTTACCATAGCTTGTGTAAAAGTGCACCACTTACTATCCCGGGTTGTTTGTGTTTGCATTATTTTACAGTCGACAGCAAAGCATATGATAAGTTAGAGTAAACTCACAGTCATAAGTTAGTTTCAGCTCCATTTTATTAGGTTGCAAGTTGCAACCTAATAAAATGGAGCAGCGGCACTATATGGTTTAATTGTTTTCCTGTGTTAATATTTACAAATGTTTGTTCCTTTGTTCAGTTCCACCATGCAGAACAATTGTTTGGGGAGGGGCCGGCCTCAGCATTTCCTGTTTTATATGAATAGGGGGTCATGGATGACATCACCGGACCAAAACAAGTAGAGGGGTTTTTTTTCTTTATAGGGATGTTTCTTTTGGTTGTTTTTGGTTATTATAAATAAATGTGTGAATAACCCTGACCTGTTTGGGGGAGCGGAGTGAACTGGTAACTAAGTTCCAAATGTTAAGAGATTTCTAGGTATTAATGTTATGGAGTAGATCAACCTGCATCAGAATGGGATGGGCTGGAGCAGTTGGGTGTGAATTGACCACCCTATATAAACAGTGGGCTTTGGGCTCCCAAGGGGGGGCAAAGAAGGTGAGGCTGCCCTGCTGTGAACACGTGCCTTTTGTTAGCGTTACTATAAGTTTAATTTGTTATTTTTCTTAAGTTTTTTGTTTGTTTGAGAGTTGAACTAACCGTGTACTGCAGACCACTGTAAATAAAATAATCACCTCTGGGAACATATCATGTTTGAGTCTACCTACCTACCACCTTCCTAGCCACTCTGGCCAGGCTACACCGCACATAGCTACGCACGGAGACCCTACAAGCAGTATAAATCAAGCTTAACAAAAAAACATGAAGCTGCCACAGCTCCTAGCTAGCTTAGTTTCTTCACATACCGCAAAATTTTGTATCGTACAATTCTTGTAAAGATTTTTGTAAATAGGGATGGCACCCAGTGTTTCCCACAGAATGACAGTGTAACGCTGCGTTCCATTTACCTCGGAAGTAGGAGGTCGGAGCTGGGAATGACGTCACACCCGAGTTGACTGCGTTCCAGTAATCCTCGGCCAGCTGTTTGTTTACAACTGGCCGCAGCATAAAATACAATTTTGAGTAGGCTTAGTTGAGAAAAAAATCGAAAAATCAATATGTGGCAGTCAGAGTTCATACTGTGGCGGGCCGCCACAAATAAATGAACGTATGGGAAACACTGGCACCAATCTTAAGATATTGGCCCAACACTCAATAAGATGGATCGGGTATCATTAAAAGGGGGCCGATCAATTAAATTACGTGCGTACTAAGAGATGCATCAGCAGTGCACTGGTAGAACATTTTGCTAGGAGGGCTAACAGCATTTTGTTTTACAAAGTTAGGAAGCAATGTTTAATTCAAGCTTGATGTTGCCTTACACATTAGAATGGTTCCCCCTCTCTTCCTCACGGTGAAGAATAAAGCTTATTCTATTTACATAGGTATCAGATCGGTACTCGGCATCAGCCAATACCCAATACCAAGGCCCAGGTATTGGTATCAGTATCGCGACTGAAAAAGTCGGATTGGTGCATCCTACTTGTAAACTTTGCTGCTGGCTGAGACAAACAAGCCCCTCATCTCTCTACCAGCAGAGGAAGGAGGAGGACGAGGAAAGACAGATACTGACTGATGTCTGAGTTCTTTATTCTTTCCAAACTTCACTCAGTATTTTGAGCAGGAATATAATTAATTTTATTGACATTATAAATGTGTTTCCAGTGAGATATTATTTATATAGTGATGTTGTAAACTTTACTGTAGCTGCTGTACAAACAACATTTAGTTAGACTAAAATATTCACTTTTAATCCTTCCAGAATTTAAAGACAACCAGGCTGATATGTACACTTTAATATTTATTTAGTGAGCACACCATCTGTTTTCCTCATCATGCAGACTTCTTGACCATATGATGTCATACCGTTACACACTGCTGCTGCAACAACAACAACAACAAGAAGCATGGCTTAAAGCGAAAGTAACATTGCTACAGAGCTCCACGGTGGAGGGATTAGTTCTATAAAGGGGAGCGACTTCAGAAGTGTGAAAGTGAACCATTAAACCACTAATATGTAAGAAGTGCAAGACAACAAAAGGGGCTTTCCAACAAGCATAGTTCACCACCTCAAGCAGAAGCACCTGTTTGAGGAGAGCCAAAAAACCCACTTGATATTCTTTTAGGGCCATGTTGTTCTTTTAGGCCCACCCTGAATGTAAACTGCACCCCTCTCAGACCACAAGCCATTATCTCTAATTACAACGCCTGCGGAAGCATCTTAACAAGCCCAGTCATACCACAACAAGCAAACAGGAAGAACAACCTGCGGAACAAACACTTGACAAGCAAAGCATTTAATAACCCCCCCCCTCCCAATTGAAACCCGATCCTGATGTGACTCTGAGGAGGCTATTTGTCCTGCTTGCTGTGTTTGGACGGCGGGGTGTCACCACACAAGGCGGCGGCGGTCAGCATGAGACGGCAGGCTGGTGACGAAAGATGGTGAGGAACACTTCCATCTGCTCACTGCTTCTGCTCACATAAACTGGACTTTGAGAGGGTTTTTAAATACCCATTAAATCACCTAAAAAAAAAAAAAAAGTATGGCTTTGCTAGATTTACATGAACATTAAATGGGCTTGCAGGGAGCACACAACCATAAACATGGTTATTTGGCATCAACCACAGTGACTTAATGCAGCAGTTCAGGATTTTTCAAATGAAGTTTTGCATCCACTTCTTAACTGTGTGGCCCCTTGGTGGGGGGGCGGGGGGGGTCACAGAGCCAGTCAGGTGTCTAACTAGGTACAAAGTATAGGGTAGATTCATTTACAACACAGGGTTTTATAAAGAAATTATTGTGAATCATTGATTAATCTGCCCATTATTTTCTTTATTCACTAATTAATCGTGAGTTCAGTTGTGTTTTTGGTGAGACCAACTAGCAGGTTCCCAGACCAGTTCAGTCCTCTGAAAGTCTCACAGTGAGGCTGCCCTGACTCTCCCTTTCTTTGCCCACTTGAAGGTGAAATGTTTTTCCCAGGCAATCGTGTTTCATTGAGTCTGTTGCAGTTTGTCCTGAGATGCTTCATTACACTTCTTCCATCATGGTGTTGTCTGGGAGTATTCAATAGCTTTAAAATGCCCGGAGGCTCGGAGAGTGCAACGGCCCAGTGCAAGACGGCTGAGTACTGGAATGAAATGTCTTTGTAACGGATGACAAGGCTGTACCAGAGCTAATGACTGCACCGCCGTCGATAATCATACACTAATTCTGTAAACCAACACTGGACTGCTACTCAGCAAAAAGTACTGCATCATACAGGACAAGGGGGGATGAGGATCACTATGACACAGAGCACTGACTTCCCCAAAAAGAAATGCAATTATATTCAACCAAGTGTGTTTACAGAACAGTTTAATATGTTCAAATGGTGCTAATTTAGGAATGGAGTCTGGACAAACAATAGCTGCAGATGCTGGACTGGAAATTATTTGCTTTCAGATTTAGATTGAATAGAGGTGGTGACTATGCCCGGAACTAGCATAGCATGTTCTGTAATGAGCCGTCACACACCAAACCTCATTAAAAATTTTCCAATTTTAGGTACCTTTGTATGATTGAAACATTTGACACTAATTGTATATTTGTTTTAAAATGTGTAACGTAGTTGTTGAATTAATCTTTCATCTACCAAACAGGTACGATCTTAATTAGGGAACTATAAGCAATGATTTTATTAAAAGAAAGCCCTGTTTGATGGACTACGTGTTGTCTCCAGTCATTTTCTTCCAGGTGTGTATTGTGTCTGACCATGAGCTGAGCCACTGAATTGCCTTATTCTATATGGAGTTGGCCTGAACAGCTTACCAGAGCTACTCTGCATCTGCTGGTATCTCAACACAAACTTTTCATTTTAATTTCAGCACAGCACCTTGAGGCAGAGACCAAAGGAAAACCGACAGCTTGAACCATCTGTTTCTCACCTAGCATTTGCGCCACTCCTCTTTCATCGTTCTCTTCTGCTGAGAACAACTATTCTAAAATCATATATTGTTTCATTGGCAGATATAAACACCTGATAACACGAAACCGAAAACGTTTCCAGAATCTTACGGGTTTTCTGGTAACTTCGGCACACATTTCATCTACGTAGTAGCTACTTTATTCTTACGTTTCTGTCGTGTCTGTCTACTTAAGGAGCTGCCACAGACAGGTTGCCATTAACGAAAGAGGAACCAGGTTTGTGTGTTGACATTCATTTGAATATGTTTCCAGAGCTGTAACGTTGTATAGGAAGCTAATGTTACATGACAACACCAAGTGAACCGACAGACACAAACATTTTCTGTTCTGTCCACTGGGTATGTTGCTTGGAGCGTAAATGGGGCACTTTTCGCCCTTTTCTATTCATACAGCAGTGAACACAAACAGGGCTACTTCAGCATAAGGTGCACGAAATAAGGTGACTTAGAAAACAACACGGGCTTGCATAATTTCTTCAAGACATCCATGCCCGCTAAGGGCAGCAGTCAGGGGTAATGCAGAGTAGAAAGATTTAAGAGAGTGGTACAGATGCACTTTATTACCTGCCCGTATACATTTGGCATAGGCGATTCACCGGTGCTCCGGCGGCTTCGATGCTGCGGATAGGCGACGGAGTCCGACGCGCCTTCAGCGGCACTACGAGCGGCAGGAGCCGCGGCGGCGCCTCCTCCATCTCCGTCTGCAAAATTTTCATTTGCTTCTATTGTGAAGAAACCTGTGTTTTGCGGCAGCATGTAGCGCTGCTCCGGGTGAAGACGAAGAGTCGAGGAATTTATTCCAGCAACCCAGAGGACTAATAAATACAACGACCACCGAATGGAGGACTGCATCTCGCCTGCTTGTGGTATCGCCATGTTTGTGTATGTTTGGCTTTTGCATTAGGCAAGACAGAACAGCTCCTTCTACTGGCAGTGATGCCTCTGATGCTGCGTTCACAAGCCACGGGGATGTCGGAAGTACCAGACTTCTCAGGTCTCAAATCGTTGTTGGATACAAACAAAGGCAGTTAAGCCTCCGATGCTCCTCTTTATTTATGACAAGAGAAACACGCAATGACAACCACAGCAATAACCGCGAAAAAGACATTAAAAATAATAATTACTTTAAACGAATTCATTACATCTTTATGTAAAAAAAAACTTGGAAATTAGACACATATCAGGATAATAATGATAAATCATTTTAAAGAACACAGTTTTTGTCGATCTTCAGTTAGTATACATCTCTCAGTATATATGGCAGTTACATTAAAACATTAGTATGATAAAGGTGAAAAGATAAGAAAAGTGATATGGGGCTGCTATCCACACATTATGATAATGCTTTGATGCTTTTATTACAATAATCCAACTACAACTGAGCATTTGCAGTGCATGCCTGAGCATTTTATTATTATTATTATTATTATATGTATTTGTAATATTATCAACACCCAGGCATGTTAAAGGGATAGCTACCTTGGTATAATCCATATGGCAAAATCTTGTATGGTGGATAAATATATAGTGATGTATTAATATATACCAAGTTAGCATAGCTTATACCAAGTTAGCCTTATGATTAAATATTCAAGATGTGATGCATCTATGTAAGACTTGCCTGATTCTTTATTTCTTATTAAAATACTTTTGGTCAAAACATGTGACTTAATTGTTTTCTAAGTAAGGTCCCCGAGCAGATTACGTCCAAGTCAAATATCAAGTCAAGGAATAGTTTGACAGTTTGGGAAATACACTTATTTACTTTAATTTATTGCTAAGATAAGAAGATCAATACCACTTATTGTTTGTCAGTTAAATATGAAACTTGCCAGCAGACTCTTAGCATAGCTTTGTGTATTTGACTTTTGGTTGGGAGCAGTGGGTTCTTCGAGTTACCATATGTCGGTTGACAGCCCATCAACAGAGTCACTGCTCCTGGCCAAGAAACTGTTCAGCACATTACCTCCGGTAAAACCACAACATGTCATTTTAACACTTTTATAGGTTTTTGTACAGATGAAACAAACTAGATATAACGTGTCAATAAGTGGGCTTTAGAGGTGCTGGTAGGCAAAAATTTTTTAGCTTTGGACAGAGCCAAGCCAGCTGTTTCAACACTGCTTCCAGTCTTTATGCTAAGCTAAGCTAACCGACTGCACTTTTGGCCTTCAGATTTGGCGGGGGACTCCAACGAGCTCAGCAACCGTCGTTACACCAGCATGGAGCACTAACGATCCAAGTGGTATCCATCACTTTGATCACAACCTCACAGAGGTTTAATGTCTGGGATTTCTGCCAGTCAGTCAGAACTGAAGAAGCCTTTTGGATGAGAGGCGAAACATCTTCAAGTAGCCTATCTTCAGCCAAATTCAACTTGCCCTTGATCTTAACCAACCCTGGATAACCAAGTGCTAGATATAGCGTCACATTTAGTATACAACACGTGGCGTCTTTATTGCTTCAAATGAATTTAAAAGCATTGTCACCTCCTGCCTATGGCACATTTCTCAAGATGTCAATGTGAATACTTCCTAGAACACAGTATTGCACCGTACTGTATGTACACCAATGCTCTCTCAATCTCAATCTTCCTGACTGTTACAAGGAATATATACACACTGTGTAGTATATGTGCCCATTCAAACTCAGTTTACTGCTGCAACAGTGTCACCCAGACATATTTCCACTACATTGTCTGTACTTGGAGATCGATTCAGTCTACTTTATTTTCATTGATTGTTTTCTTCAGGGATTGCATTCATAAACATCCTCTAAGAATTTCATTCTTTTCTACAAATCCTTTCAATTAGTGGGATATTGACTGGACTCCCATTTCAACAGGAAAACAAAGTTGGTCTATTTTACAACAACACCAGAATGTGAGCCCTGGGGGGGGGGGGTTCATTATAGTTTAAAAAAGTAACTTTGTAAATTGCTTGCTCCTATTTAGATTTGCTTATTAACTCTGCAGTTTAGAAACTATAGTGACCATGTCTCACTCAAGGCTGGTATGCATTGGCTATTTGTTTGTTTCTGTTGAATCAAGATGACAACTGTCTTTAAGTAAGTATTGTAAGTATTTATCTTTAAGTAAGTACCTGTCATTTTACAAAATGACTTGCTCTCCAATTATTTAACTTTATATTGTTTTCCTCGTTCTGACCAGTTGAGTGTAATACAATCTGTGTTACTCTATTTACTTTATTAAATGTATGTGAAGGACAGTATAATCTGTACAGTCTGTATGTTGTATCATCACAGTAAAACACAACGTTAGTTAAACTTCAGGGATATCAGTCTGTCCAGTTGGGAAACATAAGCGATTGTGAATCAGTGTCAACTGTTTCGGTGCAAATTAAAGTGACAACATGTACGACACAACCCCTCAAAAGGGAATGGTTTTACAGGTGGTGGCCACAGACAATTGCTCTCTCCTTCCAGACTGATTGTTGTGTTTTGCTAGTGTCCTTGTAACTACTGGTGGCATGAGGCGGCACCTGCAGTCCATTGAGGGCGGCTGTGGTTCAGGAAGTAGAGCGGGTTGCCTGTTAATCGGAAGGTCAGCCGAAGGTCTCTGTCTTCTATTAACTATTTCACTTATTTAAAACAGACCAACATCAGATAACCTGTACAACATCCATTCGATATTCTCAAGTTCTCTTTGACTCTCACAAATCAGAAAACACAGCTAGGCCTAGCCTACACTTCTGTAGGATACTAAGGAGAGAGATTGCAAGAAAACCGGTCATAAGAAGGGCAATCTACAAACGTTGACGTAAATGCTTGTTCGTCAAGAAGGCTGAAACATTCGTTTTTATGGCATTCTGGATTTGCAGGCGATAGCAGCAGCATGCGAAGGAGGGCTTTCATCGTCAAATATGTATGTTTGTGATTGGCTGGTACTGACAGCATAGGAGCTCTCTGTCGGCTGGAAGGATTTATTGTGGCAAAAATCTGTTGTTCATGGGTTTTTTTTCCTTTCAGGTTGTAAAATTTTATTTATTTGTAAACAGAACTGAGCTGCCTTCATTGGCAGGCCGGAGTTGGCCCGTGAGCCGCCAGTTGAATTGGTCTGGTTTAGACTTTTGTTTCTAGCTTTCCAGTATTCAAAACATTCAGTACTAGTCAAATTGTGTGTGTGTGTGTGTGTGTGTGTGTGTGTGTGTGTGTGTGTGTGTGTGAGAGTGTGAGTGTGTGTGTGTGTCTGTCCTGGGCATGGCGTTCTGTTCCTGATCCTCTGATCCTGCAACCCACCTCATGCACACCTGAGACTCATCCATTATCAAGACTCAGCAGTGAAGCTCTTCACTCCAGTCTTCTCCAGATCGTTCAGTTTGCCAATGTGGTTACACATCCTGGCCATTCTGCTCTGCTCACCCAGCACCACCCTTTGGTTACACAAGCTGTATTAAGTCATTATGTCATTAATTATTACATACAGCAGAAGGGAGCAAAAACTTACCACAAGGGGACAGAAACCCCAAAAGGATTTTCAAAAGGAGGTATTTTAACTGACCTCCATTATGAAAGGAAGAGCTTTTTTTTTTTTTTTGCCAGTGTTCGTTTTCAGCAGTTATTGTTTACGTGGCTTCAGCCACAACGTCATAGATGAAGGATCAACCAAATCAGTACCTTCTTTATAATACTACTTATATGTGGTTATTGGAGTGATTCAACATAGTTCAACATAACCCTAACCTTCAGCCATTGTTACCTAACATTACAGCAGGCCTGTGAGTGTGAGAATGTGTTAACAGTTTCACACCTGCCAATGAGAGCAGATGGCCAGCTTTTTACTTGTTCCCGCTGACCTGTTTGGTAAGCAACAGCTGGAAACACACTAACTTAGCCACCTGCTAATGCTATCTGGATTTATTATATGTATGTATGTAGGTATTTACAAATGGGCCAAATTCTGATCTGTTATCACCTTACCTTCTGGTAACCCGAATTAGTCACATATATATGCATAAATAATAAAGATTTACCAAGTTCTTAAAAAAGAACAGAAAAATAGGATTTTATTTGACACACGGAAATAATCCACTTAGCTGCCACCGGGCAGCAGCATTGATCTGCAATTAAAACCACCACCTTCGCAACTCCATCCGATATCAACTTTGCTCACAGTCTAGTTATAATCTTCCTTTCTGTAATCTCATTGATTTAATCCACCCAGGCTACATGAGGGGATTTGAAGAGGCCACATGTCAATGACAGCCAGTTTGTGTTAGTCCCATGAGAAGGGACATTTTTAATGGGCAATCCACTTCTGGGTCTGCCACTTTGTTGGTAGCTTTGAAAAGAGAGCTTAATAGGTATGGCTTTAAAATAATGTTCAGCTTGAGCTAGGCCTATGTGTAGTGCTTACTATTGCAGCCAAGAAAAAAACATTCATGCTGTGAATTATCAAGGGTCATAGTGTGACAGGTGCAGCAGGTCCTCACAACATTTAAATGTAATAATTCATCAATATATGCACGGATTCTGCCCAACAATAGTGTTTTAATGACTAATGAATAAACCTTGATTGGAAAGACAAAAGACAAAACACAGCCTGTGGGGACAGGAGGGCAAGGCCCAGTTGGTTTTCTCAGGAGGGGTCTATAAACACTGAGTCTAACATCTGTTGGTTGAAAGTAGGAACAGGAATAAAACAGCAGAGATTAGCAGGCTAAATAAATAAAATAGTTTCTCTCTCACTGTGTGCACATCATAACTATCAGGGGCTTATTTTACACACACATAATCTAACCTGGACAAAATATTGATTTCTGAGCCACCCCAACTTGAGTGCTGGCATTAGCATGGCCTCAATTTAAGAAAATGATCTGCCAATGATGAAGCTTATTAATGAACTGACCATCCTCACAGCTATGCAATAGCTATATTAATATGTGTCAATGGTCCACTCGATGTTGTCCAGGTCTGGTCCATGTCATGATGGACATGATGCAGCTTGATTGACTTTGTGTTTATCGTTTAGTGAAATTCAGGCTTCACCAGACAGAAGCTCTTAAAGTCAGTTATTGATGTTACATTTGGAAATTAAGTTAATTAAAGTTTCCAAGAGCAAAATGCAAGCTGTCGTATGTGCTTCATGATCATTCTTATAAAAATGAAATGAATGAAACTCACAACAAACTGCCGCCTGTATTTACGAGGTGACTTTGAAAGCAGCATTTGCGGACGCGCGGCCGAGCGTTTTGTTCACTTTATGGTTGAAAGGGTTAAAACCATAAAACCCACAATCATCTCCGACAGTACACAAACCAACGAGGTAATAACCACATTAGTTAACTTAATAAAACGTTAGTAGCTAACTAAATATTCAGCTCTTCGTAAGTACAGGTTGGCTGTCGTTGCATTAACGTTCCAAATCATAGTTAACGTTAGTTGCCGTAAGTAATTAACGTTAAGTTAGCGGCTAGCTTAACTTTTAACTTATCTGCTAACTTTACATTTATGTTATCTTAATTTTCTTACTTTGTTTTAGCTGTATGTTAGCTTAGGCAAATATAGTTTGTAAACTTTGCTGTATATTCAGCTAACTTATAAGACCTGTAGCCAGCCGTTATATTACTAACATTAAAATGTAACGTTAACGTTAGCATAACGTTGACAGAACACCGGAGAAATAACGTTAAAGATATCACATAACGTTAACGTTACCATAGTCCTGCAACTTGAGCAGTACACTGTTTGTCACCGTGCTTATCACAACTTTTAATTATTGTTAGTTTCACTTAATGAGATGTCATCATTAACGGTCTCTTTATTATTTATTTTTTATTAAACCTTTATTTAACCAGGCAGGACAAGGCAGGCAATAGGGGAGTAGCCTCTGGAGGGTAGGGGAGTGGATACACATTTGTGGAGAACATTTAGTGTTAAGGAACAGACAAAGCAATAACACAAAGGGGTAAAAGATTAAAAAGAGAACCGATATAGTGAGGGTATAAACAATACAGGTCAACAGACAGAATTTGAAGCCGGCTTGTATTGTTATTTTTAAGGAAAAAGACATAGTTTAAGTTAAAACTGTTTTTAACAGACCTAACACTTAACAAATAATAAATTATTCTTGCTTGTGAAGGATTCTTGCTTGTGTCATTGGAGATGCCCATGATATTGTTCTTAAAAGCTGTTAGAGAAATAAATCGGTCTAGTTTTAGAGCTGTGGGGCATTAGTCCAATCACTGGGTGCGCTGAAACTGAACGGCATGCGACTAAACGAGGCGTCATATCTAGCTGTCATCATATGTAGGTCACAGTCAGCCACAGGACCATGTAACCTACATCATCAGTAAACACCGCCCAACACCTGCCAACCAAAAGCTACACAAAAACAGCAATGTGTGTTCCTCACTTTGAGATGGGCCCGTTTTGCCTCCTAAACTTATAGTTTGTTACTAAACCATAGTTTAACGTCATGATTCATAGACCAACCATGGATATTTATTCTGCTTTGAAGTATATGATCTTATAAGATAAGTATACTTTGGGAAGTTAACATAGAATAGGCCTATTCTAGCAAGAACTACACCGCAGCACTCTGTGATGGTATTTAGAGACAAGCAGAACTTTGTGATTAACAAACTACCAGTAATTTAATTGTTTAATTTAATTTCACATTTGCAGTAACTTTACATCACAATGAAAGAAGCAGCACCAATGGCAGGAAAACTGATTCCACCAGCATTAAACAAGCGGACACTGAACAGCAACCAAGGCCCTAAACAGACAACATCTCAAGAGGTGAGAATAATCACTGGGTAAAGTAGTGTTTGTGCTGGAAATGGGACAGACTTCAACTGCATTTGTATGATTGAGACTTTCACTCGTCAGATATATTTTCCAACGTGTAACTAATGTTTCAGTGCAACCAATCTCTTCCCCATTGCAACAGATGGAGCGAACACCTGCAAATCAGGCCAAATCTCCACCGAAAAAGGAAAAAACTCCCTCTAAACCGTCCTCTTTGGAGTCCGCCGATTTATTCGACGCTTCAGCCGCAAGTATGTGCAATGTCATACTGCCAGTCACACAAAATATTGCATCTGACTCAAAGTGGTATTGGAAAATTCAATTTCAGCCTTCAAAAAGATGAAGTGCTGTAAGGCTTTGTTCCTGCATCATTCCTTCTAATAACTGTCAGTTTTTTATATCAAGACAAAAAAAGCAGCAGCAAACAAACTGCTTTCACACTATGAGCACCATGAGCTCACAGCAAGTTAGAATAAAGTGACCCACTTGAGAGAGGTGTGCAAAAGAAACAGGATATGTGAAGAGTGTCTGAACGGTGGGATTCAAAACTATTCCTTCACTGCTCTGATTGAAATAGTCAAAATCACAGGGTCTGTGATAAAGCCTTCTTCCGGACCCCTATATTGCTGCCAGATAAAATATCTTTTATGTCTCATAAATAAAATATTGGAACAATAATGAAAAGGCAGTTAAGTGTAGTTGTTGAGATATTTTTTGCCGTCAAGTGAAATTTGCAGCATCCTTCCTGCTGTTTTTGCTTTCTGTTACAGGTGCAAGTAGAGAGGTCAGCACGATGCTTTCAAAATTTGCTGAAGTGTTAAGGTAGGTGATATTTAAACAACTAGATCAGACTTTACAAAGTTTCAGGGTGCTTGACATACTCTAAATGATCCATTATGCCTAAAACCTTGAAAAAACTATGCTAGAGTTTAAGAGTTACTCATTTTCAAGCTGAAGATGACGTCAGTAAAACAAGAACTGCAGGAAAATGCACACCTATTCTGGGTGAGTAGCTGTTTTCCCACTGAAGAAGAAAAATGATAGACTTGAAACTCAGTACAGACATTTGAGGTTCCAGAGGAGGAATCCTCATGACTCTGATCAGTTGTCCAGCAGGATGCCTCTAAAACAGGTTATCAAAGTGTGACGCGGCCTCCCCAGGGGGCTTTTCCCAAGCTCTAAACCTAATGAGCTCAAAGTAAGGCTCCCCTGCACTTGCTAATGTATAAATTTACATGTGAGTGTGCTAACTATGACATGAATATGCAATTCTTCACATGGTTTAGCCTTTGATTGTTGCTACTACAAAACGATTCGCTCAATAAGACATTGACACATGACAGCTTTTTAAGTCATGTTGTTATGGTCACGCTACTGATGTCAGTCTGCATGGTTTGTTGCAGTGAGAGAGCTGCAGCAGATACCGCCCAGATGAAGAAGCTGCAGGGCATTTTGACAGAAGCTCAGAACCTCGAGTCCTACCTCAAAGAGAAGAAAAAACACCTGAGGCAAACACTGGCTCTAATTTCTGATAAACTGCAGGGTTAATTCTGCTGCACGGACTGTGACCTACACGATGAAGCTGAACTGGCTATTCTACAGAGGAAGGGCTTTATATTGTGATTAACTTTGTTTATGTACTGCACATGTGCCTTCTTCACTTCATGTTAGTCATATTAAGTAATTCTAGGGGAAAAGTGCCAAGATTCATGCAGTGCAGCATTACTTTGACTATAAATGAACTAATATATTTTTACTGTTAATGAGTTGAGATAAGTTTAAAAAATAATAATATTGTAAAAATAACTACTTATTCTTCCTCAAATCTCAAGAGATCATAGTTTTGGTTTGAATTCTTCATACAAGGTTTACATTTTGTGATAGAGCCTGCATTTCACTGACTACATGCCCTTATTTACTGTGTACTAAAAGAAAGTTCATTGTGGACAAAGTCATTTATTACTGTTTATGAAGAATTAAACTGTCTACAAAAAGTACAAAAGATCTTTACATGTTGTCATTGCTGTTAGTTGAAATAAAGACACACACCAAATCAAAAAGAAAAAAGGGAAGAGAAGAAAAGAAACAACACTTATAGAGGCCTATGACTTAAACCTTAAACCTTCTCTGGTTGTGTTTTCAGTGCTATTTAAGCATGTATGAAGACATGGCTGGCCAGCAGAGGGCGCAAATTTTAATGGATCAGTGGCTGAAATGTACCTTTGAATAGTAATCTTTGGGAGGGCTTTTTAGCATTTATTTATGAGAGGTTAGATACAGTAGTTGAGATAGATAGGAAATGTGAGAGAGAGAGACGGGGGGACATGCAGCAAAGAGCCACGGGACGGACTCAAACAAACAAAGTATTCCAATTATGTGAATGCATTGCCTGGCCACAATAATTACAATAGGTTGTATCAGCAGTGTGATATCCACCAAATGTTTCTTATGAAAACATTTATCACAATGAGGAAAGGAATGCACACTTTTAAAACAAAAAATAGAGAGTATTCATGTATTATGAGTGTATTTAAAAATCTACATTTTCATAAAGTCATACACTGCTCATTCATAAAATCATTCATTCAGTTAACAGAACTATTTTCAACATGTGGGCCCTGTGCCAATGCATGCATTTACAATTTACAATTTCCACTGTGTAAAAATGTTTTTTGCAGTTAATGTGTACAATAGCAGGAATGCATTAGAAGAGAAAAACAAGAAAGAAACTCCCCCCTTTTCTTTAATGTTAATGTACTTGAATTAAAATATTGAAGACAATTGTTTAAGTATAAAAAACAACCAAATTATTTACCAGAAGACGTAACTTCTAAAGGTTTCTAACAGCACACAACATCAATTTAACAGCTACGATGTGAATAAGGTCCAAGCAAACTATATCTGTGTAGTGACCTCTAAATGTATGAGTATGATGAGACAAAGCATCTCGGACAGTATTTTCATAGTGTAGAACTTCTGCTGCGACTATCCATGTGATGTCCGAGGTACTTTGGCCATGTGTTTCCTCTCCACATGTCTATGCCGTGTCATTGAATGTCCCGTGGAAACCGTATGGTATGTTGACAGGCACCACAGCTTTGCCCAACTCCTCGAATGTTTTAGCATCTAAAACCAGGAGGAATGTACTTTTGTCCTGGAAAGAATTAAGACACAGGAGGCAAAAACTTATAGTTTGATATTTTCCAGAGTAACAGAAATCAAAAGTTTATTGAACATGTGCATTTCAATTAGACACTTGATATGTCTAAGCACCAAGATGTGCAGTCCTTGATTTTGCCACCTCCAAGATCTTTGACTGAACCTGACTGACCTTATTTGGAGTAATGACGACAGACAAGATGACACCGTCATCCTCCTCTGTGGCCTGAGGGGAGGGTATGAAGACCGGTTCGGAGGGATAAAAACCAGGTTGTTCCCACACCTGGGAGAAATTACAGTGAGTCGTTACTCGTGAGTCTGGTTGTTGTTTGACTTGCAATGATTGTGGACTAGAAGTTAGAATGTATCTCCCTGCTACAATATTACAGTGGAACACTATTACTTTTAAGACCACATGGATCACTGAAAGAAGTAATGTAGGCCATGCTGCAAAAGCTGGAAACATCAAAGACGGAAACGAATTCAACTGGACTCACCTTCATGTGTTTCCCATGCAGATCCATCTTGATCAGAGTGTCTCCTACAAGATGTCTGAAGCCGCAGCCGTAGAAGTAGCGGTAGGGGTGGGTGTTGTACTTGCTATAGTTGATCTGGGGGAACTCCAGACCTCCATATTGGTGAAGGTCATTTCTGTGGAGGTCCTCGTGGGTACAGAAGACCTGCAGTGAGAAAAGGGCAACATGGGTAATGAGAGTCAGGGAACACTGGCAGTCTCTGTACTCCATTTCCATCATTAACTTATAAAAGTATAATTAAATTAACGTATTCCCCTTCCAAGCAAAAAAGTAATTAAAGTAGGATCAAACGGTTAAGAAGAAATGAGCTCCCCGTTTGATGGTATCAAATATAATTCAGTTATACAAGTTGGGATGTTTTACGGAACACAATTATTATAAAAAGCATAAAACATTTGAGTTACAGCATGAGTTAGTACAAACGAGCAGCAAACTAAGAAAGAATTCAGTGTAAATTAGTGTAAACTACTTTATAAATGATTGATACTCATGGAATATGAAATATGTAGAAAACTATGATATACATTGTAAAATGCGTAGAAATATGAAATGCATTCAAAAATAAAATCCGTTTGAAGATGTCACTGTGTGGAAAACATGCAGCATATGTACAGTAACAAGGTTAGGTTAGGTCAAAAACCTGTGTGTTTAGCAGAGAGTGTCCTTTCTGTAACGTCTCCAGCTATCTAATGATTTGTGCAGGAGGTAGGTGTGGATAGGTTGACATCTTTTCACTACGCACATGCCAAAGACCGGCTTGACACAAATATGAGTTTCTCTGTTTCCTATGTGTTGATACATGTAGATTATGGCGGTTACCTTGCTCTTGGCAATTCTTATAGAAGTGGCTGCGCTGTTGGGCCGGTTGTTCAAGTTCTGGTCATAGGGTGTATCACGGTCCACAGTGAGAGGCAGAACGAAACGACGTGGGAAGACTCTGCACAAGGTGTTATACACCTGGTGGGAAAATAAGGACATCTTTGTTGCCTCAAAGAAAACATCTATTGTTCTGCGGAACTAAAAGCAATTGAAGCACTCCTCAGTTACACCTGTGTTTGAACAAGTGAAACAGCGCGACTCGTTGGGTATTGACTTTTACTTAACCTGCTTACCTCATCAAGAGCTTCTCCAGACTTGCGCAGGTTCTGTATGTTGTAGTTAGTGATGACCTGGCCGTCATCTGAAGCACACATGTCTATGATCAAGAAGCCGTCCTCCTCGTACGCGTTGATCTGGTGGAGGGTCAGCATCGGCTTGGCAAGGTACTTGATGGTGCTTACCTGGAATGCATCATTGAACATTTTTAATGCAGTGATCCCACCATGTTTAGTGCACAGGACAAGCATAGTGAACCGACTACACTATGCTAGTGCTGTAGAGAGCTAAAGGTCAGCGTCAGAGCCTTACCTTCCCCGTGTGCTTGTGAATCAGGTGGAAGATGGTGTTGAGTTCCGGGTCCCAGAGGACGCTGTCACAGATGCTTTTCCCACTCACCATGCCCATCACAATGTTCAACAGGTCCAGCTTTACGGGCTGCTCAATGAACACCACGTAGTTCTCAGACATTGCTGTAATGGAGTGAGAACATAAGATTAGTTTCTATTTAACTATCGATCGACTGATCTGACTTTTTCTCTCGAATTCTGATACCTCAACTGAGAGCATCCGCCGATACCTAGTCCTACTACGAGAACCAGCACTGATTATTCCTAAATTCAAAAAAATATGTACCTCTCTGCGTGGAAATTATTAGGATCATTCTGGAACTGAAAGGCTAAGTAAATTTTTAATCAGAATTTTATCACATTGATGAAGAAACGGTATTCAATGTGGATCTGTTTTGTCTGCCCAATACCTAGTCCACTTAATTAGGTCAAGATCTGGCTCCCCAGTGATCCAGCATATCAGATCAGTGCACCCTTCAATGAAGTCTTTGTTGGTGGAATAAACATGTAGACTGAATCTAACCCCTTTAAGTGAATCTAGAGTATTTATATTCTTTTTCTCACCAAAGCTGTGGTAGTAGGACGGTTTGGTCTTGTCCACTGAGGGAATAGAGCACAGCACTGTGGCTCCCTCAAGGGTCTCCCCAGCTGTTTTCTTGGTCGGCGGCACTCGGATGATGTTGTAGTACGCTCCTATCAGCACAATTACAATTACTTTCTTGCTGAAGATCAACAGCAGGGTTGTTATTCTGTACACTTTTTTATGATGCTGTGTGAACAAACTGATTGTAGTGTTTCTAAATTACCTATGGGGGTGTAGGAATTCCCCATGTTGTACGTTGTTCCATCAGGCTCAGTGTGAGGGTGTGCAGTCGCTCCATTCACAGCAATGAATTTGCTCCAGTCCACCTATTAGGCACAAATATATGAGCTACTCTATGTCTATATTATGAACTTATCCAGCAGATTATCACACAATAAGCAGTGACAGTAGACGGCAATAAATTCTCAGTATTGAATGATTGCTGACTTGCCTTAGCTATCATGTTTAAGCGCTAAGTCAACATCTGCTATGCACATGTAATTGATGCAATCTTGGATGAGCGGCGAAACGTCCTCAGGTATCTTTAACCAAGTCCTGTTTCCCTTGGTTTTATCCTACCTTGGATTCAGCCCCCACACAGAGTCCTGCCATCTTCTGAGGTTTTCTGATGACTCTGCTGTGGTTGGACAGTACCAGCAAGGGTGATGAGACTGAGTACAGGGCTGTGGTGGGGGACTTTGTCACATGCTGTGAGCAGAACCGTCTACAGCTGAACGTGACAAAGATAAGATAAGGGGCTGGTTGTGGATCTAAGGAGAGCCAAGGCACTAGTGATCCCTGTTTTCCATCCAGGGGGTCAGTGTGGACATTGTGGAGGACTACAAATACCTGGGAATGCACGTTGAGAATAAACCGGACTGGGGCAAGAACACTCAAGCCCTTACAGGAAGGGCCAAATCTGTCTCTATTTTCTGAGGAGGCTGAGGTCCTTCAAAATCTGCCGGAGTCAGGAGTGGCTAGTGCTATCCTGTTTGCTGTTGCATGCTGGGGCAGCAGGCTGAGGGTAGCGGACTCAACAAACTGATCTGCAGGGCTCATGACGTTGTGGGGGTGGAGCTGGACTCTCTGTCGGTGGTGTCAGAGAGGAGGATGCTGTCCAAACTACATGTCATCTTGGACAGTGTCTCCCACCCACTCCATGACGTGCTGCTCAAACACAGGAGCACTTTCAGTGCAAGACTCATCCCCCCAAAATGCACCACAGAACGACTGCGGCCATCAAACTTTATAACTCCTCCCTCCAAGTGGCTGACACACGGGCCCTTAGTTAGTTATTAAACTGGACCTTATTATCTGTTTTTGTGCAATATTATCTGTTTAAAAATAACTATGTGCAATATTATCTGCAGCTGTTCTGCTGCTATTTATTCACTAGTACTGTTCACCATAACAATTCCTTAATGATGAAAGAATGTAATTATTTTACATAGCCACACTCCTTTTTATTTTTCTTTAGATTTTTATATTTATACTCATTACATTTATATATTCTTTATTCTACCTACTTTTTTTAATTAAATTTCTGTTCCTTATGCCTTGATAAGTGTGCAACCGTGGCAAAAGAATTTCTCCTCTGGGATCAGTAAAGTATTTCTGATTCTGATAACAAGGACCTGGATGATTAAGAATCTTCACAGACAAAATCCATGTCTTACAACTGCATTCAACATCACGTTACCTTTTCAGTTGTCTCCAGTGTCTCAGGGTCCACCTTATGCATGGCTCCGGTTTCCGAGCTGACATAATAATCACCCTTGTAGTTCACAAAGCTAACATTGGCATTATCTGAAGTCTCTAGGGGAAGAAGAAGATTCATTCATTCTGTGTTCCACATACCTCTGGGTATATGGAAGCTAACTAAACTGTTTAAGACAGTTTACATTGATATTACATCGCATGCCTTGCATTAAAAGAGGTTCATGTTCATGCAGTTTGATAAAATGCTCACTTGGCATTACAAATCTGGACAGGAAGCGCTGGAATAAGTTTTTACAGGGGTCTGGCATGGTGACAGTGCCAAACTCTGACACTGCAATGCGGTTGTGCTCCTTGTTGGCTTGGTAACTGTCGCTGGACAGGAAGCGGCTTTTGTAAGTCACCTGACCGTTGGATATTTTGAACTGGTGCAGGAGAGCCATGCCATCAAACCAGTGGTTGAACCTGATGAGTAAAACAGGAGGAAGGCGTCAGCTTTGTGAGGCAGTGGTTGCAGCAGATAGAACATTTAAGACACTCACTTCTGGTTTCCAATCTCAAACTTCCCAGGCCCGTTCCTCAAAAAGCTCCCATTGATCCATTCTGGGATTTTGCCAGTGATGTTTGTGCTGATGGGCTCGGGGGTGTCCTCCACTGAGCTCACAATCTTCTCAATGCAAGGCAGACCGTGCACATCTGTGAAGTAGTTGCTGTTCCTCCTAGATTTTTTGAGGGCTTTGGGAAATAAATGCAAGCTTTAGTTAAGTGCAAACCATAGCCACATTTGCTACAAATAAAACTAGGGGCATTGTAATCAATAAAAAAATGAGGTTGCAGGTAAATTGTGCATAGCTAAAAAAAAATCAATTGCTTACCTGGAGCATGTTCATGTGTGACGGTGTCCATGCTTGTAGCTTTGTCTCTTGAGCATGTAGCAGTATCAGAGGTCTTCACACTCCTCCTGTGGTGCTGCTGCTGTTTCTCCAAGACCGCCACTCAGCTTTATACTGTCCTCCTGGCGCTGATGCCCCCTACAATCAGTCAGAGAAGTAGTCAGTCAAATAGTGAAGTCATGCTTGTATAAGAGTCTACAAAACAGAAGTACTTTGTGATCACTAGAAAATACAAGCGATAACTTATTCAAAAGATAATCACTTGATCTTGCTGACAAGTGGCAGAATCTCTGGGGCAGCATTCATCACACAAGTAGGTCTTTATTCCACATGATAAAGCATGTTCTGTAAATATACTTTGTATGTGTAATAGCTTGTCCTGCTAAATATGCACACATATGGATGTAGGGCAAGAGGGGCATCATTTATTATTTTTTAACTTTTGTTATTGCAGACTTTTACTTTCTGGAATACTGAAAGCATTTTTGGAATTTTTTTCTTGCAAACAGGGATTTTACTATGAACTATGCATTTTATGGTTTCTGCAGAGGTGGACATCATAATTGTGCAGATGTTTAGGTCGGGTGGACTGCACAATCTGTCAATATTATGGGTAGTAATTAGTCAGCCATCAGTCAGGAGCTCATGGTGGAATCGGTATATCCCTTTAAACTTTTGGCAAAAAAAAACAAACACTACCCCATAACGACAACGTGAAAGAAGTTTGTTTGAAATCTTTGCAAATAGTAAAATTTAAAAAAAAAAAAGCACATGTACATAAATATTCTTTGCAATGACACTCAAAATTGAGCTCAGCTGCATCACTGATCATCGTTGAGATGTTTCTACAACTTAACTGGAGTCTACCTGTTGTGAATTGATTGGAAGTTGATCGGACATGGATTTGGAAAGGCACACACCTGTCTTTATTATTATGAATTGTCTGTAGACCTCCAAGCCAGGATTGTATCGAGGCACAGATCTGGGAAAGGGAACAGAAAAATGTCTGCAGCATTGAAGAAGCCTCCATCATGTGTAAATGGAAGACGTTTGTAACCACCAAGACTCTTCCTGGAGCTGGCAGCCCACACACAGCGCACAGGAGTGTCTACAAGACAACTCTGTGAATGTCCTTGAGTGGCCCAGCCAGAGCCCAGACTTGAGCATCTCTGGAGAAAATGGCTGTGCACCGACGCTCCCCATCCGACCTGATGGAGCTCGAGAGGTCCTGCAAGAACAATGGGAGAAACTGCCCAAAGACTTGAGGAGGAAATTGGTGCCAAAGGTGCTTCAACAAAGTACTGAGCGAAAGCTGTGAATACTTGTGCTTTTTTCGTTTTTTAATTATAAAACAAAGAAACATGGGCAATAAGGAAAACATAAAATGTGGAACAAGCGAAGCGCTGAGAATCCTTTTCAGACTGTAAATTGCTCAGGAGATGTGCCAGGATCTGGGCGGCTAAAGAGTTTAGTTTGGGAACTGTGCAAATTTAAACATTAAAAGCAGCTGAGTCAACAGACTTTACACTACTCCACCACAGCATTTCAGAATGTGATAATACGACGTACAAGTATTAGTCTTTACTAGGATCAAAACTAGTAAGTTCTCAGAGCTCATAAGGACAGAATCTTTTGAATTTGTTGTTTTGTTCATAAAACATTTGATTGTGGTGGCGATGTGTTCTGGAGATTTCGCTCCTGAAGTATCCTGAAGTAAAATATGACCACCAGGTTAGTATGGATACATAGATGCCATCAAATTCTGCAGCATCACCCGGATTTCATGTGTGCAGGCAAAATATTTTGAATGCCTTTTGTTAGGTTCATGCAAACATGTTATGTACCACATTTCATGAAGATTGAATGAAACTCGCGAGAAGTGCTTAATAAATTGCCGCATTCACATCCAAAATTAGCCCATGGCTGATCTTTTCACGGCAGTTTTTGAAATGTCATGGTAACCAGTAGACATCAAACAAACAATACCCTGTGGCGGCGGGTAATGCAGAAGTTTAATATTTTGGGAAATACGCATATTTGTTTTCTGGCTGAGAATTAGGTGAGAAGATTAATCCCACTCCTGTGTCTGGTTAGTTACAGACTGGACAAGAAAGAGGGGAAAGAGCTAATACATTTTACCTTTTAACCAGCAGAGTTACTGTGTCTGGCCAACAGTCCATCACATAACACACTGTTAATCGGCCAATGGCTGTTTTTACATGTTACAGACCAGCTGTTTTTCCCCATTTCCGGTTGTTGTGCTAAGCTAAGCTAATCAGCTACTGGCTATAGCTTTAGACTAAACCTACAGCTATGAGAGTGGAATCCATCTTCTCATCAAACTATCTGCAATTAACACAATAAACACATTTTCCATCAAATAAATAATCATATGTAGAAGATAGCTGAGCTTTAGGAATTGTTAGAAACAGGTGAATATACTGTACAAATATCATTAAGGGAAAATAATCAAAATAAGTCAAAATAAGGACTGTGTAACTTCCACCATTCACAGCAGGCCCCAATTTTCATAATGCATGGAGAGAGACCTGAGCTGGGCGGTGACACCTTTGAGACTGGGCTCAGTTTCGGCACATAAACACTGATGTCACTTTACCTTACTTGTGCGGCTACCGTGCAACTCAGGA
The DNA here is from genome assembly GCA_024633595.2 of Lepomis macrochirus. Classification (NCBI taxonomy): domain Eukaryota; kingdom Metazoa; phylum Chordata; class Actinopteri; order Centrarchiformes; family Centrarchidae; genus Lepomis; species Lepomis macrochirus. The sequence goes on along the minus strand of JALXJV020000009.1, from coordinate 31,966,128 downwards.
AATCCCCAGAAAAACAACACATGCCCTGCGGCACATCACATCATTGAGTGTGGATTAAACACATTAACAGAAGCATAACTGAGCCATTTGAGGAATTCCCAGTGTCAAAGCTCTGATGTGTCAACAGTGGAAAGTTAACCCCAACAATCTGATTACATAATTAAAATGAGAAAAACAGATTCAGCAGCTCCTCTCCCTTGAAGCAGAAGAAGTATTACTGTGTCATGGAAAATCATTGACAGAGAGACTTACTGTGTTAGCATTAAAGCAGAACTTGAGTTTCCTAACTGTTCACTATATTACAGATATTTTCTTATGTAACGGCTGTTTACAAATGTAAGCTGGTTTCCTCTCTTCTTTGATAGATTAGGGACATCATGACTCCAAAATTCCCACTTCAGCATGACAGGGAACAAAGAGTAGCTTGTATTGGTTGATCAGAGCTGGAGAATTACACCACAGCACCAACATCCACAATCAACTCCTTGTTTGTAAAAAAAAGAAGAAAAAAAGCGTCCACCTGTTGTTCACCTTTAGCACAACAGGAGCTTTCAAAATGATTTTAAACAAAGAAGAAACAATATTGTGTAGAGTCTTGTGAAGACAGTGAAGTTAATTAGCTCTGTGTCCAGACGTGCTCTGTACAAAATGACTGAGCGGATGGATAAACTGGTGTTTGTCAAGGAATAGTTACTTTATGTGAAGCTTTATGCTGAGCTAAGTTCCAGTTCCTTGTTTCATGCAGAAACATGAGACCAGGATTAATGTTGTGATATAATATGAAAGAAAACTAATAAGTGAATTTCCCAAAATGTTGTCAATATCTACTAAAGCCATAATCCATCCATTGTCAACCGCTTGTCAGGGCCACACATAGACAAACAACCATTCACACTCAGATCCACACCTAAGGACAATTTAGAGCCACCAATCAACCTATTCTGCATGTCTTTCACTGCAAAAACTGAGCTCTCAAAAACCAGAAAAAAAGCATTAAAATTGGGGGAAAATGACTTAAAATAAGCAAAATTATCTGCCAACAGAACGAGAATATTTCCCTTGCTAGTTAAGGCCAAAAAAAATTGAAACAAGTGAAATTCTCTGACATAAAAGCCGCCTAGTAAGAAGAAATATCTTGTCAGACAAAAAACAAGTATATCGTTTGCCTTCAATTGAGATAATTAATCTTAGTAAGAATTTAGTTTTTGCAGTGTTGGATTGTGGGAGGAAGCCGGAGCATCCGGAGAGAACCCACGCAGACACAGGGAGAGCATGCAAACTCCACACAGAAAGGCTTGGGAGGTTTGAAACCACAACTTTCTTGCTGTGAGGCGACAGTGCTAACCGCTGCACCGCCGCACCGACCCACAAAAGCCATAGGGATTTGTGTAAATAGTGTAAAGACCACAATTATTTTTATAAGATTAAAAAGCTTTTTGAAAAATCATTTTACGGTGCCTCGTGGGTAGTTGATTTATGTTCTTATGTAAACTATTTTGTTCTTGCCACAGATGAGTGAAGCAGAAAACAGAGGGAAAGGCCCAGCCACTCCTACCTCAGTACATTGGATCCCAAAAATATTAGCTCTGCGGTGGGGAGCGCTCTGGGCAATGTGCTTCACAAAGATCCACTCACACAGGAAATTTGGTTCACCAGGGCTCAACTACAGAACTAATGATTGTAGCAGGAATAAACCATAAACAATCTTAATGAAGTTAAACTTGGATTTGGGCAAAAATGAACCAATGACTCTTTTGTACAGATTTATTTTTGAGCTTGGAACTTGTTACATACTGTTTGAAGAAACACAGACTTTTTTTCAACAATATGTTTATTGTCTTTTCATACAGAGATAGAGGGTGAAAAGTGCAAAAACAGCATCAGTCATATCCTGCTCACATCCCCCTAAGGACCCCTCCCCCCAACCCCACACAATGAACCATGACGTGATAGTAAAAAAAAAGGTGGTATTGTTAAATGTTGCATTAAAAGTGAAAAGAAATAAATAAAACAACAATAATAATAATAATAATAATAATAATAATAATAATAATAATAATAAGAAGAAGAAGAAGAAGAAGAAGAAGAAGAAGAAGAAGAAGAAGAAGAGTAAACACAGACTTAAGGCTCCAACGTGCTTCATGAACTTTGGCAGAGGCTTTTGACTCTGCTAAGATGCGTGCACCACCCAAGTAATGAACTGCAGGCCTACTTACTTGGTTTGCCTTTTTCCTTGCATGATTGTGCCTCTGGACTCGTCTGACTTGTTTTAACAAGCTATAAAAGGTAATTCTCTGGCAGTGGAAAATATCGGTTTTGTATTTGATTTGATTACATTAATTTTTAAGTTGAGATTTACATAAAATATTTTATTGCTACTGTGTGAAGGGAATACTGCTGGTAAAAAGCACCTTATTTGTTTAAAGTGTTAATGGACTTTTGTGTATATAGCAGTAAAGTGCACAATACACTACTTTAGAATAGATTATTCAATTTTGAGCTTAATCTATGTGATTAATCACAATAAAAAAAATTTAATTGTTGCCCAGCACTAAAAATTATACTTTGCACTTGGATTTAGCAATGAGGAAATACTGGTGATTTTATCATATGCTCGGAAAAAGTTTTGTTCTTGTAAATTTACCACTCTCATCCTAACCTAATTATTGTTAGGTTGTGTACAACATGTACAACAAGAATACAGGCAAATCCTGTGTCACCTGCACCATCCTCATCAAGATGGTGTCACCTGCACCATCCTCATCAAGATGGTGTCACCTGCACCATCCTTATCAAGATGGCGTCACCTGCACCATCCTGTGTCACCTGCACCATCCTCATCAAGATGGTGTCACCTGCACCATCCTGTGTCACCTGCACCATCCTCATCAAGATGGCGTCACCTGCACCATCCTGTGTCACCTGCACCATCCTTATCAAGATGGTGTCACCTGCACCATCCTGTGTCACCTGCACCATCCTCATCAAGATGGTGTCACCTGCGCCATCCTCATCACAGCTAAACTCAAATAGCTACAGTTGGAAAAGGAAGTGGTATTTAGGAGTGGGGACTGGGCCAGGTTTAAGGAGTCCAAGTACAGGTTTAGCAAGGCAGTGTGAGAAGCTGAATGACCGTACTCAGAGAAACCTCAACACCAGTTCTCTACAAACCATTCTGTCTGGACAGGCTTCAGATAGTTAACCAACTAGCCTGATCACAGACTTCATGTCATTGTCTCTGGAACCATCAGCGCCGATTCCCATCAAGGCTGCGTTCTTTCCACTATAGCTGCACCTCCAGTCACCAGTCTGTCAAGCTTCTGAAGTCTGCAGGTGACACCACCTTTATTGAGCTCATGTCTGGTGGGAATGTGTCTGGAAGTGTCCAGATTGACCCTTCTGGTGACCTATTGCAGCCAAAACTACCTGGGCACCATCATCTCCCAGGACCTATGGTGGGAGCTGAACATCAGCTCCCTCACCAAGACAGCACAGGAGAGGATGTACTTTCTGCGGTGGCGGAAGACGTTCAGCCTGCCAAAGACAATGATGGTGCACTTCTGGTACATCGTTCATCTGGTACACTGCTGCCACTGCCAGGGACAAGGGCAGACTGCAGCGTATCGACTGCAATCCTCCATCCTTTCAGGACCTGGACGTCTTTAGGACTCTGAGGTGAACAGGAAATGATGGTGGCTGACCCCCTCACTCCCCTCCCGCAAACTCTCCCCTCTGGCAGGAAGCTGTGGTATGTCAGGACCACAACCTCATGCCAAATGAACAGTTTGTTCCTTTCTGCGCCTGACTCTTTTGCTGCCCGCCCCACATTAAAGTTTGCACAACATTTCATATCCAATTATTTTATTGCACATGTAAATAAGTGTATGCATTCTGTATATTGTGTTAATTTCATTTAGATATCATTCTGTTCAGATAGGTTTATGTTTATTGTTGTTAAGAGCCTATGCAATGTAGGTGGGTTATGGCGTGACGCAGCCTCCTATTGTGTGGACACACGTAGGCTGTAAGTGCAACCCAGTCCCAGTTAACTATACTGTTTATGACCCCTTGGCTTTTAGTGACTCTCAATATGGTTCTTTGTCTTTTAGGACTGAAGTCAGACAGAGTTTAATCACTGTTTGACAAACCTTTGGAGATTAAAATGTTTCACATTCAGGAATTCTTCACTTTGAACTTAACAGATAAAACAATATTTCATCCTGGTGCAAGATCATCACCTTTTATGTTACTGAGGGTTGAGTTCCTTTTTTCCTACATATGTAATCCAGTACTGGGTCAGAACTCTACTGTGACTGAACATTGGACACATTAGAGGACATCCAACTCATTCACCAGAGCAACGCAGGGTGAATGTGTTTATGTTTTGGGGGTTTGGCAGCTCAACAAAAGAAATGCTAGAGGAAAATGTATCCATTCGTGCCAGCATTGGTATGAAAGATTTCAGGTGTTTCAATTGTAAAGGCAAAAAATAACAAGTGTTGTTTTTTTTTTTAAATCCAGTATTGAAGCCTGATTTCTGAGTGATTTTGTGATTTAGATATCAGTCTCATTTGTCTTACAAAAACATCAAGTCACCGAGCCCTCATGATATTTCATTCTTAGTAGACATTAGGCTATCAATTGTTTGTTTTTTACTTTTACAGTTTGTGGTAAGCCAAACTGGTTTCTTCAGTCACTGCATAGGTCAACATGTCCTTAGGTCTGATAGTTTTACAAGATTGTGACAGTGTAATATAATTACCTACCAACTTGTGCTGACAAATATTTATATTACTTATGGCACAACGAATGTATAATAAAAAGGAGGTTATTTGACTTCTCTGCTGCATTTTTCCCTCTCAGCTCGTTGTGGCCCTCTGGTGGCAGACAGCTTCATGGTCAGAGCAAACAAGCCAAAAAAACAACAACAACAAACAAACAAAGATCTGACTTCAAATAAAAGTGTAATATTCTAATTCAAAACGTCTTTTTTTTTAAGTCCATAAATTATACAACTTTGTTCGATGCAACACGGTATAGATAACAAAACTAAAACACACAACTCAACAAATTACTTACTGGGCGAATTTTAATCAGTGAGAGTAAAATATGCATACCAGGGTTTATTAACAAACAGCATTTTTACATTTATTTCAGAGAAAATGAAACAGGAATAGCATTTTGGTTCAGTAATGGCTTTTTTTTTTAAATTTCACTTCCGCCTAGAGTTTTCCCCCCAGTCTAGAGTAGCAGCCTCACACTTCTACAACCAGACGTCGCGTGAGCGTTTGCCTCAGTCCTGTCAGAGGAGCATCCGCGAGGAGCGAGTCAGGTAACTTACCACAATAGATTTTCTATTTTCTGATATAGTTCTGTGATGAAAACCATGTTAAAACTGATAAGTTAGACATTAAGTTTGAAGGCGCTAGCAGAACGTTTTTATTTCATTTTGGCTTGTTATTAATCCTCCTGTCCTGTCCTGTCTGTCGCCCTCGTAAAGTGAGTGGAGAGTGTGCAACGTCCCGTCCGAGGAGAGTGAACATCTCTGAAGGTGTGTGTGTGAGTTAGCCACCGGGTTTAACTGTTTTCTAACTGTTACGGACATGAGTTAGTGTCGTGTCTGTTTCTGACGGAGAGCCTAACGTTGTTTGGACCGCAGACTGAGGTCGACACGTTTCGCCACTTCACAGCCACAGGCTAGCGCGAGAGGTCGGTCTTTTGCACCGGGTCAAGACAAAGCCAACGGACATTCTGATCAGTCGTCGCTTCCTCAGCAGCGCAACTCGGTGTCTTAGGCGAATCTTTGTTGTCCCTTTTGGTAAATGTCTCACTAGCAGCATTTCACGAACATCCACATAGCCGAGGGCTTTAAGTTGCTCTCTGCATTAAGCCACGGTGAACATTTCGACGGAAAGTAGCCTACAGTCGGTCATTTAGAAACATTCAGAGGGTCGACCTGAACAGCAGGCTGCTCAGTATATTAACATAAAATCAATGTTATGCCACAGGCCGTGGTTTAGCAGTTTTATTCAGCGATAAACAACAAATGTGTTTGTTGTTTATCGCTGAATAAAACTGATAAACAACAAATGTGTTTGTTGTTTATCGTGCAACGCTGATTGTGAACGCATCACCACTGTTTAAGCAGGCTTATGGAGTTCGAACAGTGTGAATAACTGATATTGGAAATAACATTTAGTGTTATGGACTTATTAGAATGGAACAGTGGTGCCTTAGATGGGATTATAATGGATGATATACTGCTGTATTTTTCTTGGAATGTCAGACCTCCATGGAAAGGAGGTCCCTGTTTGGACTTGCCACTCCCTTGTTGGCCCCTTTACTCTTATCTCTGTGTTGCTACAGGTTTTCCTGTAACTGGCCTTGATTAAGTGGTCACCTGTGTGTGTGTGTGTGTGTGTTGTGTGTGTTGTGTAAAACCTATCTAGACTGTACAGACTGAAACAGGTGTGTCCATACAGGCAGTACGGTAAACGTTCCATTATGTAAACCGGCCCGAGCAGTCCCACATCTCAGCCCACTTGAACAGCTACGTGTTAAGGCATCGCCATCCGCCACCATTATCAAAACCACCAAATGAGGGAATGTGTTCCGGAAGAAAGAAATCACTTCAGCAGAGTTCCGCACACTGAGAGAATTAGGCCTGCTGCCAAGCACTGAAGCGGTCCTGGGGGAATGTTTTGGAACAACACCCGGAGAAGATTATGTGAAGAATTTGATAAATTGGGATCATAAAAAACGACCCTGTGGCAGGCAGCAATATACTGTACACACATTGTGTAGGACTACTGTTTTTACAGATTTAGTCATTTGCACAATTTGAATTTCTATATTTATATAATTTCTTTACATATTCTATATTAATATACACTGAACCTATATTTTTGATTTTGTCGCCAATCCGCCGGGATTGCATTCAATTTTGTTGTACTCTGTGTAATGACAATGAAGGAATCTGAATCTGTATTCTATAATCAGAAAGACTTGTTTTTTCCCCAAGTCTTCCTGATGGCGTCCGACGGCTACTGCCCTGCTATATTTTCCTGTACAAGTGGGAACTCCTTTTACTTTGAAGGTAAAAGTGATTTTATGTTTTATTCATTCTCAGTAGTCAAATTAGATATAACTATTATATGGTATAATACACTGTATATTGTATTTATTATAAATAATATTAATGATAACATAACCCCTGTTCTTTTTTGAATTTTTATATATAACTCTCTCTAAATCTTCTCTTTTACAGCCCACTGTTCTGAAACAGGTAACACAATCCTTACGCTTCTGATTAAAAATAAAATACAGTACATTTGTGGCACATTGATGCACTTTTATGCTTTTCCTCCTTTGTTTATTTATAGTAGAACATCCGAGTGGTTGTAACGTGTTTTTCTCTAAAATGCAGATTTGGTTGAGGACAGTTTCAGGAAGTCTGATCTGTTCTGTAAACATTTGATCCGAAGCAAGGACAACAAATTCCTGCTTTTGAATGAGGGACACTTTGAAGCACAAAACCTAACTATACGTGAGCAGCGTCAGACTGGTAAGATGCAGCCTAAAACAGCAACATTTAGCCTTTACATGTGGGTTTCCAGTTTCATAAACTATTGGAAATGGGTGCTCAGCTTTGGTTCAGAAAACGCATCATGACGATGTAATGATAGCCTTTCTATAGACATTATACACATTTATAAACCTGCTGCAAACGAGTAAAGTCATTTTTTAGAAGTAAAAACCTACAGCATGTGGCACTTTTTTACAAAACCAAGCCAATGTTAATCTTCATTGTTCGTTATTTTGTTGATTAATCCATTAATTCCCAAAGCCCAGATGACATGCTCAGATAAATGTCTTGTTTTGTCCACAACCCAAAGATATGCAGTTTACTGTCACAGAGGGGTAAAGAAACCGAATATTCACATTTAATAAATTAATATCAGGGATTTTTGAACTTTTTGCTTAAAAAATTAATCAAACTGATTAATCGAATAGAACCGAATCAGTGTAGTCGACAGCTCGTCAGTCAGTCATTGCATGCATTGCATTTCGGTGCACAGACAGCTAAAATTTCTCACACTCTTTTATATCAAAGTGCAACTAATGGTTTTCACTTGCACACTGTGCAAGCACAGTGACCCTCAACTCTTGGCTTGCTGCCTCTCCTCATTCTTCAAAGGACACGTATGTCTCAGGGGTCAGAAACTGACAGTGAAAGCAAGTGAAGCAAAGGGAAAGTTTAGCAGCAGATTGTCAGCAGAAAATGTAAAAGTGAGTTTCTTATTTCTAGGGCTGGACCAGAATTGAATATTCGAATATTCGACCGTTAGGCACATATTCGATTTTCAATTATGAGGTTTGATTATTAAGGGGTTGACCTCCGCTGACAGCAGTGCGCTCCAGGTCACATCAAAGTGAAAACGAAATGAAGTCTTTATGAAGTCTGGCCTTTATTCATTTTACTATTGCTTAATTTCATTCCAGATTAAAACAGTCAAATTTCCTACATTTTAAAATTAGTCAGTAAACTGTAGGCTGGAAACAAACAAACAACACAATGAACGCATTTAAATAAGCCTAATTATATTAGGCCGATTGTAGAAGAAGAGCATTTAGTCGCTGTGATTAAAATTAAACGTGCATTTTGCATAATAACGTTTTAGATTTAGTTCCACTAAATAGGCTCATCCTGTGCGCTTTCTGCCTGCACCCCCGCCCGGCTAAACTATTCAGCGATTCTGCTCTGGACCTGCTCAGACCAGACTCACTCACTCTGGACTCAGCTCCGGTCCCCCCTGCTCTGTACAGGAGCCACCAACCTGGTTCGGCACGCATCTATTTTCACTCTGCCTCACTTCCGCTGCTCAATATCCGATCCTTTTAGCCTGCAATAAATATTTCTCCTTTTCTTATTCCTGCACTTGGTTCTGCCACAACAAAGTTAAAAACAAAGATTTGGTAATAATCCCTCAGTTAGCCTAGCTTAGAGAATAAATAAACATAGCGCTCGCTCTCTTACACATGCACACAGACTTGCGCACTCAGCAGGACTTACTGGGCATTCGTCTTCTGCTGTTCTGCTTCTATCTATAAAATACATAGCTGTAGGGGGGGGGGGGGGACGACACGCAGCAAAGGGGCGCAGTTCTGATTTGAACCCGGACCTCTGCAGTAAGGACTCAGTCTTGTACATGGCGTGCGCTCTCCACCAGGTGAGCTAAACCACGCCCCTGTGTGCTGAGGTTTTTACCTATGAGGTGAAGTCAGAGTTCTATAAAAACGGCGCCGTAAAGTCGGACACATTCTGCCTGCAGCAGCTCACTGTGAGCTGAGATCAATGACTGATCTCGCGGCATTTGCAAAGAAAAATGCCACGAGACCGGGCAATAGTGTGGCTCCAACATGGTGCGGTCGCGGGGAAAAGCAACTGCGGCCGCCGGACTCGGCGCCTGCAGCCGCCTTGCTCCCGCGAGGTTTTATTGTCATGTGACATGGTGACGTTTTGCAGCGCCGGTTAAAGTCGGACGCAATTTCTAACCAGCATGCCTTATTTTAAGTCCAGCATGCATCACGTTAAGTCAGTGCTGCGCATCACCGCATGAAGTCAAACTCACCTATAATGACCAAATTCATCTGTGAAGTCCCTGTGATCTCTGCGTGTACACTGAAAAATCTAAATGCTCCACCAGCACTTGTAAATTTCATTGATGCTGTTTCAAAGTTCTTGATCACAGAGCCTGGCAAACGTTTGAGCTTTTCATGAAACAGCCAAAAAGTAACAGAGATTTCTTTCCAGCGTGTGGACAAACGTCCTCCACTTTACTCAAATCCAGGGTTCCACCCAGAACAATAGATACAAATAACTAACTACTCATTTGGAGGGGGTGTGAAACCACATCTCTGCTGTTCGTTACTGTGTCTAAACAGAGTGACGGAGAAAAACCCCTCCGTGCAGATCATCACACGCGCCGATGATCCTTTAACTTCAGTGTTGCAGAAGAAGCGACGCACGCTCAGACATGAAGACAGAAAAAGCTTCATTTATGAGGTTATTATGAAGATCAGCTCCTCGTGTGATTAGGAAAGAGCAGAGGAGCAGAATGTCTTGTTGGTTGGACAAATGCTCTTCTCGCTGAGGCTGGGAGGAGAGGAAATACTGCCTGCTATTTTTTTTTTTTTTTTTTGGAGCATGTGGACCAGGAATTACACATTGTACCTATACATTGTTTGTACAGGTCCAAACAGGTCAGGCTCTGGTTCTGTCCATTAAAACTGAGGTAGATCTACTGACGGCGCCAAGACAGAACATAAACATAGACAGACACATCAGATTACAGATTACACCGTGACAGTATTGTTTAACAAATGTCAATCATTGTCACATTTTGCCAATCTATAACAGTGTTCCTCCATCATGCTGTGACGTGCTGCTCATGCCCCCCTCTTGCTTGTCCTGTGTTTCCTTTTTAGAGTGCGTATTCAACATCCACAATTACAATAAGGACACAATTGACTTAAATGAAAACCGTAAAAAGCGGGCAGTCATGCTGTATGCTGTTAAAGATGGGCTGAAGATGGTGGCATGCTGCAACGAGACTCATGAAATTTGTCCTGAGGCAATGGTGAGTGTGATCTGTCCGTCTGTCCGTCTGTCTGTCTGTCTGTCTGTCTGTCTGTCTGTGATCTGGTGTTGATTTGATACTTTGCAAATGTGGGCCTACGTGGCGCCTTTGTCTGCAGAACAGGGATGACGCGCTTCACTTGGAACTACAGTCCCCATAATGCTTTGGCAGTGTAAACAGGAATTTAAAGGTTTGATGGATTCAGTGAGTTTACAGTGTGGGTTATAACTTGAGCCCCATGTTGTCTGGCATATATTTGTTTACATTTATGCAAATTGGCACCATGAAAAGTATGCCGAATTAGCTTTTAGCACTTCCTGTTTTTGAGTGTACCCATGGATGTACAGACGACTCTAGATCATTTTGATCCTGAAAAAACTTAATAACCTGAGAATCTTCTCAGGTTATTAAGTAACTTGTGGAGTTATGAGGAGCACCTATTTTTTCTGATTTGAAAGCAGATTTATTGGCGTGTGTTTGTAATGGTTAGTGGTTAGTGACTTAACGGAAAGTGTAAGTCACACTGAATCTAAACGTGTATTTTGTATGCGAGTTATGATTCTGTGTAGATAAGCGGGCAACATTGGTGCGCCAAGCTGCAAATAATATCTGTTGTTTTTATAACACCACCTCAGCCAGTATCACCGTTTCCTCATGTTTCCGCCTCCGTCCCTCTCCTTCCACTCTCTTCCACAGTTTGAAAACGTAGAATGTGAAAAAGCATTCTGTTGCAGTCTGCTGCACCTTATTGTACAGTGTGCCTGCTGTATGTGTTCTAAAGTTTGTCACATATATAGTTGGCATCACGTCATGTCTCGTGCCTAAGTTTGAAAACCCTTGCTGAGGAAGATAAACCCACACTCAGAGTAGTGCATCTTATCTGAAAAAAAAAAAAATTGGCACCAACATCAGTTAATAGGTAAACCATTTATATAATATAATATAATATAATATAATAATTGCATTTTAAAACATTTGGAGAACAAAGATGAATAATAATAGCTTTAAAACCACCTTCAGTGTGCAGTAGCATGAGAATGATCCACACTACAATCAGGAAATACAGCAGAGGCTAAAATGCTCCCGAAACATGTGAAAATGATTGTTGACAATGTTTCTGTGGTTCATACTATTATTACAGTATTGTAATCATGCTGGGTGTATCTGATTGAACACGACTGGCAACCCTTAACACACACTGGCCACTGTTTAATGTTTGTCAGATGATGTCTGGGGATGAATGGCTCTGAACTACAAGCAGAAGAAATTCTGTTTCCTGTGTCGTGCTTTGCGTTGGTTCAGCTGCCTGTCTGGTTCATCAAACTGTTGACATAATCGAAGAACCACCATGTTGAGTAAAGTTTTTCTAGTAACCACAAGGTCATCCACTTTTCTTCCTACCAGCCCAGGCACACGCATACGTGCACCCGCAAGCAATTGTGGTGATCAGATGAGCAAGTCAGTGTTTTTGCTGTTGTACAATATCTTTGCCACACCGAGCTTAGTTCTTAGCAATTATTTCACGACTTCTGGTATTTCCACACCTCTCCGGACCTTGGAGACCTCAATGGTGGGTTCAGCCACGGCTCCATGTTACGCAGGAGGAAGAATTCTTTTAGCTCCACAAGCTGCTAGTCCCGTTGTAATGAGACTAGTGTAAACACTGCAACACTACCCTCAAGACAAATATAGATTGGTGTGTTCAGTTTAAAGAAACGTGTGAATGCGCATCATCAATGCAAGTATGACGTAATGACACGATGATAATGACATACTTGTGTCTGCGGTGTCATATTGCTCCATCAGATTACTGGAGCATAAACATATAATGGTTGTAAAATAATCAGTCATACTCTAATGGAGCCCCGTGCTCGGTCTTTACCAGTGATGTTGTAAAAGTGACATGCTCACCTGAATGCTTAATAAACAATGGGATTAACATGGAGTGAATTTATAGGATAATAAAAGCTGCAAAAGATGCACCTTCATCTGCAAGTGCAAATAATTCACTAATTTCTTGTGACAACCCTTTATGCTAAGGTTCATCTGATGCTGCTTAGGCTCTTTGCAGCGATGTGACGGAGCAGACGATTAAATCAGGTTTGCCATGTGTTTTTTTTTCTACAGGATCTTCCACACATCATTGATGAAAATGCACACAAGGCAGTTTTCTACCTGATCGACCTCCCTGGACAAACAAACAAGTTTATGTTTGAGTCCTCTTTGTACCCGAATAAATACCTGGGATTTGAGCCTTGCGAGTGCGGGAATCCCTCTCTGAACAAGCTGGTCCTGCGTCACAAAGCTATAGATGAAGTGGATGAGTATTGCGAGGTTTCTTTTTCTAATGCACCCCAAAACGCTGCCAAAAGACCCTGTTTGCATTAAGGATTAATTGCTAAATGGACAGCCTGCAGGACTGCTGGCTGTAAAGTTTTTGATGGTTTCCCTACATGCAGTTTGACAAAAACAGGTACTCGTGGAGTACCACTGCCACAGTGAGGAAGATCACTGCTGTAGGTTTAATTGCAAACAGACATATAAATACCAAATACTTAAAACCCAACTAAGATGACTGATGACTTAACCAAATCTACTGCTCTGTATTTTCAAGAAACTGGTGTTTTGAGTTTTTACATTTTTTGCTGTGTCATTTAAACATAAATGTAAATAATTACAATTTACCTAGGGACGTTTGGAACCCCACAGCCTTCAATGTTAGATCAATAAATGATCATGAATAAACTGTACAATTTGTGTATGAACCAATATCTGTGAAATAATTGAAGGCATTGTTAAAACTCAATTATAAATAGAATTTGTTTTCATAATTTATAATTTCATAAGTTTTATCACATAGCTTTTTCAAAGTCTATTTTCATTTCATGATGTCATTTTTCCCAGAGATACTGTATCATGTCAAGTTTTGTTATTATGAAAACTGAGAGTTATTCAAAAATGACCTTTTGGGGGAAGGGACGTCAAAAGTGACTTTTTTTAAAGCTTTTTATACATTATATACCTTTTGTACTCTTCTGTCATTGTACACATTGTGTTTGCTGTTATGTCATAAAATGTCAAAATATGAAAGAATCCTTAAAGCTAACTTTATTCAGGAAGTTGATTTTTCTTGCCACATCTCATTTTGTGCATGTAATCACAAAAAATAAAGTGAACACATATTACAAATTGAAAACTGCTGAAAGAAGCAAACGGACCCAAACCAAACTTGTAAGCTCTCGTAAACGTTCACTGTATGAGCCTTGTGACGACGGGCTGAAAGCAGAACTCATTCCAGCCGTACAAAAAGAATTGGTAATATTGCTGATATTAATAGCACACAAGGACTGTGGGTACCAATTCTGTACTGTGAGTAAATGTTCCAACATTACATGATAACAGCAAGTTTAGCCAGTTAGCCAGCCATCTTATCTTATCATACAGTCTCATATTCATTTAGGAACAGTTAAGTTTTTACCTTCTTTGCCAAGAGGTTGTAGACTTTAATTTTTAAAAGTTCACACTAACTGTACATTTTTCATATTTTCAAAATGTCTTTTTTTTTTTTAAATTTGCCATTTGCTCACTTACACAGTGGAAATTGTTTAATTCATACATGAAGTACAACGTGACTCAATATGTTAGAGGCATTCATATTATTGTCACTGTTTCCGTCTGGAGTGATATTTTTCAGCAGAGGACGGCATTTTGCAGATGTTCATTTCAAACCCTGCTCGGGAGTATACACGGTTAGCTGACAAGAGTTTGTACGCTGCTAGACTTCGGTAGCTATTGTGCTGATGCACATTGTAAGCGGAGGATTCATGTATGGCTTGAATTCACGATGCACTTCAGATCTAGCCTCCCTTACCTTCTTGCTGAGCAGCAGAGCCGAGCCCCTCCTGGATTAAACAGGACAACAGTAGGGGTTTCACACCACGACCTCTGACTTTAAGTAGGACAACATTTGCTCCTGTCGGGCAAGTCTTTGTGAATCACTTGTAAGCGGCGGTTAGTCTGGAGCGTGTTGATGGCTCTGATCTGTAGTGCTGCCCTGTTCTTCCTGATGGCGGTACGTGCACATTGTGATCGAAACAAAATACATTTAGGAAAGCGGCCAGAAAAAGAACCATTAAAAAGTAAAATGTCAAACAGCACTTTCCTGTAAGATCTGACAGAGCTCATAGCTGTTCTGCTGGGAAAAATCTCATCCCCACACATGCTGATAACATCTCAGGAAACTGGATATCTCTGATTAGCAGAATAAATACGTGAACATGTTTCAAAATCAACAGGGGAACTTGGTTTAAATGTAACCCACATAATCAGAATCCTCCCACACATTCAAAGAGGAAACGGCTGTCAGCTGCACAATCCTCACTGGACCTAAACTGAGCAAGAATTTATCACAGGGACCAGGCTGGAACTGATCGAGATGAATTAGGGTTCCACACTGGTGAATCACTGTAATAATGTCAAAATGATATATTTATAAGAATTTACATTGAACACTTTGAATTTTTTTACAAATCAGCCAGGGCGAGATTGCTCCCGTCCCAGTGTCCCAGTCCACAGCTCTGTTCATTTGCTCCAGAGCAGGGCAATGGCTTTGCAGATGCCCACGTCGTTGTAGTTGAAGTAGCAAAGACCAGCGAAGGTGACCGTGGACAGGAGGAACAGACCCGCGTTGGCAATCTTGATCTTTGTGTCTCCGTGAACGTAGTCCGTTAACACCTGCCCGAAACCCCTACGAGAGACAAATACATGCAGACGAGGTGAGCGGTCGGCGATTCGAGTGAAGGCCTCAGTGTGCTTCGCATGAACCAGCTATGTGTTGTGCAGCCAAGGCAAAGTGTTTCTAGCTGTTTGAAAAGCAACAAACCTGCACACCTCACACACCTGGACAATCTGTGCATGAAGTGGGAGTTAGTGTTGTATTGTCGGCTTTGGGAGTTACAAAGGGCTGCTAGGAGGGAGAGGCGCTCTGCTCAGGGAAGATTTTACCCCATGACGGTCCGGAGCCAGTCAGAGGTGTAACGCACAGTACATGCTTTGGTTTGCTTTAGCTGCAGAACAAAACACTGCAGTAGTTACTGAGTTCATCCAAAAGAATTTAAAGTGAAGTGATTTAAGATGCAGATTCTAAAATCAGTTCTGTCCACAGCGTAATCTTTTACTTTCCGCCGGCTGTGATGTTTCGTGCACAAACTTCTCCCATTCCATATTTATGTTTCCAGGTTTGCACCTTCGACTTTTTAATCAAAGAGCCAGATATTTTCTATTAGAGCTAGACGATGAATTGAGTAATATCAGGTAATATATCAGATTGATGTATAAGTCAGCCAAAAGTCCCATGAAACTGCTCAGTACAGAAGTAACCAAACTATGTTTGTGGTCATTTACAAAAAGTGTTTACACTACATAGTTGGCCGCTTGAGAGAAGTTGACTTTTCAACTGTAAAATGTCCCGCTCTGTATCTTGGTCTGTTTGTGTGTGTTTGTTTATGGAGTAAATGAGAATTTTGTTTCTACATCCAGGGGCAGCAAATAACTTGTCCCACTTTGCAAGTCTACTGTCAGACGCAGCCCCACCCAGTTTTGCCTTTGGTTTCAGATGCTGCTACACTATTACTGGAGGCCTTAAATGAAAACTAGGGTTTATTACAATCCAGGGATTATTGTATTGTTGCTATGGCCATCGGGTTCATCAGCCACGGTGACATTATACCCAACAAATAATTGCTGAGATGTCAGAACACAACAGCATCACTGAAAGATGATCAGACAGGGCAAGAAACACAAGCATTCAGCAAGCTGCTACATTTTCAACCCTCTTATTTGGAGGCAAATATTTTTTTTTTTTTTACCATTTGGATTTTAAAGTGCATTTATGTTCACTCTCGCTTCTCAACCCGTCTGCAGCAGCGAGCCATCGAGTTGCCAGCGTCCACTGGGCCGTCGCTGTGCACCCAGAGCTCTAAGACACGACTTCAGATACTACAGAGACGGGACAACAAATAAAAAAAGTCCAGAGAAAAGTAAGCCAGGAAGTTGACTACCTGGCAAGTTCTTAAAACGTTTCTCTTAATTGATTCCAGCATTTACTATAAACAAGTTAGCAGAGCCCTGATGGATCCAAACTCCCTTCAGAAAACAAGCACTTTAAAAGTCGGATGCTTGTCGTCTTAACAGATCTGACAAAGCATGAATTCAGTTATTTCAGCATCCTTCATTCATTTGTTGCGATTTAATCACAACAAACTCTTCATCTTTAATAAATTAATTAACCACCTTAATTTAAAAAGGTTAAGTGTGTTAATGAAGCCATGTTCTTCAGGGTGGCACTCAGTTCCAACATTCCTTAGTGGTATAAAATCCTATTAGGCGCAGACTATTCTTATCCCCAGTGCCAGCTGAAAAGAGGAAGCTCTGGCTCTCATGCTTCATCTCAAGGCGATGATGCAGCCAAATGACGACGATCAGAGACTTTGTCGAGCTGGTCACAGAGGACGTGGCTTAACCGATATGCACCTACCTCAAAAGCTGTTACTTAAGAAGACTTATCGCTACTCATGACCGGGATTTGTGGCCTACATGTGCCATGCTGTTTAGTCTGCGCACTAACTGATGGAAGTACACATCGATGCGACGCTAAGCTAAAGCCACCCTCTCAAATCTGCAAACAGAGCCGGAACTACCCAGGACTGATTTAACAGCTGCTGACAGCTACAGCAAGATGGCTGCCCCCGACCACCACCACCAAACCGTTGTGGCACAAAGTTTGCCTTTTGTCCCGTAAGGGTCAGTGAACAAGCTAAACCTCTGTACTGAGTCCAGACGTTTGAGAAATAAGTTTGTGGGAGCGTTCAAAAGAACGTTCATTCATACTGCCCACACGCTCTGATTAATCACAATCTGCTGGCGTATGACCACGGAGGCGAGGATGACTGCATTTGACCTGAAAAATCAAATTAATGCACTGGACTACAACTCCCTGCGCACCTCGTGATGAAGGAATTTACCCGCCATTGTTTGCATTTTCCCAGGGTAAGTGAAGTCCGTGGTGCTGTTGGGTGGACAAACTAATATTAGAAACAATTCTCAGCCGCTCAAACTGACCACACAGTTTAACAAACACCTTTTTAAAACATTGTAACCGTCATGAAGTTCAGATTTATGTACTTAATAAACTAGTTACCGACTGAGAATAGAGCAGGGGTTTTTGAAAGTCTGAGATGACCCTCCCTTGGGGGTCTCCAAACAGTTTCAGGGGAGGCTTAGTGAATGTAAGTGAAACAATATTACAATACTTACTGCATTAGTTCTTAAAAAGAGATCACATAGAAAAGCCTACATGTGTGAGAGTTCACAGATACAGTTGGTTTTGGGAAGTGTTTTCCCCCATCAACATCAGAAACTGAAAAAATGCCTTAGCACAGAACTTCTTTTTTTTTTTAGGCAGGACATTTCTTAAGCTTTGAAATGTAACGATTAAGCAACAAATATTACTGGGACACGACAGAAAGCTTAAGATGAACTAACATAAATTAATAAATGAACACATGTGTTGAATCTGATTTAATCTTCAGGGCACCTTTAGTTTTTTTTTTTTTTAATTAAATATCCTTCAATGTGATTGTCATTTTCTTCAATAATATAATTATTAGAACTCTTAATATGTTTCTTGTGAAAAGTGTTTACTGAGTCAGTTGAGGGCACGGTACACTGGTGTGCGTAACGTGATCAGGACGCTGCCACCTCCGCGTTTTGAGCCCAGGAAGAGGAATTAGTCTGGCAGACGGGTTTTTGTTGTGTAATATCAAAGGAAACAGGACGTGAAACTATGTCATTTAAAAGTAGTGAGATGAAGGTGAATAAATATGTTAAATGTACAAAAAAAAAGACAAGAAAAAGAAATGGAAAGCATCTGTAGAGAGAAATGATCTGGGATATGGGTATGAACATGTACGTATGCATTTTAGAAGCAATGCAACCGGGGTTCAGGTTAGTCTTACCAGTGTCCATGCAGGGTCAGGGCAGCAGCCAGGGAGTAGTCCATGACAGGACCGGGATTAAAATAGGCTACGGGTCCCATGGCCAGCAGCACGACGCTCAGCACTCGCTCTGCTGTCCAGTGCAGAGAGGCGGCTTTGGTGCCAGAGCCCGCTGTAGAACCAGAGAAACAGCAGACTTCGTTATTGCCATGGCAGCAGCAAAAACTAAAAGCTGGATATTTAATCTGACTGCCTTTACCTGGCTGGGGAACACTCAAGAGCTGTAACCCATATACACATTTAGAGTTTTTTAGAGTAAGATCGACATTTAGGGAAGTGGCCCCTGAGCAAATATTAAAAATATAAAATAAAATAAAAATAGAAATATAAAATTCTCACCGGTTAGACTATCTTTAGGAAAAAAAAAACTTCATAACCCTGATGATGTCATCAACGTGGGTGATAGTGGGTGAAACCTGCTCGCATGAGCGGAGCCTTAGTTGTCAAAATGCAGCAGATAAATCTTGACCACAAAACCACAGTCAGACACACAACCAAGGTGATCAGCCACCTGCTTTCATGTGAAGCCGGAAAATTGCTAGTTTTCCGGCTTCACAAGAGAATTACCTGCACAAACCACTCTGTGGAAAAGCAATTAAACTGGCAGCAGAAAGCAAAAACTAATCAAGAACGTACCAAAAACGATCCCGTTAGACATGAATCTGACAGCCTTACCTGTCCACTGGTGTTAATAATGGCACATTCTCTGCAGCCAGAGTACAGTCCGCTGGACTTTGACCATTTTAACAGATCACTATCATTACACCATGCATTGTGCTATGATACCTGGACTGAACATTACTCGGGTTAATGAAATCTCATTTACACTGTTTTTCAGAACGGAGTTCACATCAGTCAAAGTTGGACAAAGTGGAGCTCATAATGTTTACTTGCAGATGGAAATGTGTCAGAGGTGTTGGCTGGCTGTGGTATGTCATGCAGTTGGTTTGCTAAAGGGGGCTACACTGAGGGTTTCCTGTTTTGCCTTATGCTCTTTATTTACCACTGCATACTTTCCCTCGTCAACACTGACCGTACAGAGCCTGTGACGCATGAATCCTTGCAGTCAGCAGGTAGGGCTGGTCCTGGTGTTTGTGCGGTACAGCCAGCGGCCTGGCCAGCAAAGGGCTTTGGTAGAACAGAGCTGAAGAGAGAAGACGAAAGGTCAAGTTTCCAGATGGGCACAGATGAGTAATTTAACCTCAGCTGACATAGAATGAACTGTAAACCACAAAATAAACACAGAAAGTATGTCATTTTAGCACAGCTCAAGAACTGCACAATGTTGTTTTCAATATTTTACCTTAAAAGATAAAAAATATGTTTCCTTATATTTTGCTTTAAAAGAAGATTGCTGCCATCATATAAACATCAACAGTCTTTTTTTCTGTCTTCTTATTTTACATTTGTTTACCTCAGCAACATCAGGAACTCTAACAGCATTAAATCAGATTTAGGTCCCACGGGGTCAAAACAAAACAAAACATTTTTTTTGTTTCAGTGTTTTTAACAGGATAAATAATTTACATCTGGTATTTTCATTTCGACTAGATAGTAATGTTTTTTCCTTTAAACAATGTATGGACAGGAATTTATATAATGCGATAAACACCGGATAAAAATGAGAAAAAAACGTGGTTCAACCATAAACTTTATTTAAAAAAAAGGTTCAACGAAAACCTTTCATTACATTAACTCAGTTGGCAGACGCTTTTATCCAAAGCGACTTACATTTGAGGAACAACTTACAAGTATCAACAGAGCAATATATTCACTATACAGTCTATGACGAAAAGTGCTCTGCACCACAGTGTTACAGCAGGAGAGCATCGACCCAAGCAGTCGAAGGAGGGCGGTGGCGAGCATCCTGAACCTAAACAAGAACTTGAACTGAAAGAGCTAATGTGCTCTCTGGGTTGTGTTATATTTGCCGAATTAAAAACCAAGTCTTGTCATCACAGAAAACGTCTGTTGTTAAATTTTACCCGGTGTGTAATTTTGTCTACGTGCAAGTTACCTAATAACTCCCAAACCTCTGAATAGTGTTTGGCGTACAGCTCTGGCTCTAACGTGCGAGCAATAACGTCATGGTCTGAGAGTCTGATGTCATCGTGGAAGCAAAGTGCAAATTCCCCCTCAGTGAGCATCACTATTAAACCTACAGAGAGCTTGGAGTTTACGTCGTGAACTTGAAAGTAACTATTTAACCTATAACAGCTTTCTCAGACGTGATTTGTTCGTAATTTCCACAGCTAATATCCGACCTCCCTTCTGTCTAAACGCCCCGCTACCAAACCGCAACACAAAAGTAACCATATGTATTGAAAATAGACAGAGACATTGAGGAGACGACAGAAATACCCACGTTTGACTCCTCTACGACACACAGAACTCAGCCTGACGATAGCCGCCATGATGATCAACTAACCAAGGTCACCACGGTTACCCGGATGTGGTTGTTGAGACGTCCGCTGCACAAAGATGTTGGCTGTTAGAGAAGATCCGCAAACACTATTCCCCTCAGAATGCTCCAGGCAGAAAGAGAGAGAAACAGAAGAGACTCTCCAAGATTAAAATCCTGGAGATTTCGAGGCTAACTTGAACAGAATATAGACTTAAAATCAAATTTCTCATGTAGATCACTGAGATTCATTTTTACCGTAATTATTGGTCATCATCATTAGATGAAGGGCCTCTAAGAGAGCCACTGCATAAATAGTCTTGTCTGACGCAAACGCTTTTAAATCAGCTCCTTTCATTCAGTATACACTCTGATGAAACTGATAGATCAAGTAGGCTATAAGACAAGCGATAAGATATGAGATAAGCTTTTCAATTTTTTTTCTTTGGTGAATGCAATGCGCCTCCATAAGACCCAGCTGCTGTCTCTGTCTTTTGAGTCAGCGCCCGGTTGAACATGAAATATCTTTGTCAGCGTCACTACGTGCTTCACACGGTGCCTGCAGATTTCCAAACGACACGGCGTGCTCCGGCGCAGTTGGTGCAGCTTTGCGCACATGGTTTGTACATCAGCGGGGTTTCGCACGCTGCAGCGCTCTCCGGCGGTGAAACCGAAGGTCACCTCCTCCTCACACATCGCCGCCTCTTCAACGTGAATAACGTTACGCAGTTGCCCTGTAACTATTAGGTTATAAGCAACGCAATGGATAGCTTTGACAATTTAAGCGCGTCGGACAAAGCCGAGGCGACGGAGCTTCAGCGTATGATCGCCATAGAGCAACAGAAAGCGCAGTTCCAGGCCCAGGTTTGTACGCTAACCATGTTAACCTGTAACTCAGCCAGCATTGAGGCCGCGTGGAGGAGGGACATGACTGCTTAACTCCAAACTGACTGTGCTGACTGTGGATCGGAATGCTTCCTAAGTAAACCAGTTTTGACCAAAATAAATAAAAATGCAAATTAGCTGGTGGTGATATTATTTTTTAATAATATCTTATAGTGCAAATCCTTTAACGTTACATCTCCTGGAGTTGTCATGTTGTGCCCAGAGCAGACTTCTCAGTGTGTGGTGGGTGGTGTTGAGAATATACAAGAGGCTTTGTTGATGTAACAGTGAAAGGTAAGACAGGTCTAGCTTAGAGTAATGTAACGTTAGCTGTTTTCTGACATTCTAGTTTTAGGCATTGCTCTCATGTACATATCTTTGTCAGGGAGACAACACCAGACTGATTAGTTAGAGACAGTAGCTCAGGCGTCAGGCTAGCAGATATCAGTGTTCTCTGGGAATCTTACAAGATTGAGTCCTATAAGAATGTTTACAAGAACTCACTGGCTCCACAGATCAGAGTACAACTCACAGATAGTGATAGATTTCAATATGACAAAGCATTGGAGTCTAAACATCAGATAGATTAGGTGTTCTAGGTTAAGGCCAGTTAAAGATGGCCTAATAGGGAATTAGGGGGAAGACGGAAACATAAAAGGGACCAAAAGATGTTCTCCTTCAGATGTTGGTGTTGGCATTGCTTGCGTTCACACGTTGTATGCAGACACCGTTTCTCCTTGGCCAAGTCTCATTTAAACTTTGCTGTATTAAATCTTCATCAGTCTCCAAAAACCTTCTTCCTCGCACCTGACAGCTGGCTCACAATAAGTAAAAACAGATCTTTTTGCTTCTTTTCCTCACATAAACACAAGCAATAACTGAGGGGAAAACTGAAAATCACAGGCAACATTAAGGATTCATGTGTTAGACTGACCCACCCACCCCGTACTCAAGCCAGTGTCTTGAGGGCATAACATGAAAACTTCAGGAGCGGGTTTTGAAAATTAAGGTTTAAGGGCAATAAACCAACCTAATTTGCATATTTCAGATATATCGTACCGGCAGGTAAGTAACAAAAAGATATGTGTACAGTCCTGTAGGCTGTTTTCACAGCTGTGGTTTAGTTCTTTGGTCAACAAGGACTGACTTGTTACAAACAAAGGGGAGGTTACTGTGAGATTGCTGCATTTCACTCACTCTTTAACAAGGCGTTTCATACACGCATAACAGATTCAACTCCGGTGTCTCATATTATCTGTTCATATGCAAACTGCAGGAGGAGAGGAAAACGAGGACACGTTTAAGAAAAATGAGAAGCACCTTCAGTCAGCAGCATCCCAGTCAGAATTCTTTAATAACCAGATTTAAGGGGTCTTGTTTTTGTTACACATTTAAACATTGAAAACCAATAAATCAACATTGGCATCAGGCTGCACAATAAAGTGCCGGACTTGAGGTCTAATCCGTCAGTAGGAAGTGGTAATTGATCCATCCGTAATCAGGCCTGCTGTCTAAAACGTTTCTGCTCTCCATCTCCATGACGCATTAATCCCTGAACTGCACACATTAGCTGTTAATCAGCGTCTTCATTTATTCCAGGTGCACACTTTCACCGACGTCTGCTGGGACAAGTGTGTGGACAGCCCGGGCTCCAAGCTGGACCACCGGACGGAGACTTGCCTGCAGAGCTGTGTTGAGCGTTTCATCGACACCACCCTGACCATCACCAACCGCTTCACGCAGATGGTGCAGAAGGGCTCTCATTAATAATGGACTAGATGCCAACAGGACTGTGTAATGACCTTTAATCACGTGTTTTGTATTCCTAACATGCTGGTGGAGAGGACATGTTTATTTTTATTAGTTAAGTCTTTATGCCTTTTACTGGTGGTGCTGGACGGGTCCACAGCCAGTTAAAAATCGGAAACCCTGCGTGGTTTTAGCTGCAAACGGCGGCAAGAAGAACCTGTTTGAATTGAGAAGTCATGAGATGTGACATTAGTAAAGTGGCACAGTACAGTCAGCGTCCTGTCTGAGATCCTTCATGCACTGAAACAAAATGAGGAATGAAGCTGGGGAAGAATCCAGCTGCAGGTCCCTCTGAGCAGAGCGCTCACACAAAGGTTATAAAGGTGAACTGATAAGAAATTACAAAAAGACAACCACAACAAAAGGAACAACAACATTGGTCAGTGACAGATTTTCATACCAAACAAAAAATCTTAAATAAATAAATCTTAGTTAACTGTTGAAAGCAAACATCAGGCTTTACCATATATAATTAAGACACTTCCTCTATACAAGTATTGAAGTAAATGTGTCCTTATAAAATTAATAATACTATAAATAAATGTACACTAATACAGTAGAACAAATAATGCTTAATAATGATATACACATTGAGGTTGTTTAGAATCTCTTGTTGGTGCAAAGTACATGGGCATTAGCTTAGGTACTGTGTAAAAATGGAGTGTGGGTGCTGGGACCAAGTTTTGTCAAAGACAGGCTTCTGTGTTCACATCGAATGTCCACTTTATTCTGCACCGTTAGAGAAAGCAGAATGTATAAAGTTAAATGTGTGACAAACTGTTGTAAAAGTGAAATGAAACACCTGCTACACTGAATTACACTGAAGTACTGTCACAGAGCATTGTGGTTTGCCACCAGCTGCTCGTCACTGACCTGCCACCTGTCACCTGGTTGTGCAGATTGTAAACACTGTGTGACCCAGTGCACTGTTACAGGTCAAACAGCTGGTTCCAACCTTTTGTGGCCTGTGACTACTTATAATAAAGCAGTTTCTATTAGGGGCCCTTTCTCGTGTTTCAGCTGTCTGTCTGTTAGCAGTTCCATCAAAGAGACCCCCCCCCAAACTTCTCAAATGGTTCTATTTAAATAGTTTAAACAGTTTGAAGACTCAAAAGGCCTAAAATGTGTCTGATATCAAAAGATAAGGAGTCCAAAAAATGAAAACAGATTTGTGCAGCAGAGGCCCGACGCACTGGACTAAAACGGCATATAAAGTATAATCAAGCTATGAAATACATTTGACTTAGACCTTTTTTTGCAGAACAAATACTTTTACTTTTAAGTACATTGTACTGATAAAGCTCTGTTACTTGTAATGGACTATTTTTGTGTATGTATGTACAATGTATTAGTACTTTTACGTCTTGTCCAAACCATAAAGGACCAGGAAATACTGTATGGTCCCCGAATCTAATGAGACGGATCCAGACATTGAAACAAAATGTAGGCACATGTATGTCATACTTAAAGAAAATAAATACTCTTTATAGCCAGATGTCTGCTTGTAATATTAGGCAGAATCAACCAGAATACTTTATTGGGAATATTTTATTTTGGGCG